>CM064511.1:32953180-33085586 GCA_032716605.1 Paralithodes platypus
GTAGGTGGGGTCGAAGCTGATTGGCTGCGTGTCGAGGGGCGTGGCCTAAGTTGTGTGGCGCCTGCAGAAGACGAAGCTGAAGGAGGTAGCGCGGGGGGCTGCGTCAAGGGCACCGGGGGGCGAGGAGGGGTGTTAGGTCCTGTAGGGTAGTGCCTTTTGGCAGAAGGAAGGATCTGAAGGTCCAGAGTTTGGTTGTTGATGTTGGGATGTAAGGCTTGGATATATAAAGCTTCGAGTATAGGTAATCTCCTTGGGTCACTTTCTTTATCGAGTATGGTGGTGTGTTTCTCTAACTCGTTGCGTGTAAGGTGAGGGTGGTTAGGGGTGAGATAGTGGTCTTTGATGGCTCCAGCCTGAAGGTGAAGAGTTAACCGACGTGAAAGACGAGTCTGCGTCATACCAATATAGGAATGAGGTCCACAGTCCTCATAATTACAGGTATGTTGGTAAATGACGTGATCGTCGGTCATCGGGCTCTTTATCTTGGTGGAGGCTGGTTTGTTGCGGAGAACGAGGTTGGAGGTCTTGGGGGATTTGTAATAAATTATTAATTTGATTTTGTTTTCCGGGTTGGTTGGGTGGACATGCTTGGAGATTATTTCTTTTAAGACGGCCTCGTCATTTTTGTGTTCAGAGGACATGTAATTGCGGTAGAAGATCTTAATTTCATTGGGGGGGTCAATGTTGGGAGGGCTTTGAGTGTACCATTTTTCAAGATGGTGGTTGATGGTGCTGGAGATGTCGGAGTTGGAGTATCCGTTATTTACTAAAACTTGGGATAGTCTTTCTAGTTCCTGGTGGGTGTCGGCCCAGGTAGAGCAGTGCGTGAGGGCTCTCCTCCGGACTTAACTTCACCTTTGAAAAATCTAACAATGGACAACTCCCCTTCCTCGACATCCTCGTAGCTCTGAACGACCATGGGTTCAAAACCACCGTCTACATTAAACCTACTAACACAGGACAATGCCTCAACGGCGATAGTGAATGCCCCCGCCGTTATCTTCTATCCTCCATCTCCGCCTATGTTAGGAGAGCCCTCACGCACTGCTCTACCTGGGCCGACACCCACCAGGAACTAGAAAGACTATCCCAAGTTTTAGTAAATAACGGATACTCCAACTCCGACATCTCCAGCACCATCAACCACCATCTTGAAAAATGGTACACTCAAAGCCCTCCCAACATTGACCCCCCCAATGAAATTAAGATCTTCTACCGCAATTACATGTCCTCTGAACACAAAAATGACGAGGCCGTCTTAAAAGAAATAATCTCCAAGCATGTCCACCCAACCAACCCGGAAAACAAAATCAAATTAATAATTTATTACAAATCCCCCAAGACCTCCAACCTCGTTCTCCGCAACAAACCAGCCTCCACCAAGATAAAGAGCCCGATGACCGACGATCACGTCATTTACCAACATACCTGTAATTATGAGGACTGTGGACCTCATTCCTATATTGGTATGACGCAGACTCGTCTTTCACGTCGGTTAACTCTTCACCTTCAGGCTGGAGCCATCAAAGACCACTATCTCACCCCTAACCACCCTCACCTTACACGCAACGAGTTAGAGAAACACACCACCATACTCGATAAAGAAAGTGACCCAAGGAGATTACCTATACTCGAAGCTTTATATATCCAAGCCTTACATCCCAACATCAACAACCAAACTCTGGACCTTCAGATCCTTCCTTCTGCCAAAAGGCACTACCCTACAGGACCTAACACCCCTCCTCGCCCCCCGGTGCCCTTGACGCAGCCCCCCGCGCTACCTCCTTCAGCTTCGTCTTCTGCAGGCGCCACACAACTTAGGCCACGCCCCTCGACACGCAGCCAATCAGCTTCGACCCCACCTACTGACCACCATCCCGCATCCAGTGCGCATGCGTGGAGAGGTTAACCCCTTCTCTCTCCTAGTTTACGCTTCCACCAATAGCAGACTTTTGCCCCCTGTTTTCCTCCTCCTCTGATCCTCCACCCTCTATATATACCCTTCCTGTTTACCTTTTATTTCATTCCTTCCTTACTTGATAATGCTGGTTGTCCAGTGAAACGCGTCGTATATCCTGTATCATCATGTACATTTATGTAACCCTGTACCACCATGAATTTTGCTCATCTCCTTCATCTACTTCCTGCCACCCAGCGAAAACTCATCAGAGACCTGGAAACTTTGAATAATAAAATTTCCAACGCAGAAATTGCCATTTCTTTCAACCTCGTATGTATTAAAGAAAATATATATATATATATATATATATATATATATATATATATATATTGTATATCTGTTTTTTATCTTTAAATATATACACGTTCTTCACATTACCTCTTTTTCTGTAGTGACTTGTCCTTCAAGCATTACTCACTGCTTGGCCATGGTCTGATTGGTGGCGGGAAAAAGAGTTCATGTGTACAGTCGTGTAATAATAATAATAATAATAATAATCGGTTTATATCAAGCCGGCAGCCAATGGGGCTGAAAATACACAGACTTAACCTAGATCTTATCCTAATGGATCAACAGACTGATCCTGGCAGCTAACGAGGGCGCCTACATAGCCCCGAGGGAGTAGGACGTGGGCAGGAGACTTTGTGGGTCCCCCGAGACGATCCGCCCAGATCTTGCCTTCACGGCCAGGGAAAGTTTTTGAGAGAACTTCCCCTGCCGGCGCGTGGGATCGAACCCCCGACACCAGAGCTAGCGCTGCCAATACAGAGTACTAAGCGCGCTCGGCCACCGTGACCGTGTGTGTGTGTGTGTGTGTGTGTGTGTGTGTGTGTGTGTGTGTGTGTGTGTGTGTGTGTGTGTGTATTTGACTAATTTTGTGACTGTATAAGCATTGATTGTATGCCTGTAACCTTTTCAGTACTGTTTATTTATAATTAAGGCTATCATGAGACGATTATATGCAGCTTGGGAAGGATCTGACTACATCAAAGATATATATGACATACGATTTGGTACTTCGATTAATATATTATGTCCATCTTAAACAGAATATAAACGCCTATTATTAAACACAATTATATGACAATTGTGCCATTGTGGGGAAGTGGATTACATTTTACTGTGATTATGGTTTATATGTGTTCTTCAGTGTTGAAATGACTATCCCTTAAGGGGAGGTATTTAGTTTGTTCCCTAGACCTCCATCAAGCTTAAAATTACACCCCCTTGAGTCCCTTTCAAGATAAATTTGTACATTTTTCGGTAGAGAAATGTCCTGGCCGAAGGCCGCTTCCTCTTATATTACAGGCTCGCTATCGCTCGCCAGGATAAAATCGAAACCTGAATTGCACGAAAGGTCTTAATATGGGGTGAAAGTTCTTAAAATCACTAAACTAATGGGGCAAACGTTTTATAATATCAAAAGCAATGGGGCTAAACATGAGGGAGAAAGGGGTCAAGAAAAAAATCCCTCGAGTGGAGACCTCCCCTTAACTGAACTATTCTCTCTCTCTCTCTCTCTCTCTCTCTCTCTCTCTCTCTCTCTCTCTCTCTCTCTCTCTCTCTCTCACGCACACATCCGCCAATTCATGTGTAGCCTACATAGAAATCACTTAATCATGCAGCCACCTGAGTCACACACCTGGGTTAGTGTGTGACGTGTGTGTGTGTGTGTGTGTGTGTGTTTGTGTTTGTGTTTGAGAGAGAGAGAATGAGAGAGTGTATGTGTGTTTTTGTGTGTGTGAGAGAGAGAGAGAGAGAGAGTGTGTGTGTGTGTGTGTGTGTGTGTATGTATGTATGTATGTATTATGCAGTGTGTGTATGTATACTACTAGCACAGGAAGTAGTGTTTGGTCTGTGTATATATAGTGTGTGTGTGTGTGTGTGTGTGTATGTGTGTGTGTGTGTGTGTTTTTTTTTTTGCGCGCACTCATTATTTTGTGTGCATTCCTTTGTTTGCGTGCATGCGTGAATCAGCCTGAGTCACCATAATCACCGACCTTGAGGAACACATTGCTTGCACCTTCACAACCTCGGTAGAGTTTTTATAGCTCACACTCAAGACAAGGGAGAATGACAATCGCTGGGCTGGGCAATACAATCAAGTTTACCATTACGATTGTTTGGATGGTGATGTGTACAGTTGCTCACATAAAGTTCGGTTCCTCTCCGTGATCTTATGCATGGAAGTGTAATGCGCATGATTGTATTACGTGTGTTGTCTTTTATGTTGCGGTTAAATAATCTGACTAGTTAACTGATAATTAATAGAAACCACACCCTCAATTAATTCATACTATTTTACTTTCACACATAAGATCACGACGAGGAACGGAACTAATGTGGACAACTGTACAGCCATGAGACACAACGGACCACTTGCGAGTTTATTTGAAGTTGAAGGCGTAAACATCGGTATTAACCCCTTCTGTACCGGCGAAGTCTGTTGTACTTTATTCTAGCTATATTTAGATGATTTTATGTAGCTTAGGAAGGATCTGTGGTGGTTAAAAGGGTTGATTGAGATAGTTTTGAGGCTTATAATTGCTAGAGATCCTTCCTAAACTGAATAAAATCGTCTACTAGTTGCCAGAATATAATGAAAAATACGTCGCCGGTACAGAAGGGGTTAAGGGGGGATGGTTCGTTTTGTCTCGACCCCTTTCTCCTTCCTGTTTTAGCTCCATTAGTTTTGAGATTTTAAGACGTGTATTCCATGAGTTTGTCGATTTCGATACCTTTCGCCACATTTCTTTGTCAATATTATGACCTTAGGTGCCATTTAGGTGTCATGTTTTATTATTATGACCTTAGGTGCCATTTAGGTGTCATGTTTTATTATTATGACCTTAGGTGCCATTTAGGTGTCATGTTTTATTATTATGACCTTAGGTGCCATTTAGGTGTCATGTTTTATTATTATGACCTTAGGTTCCATTTAGGTGTCATGTTTTATTATTATGACCTTAGGTTCCATTTAGGTGTCATGTTTTATTATTATGACCTTAGGTTCCATTTAGGTGTCATATTTTATTATTATGACCTTAGGTGCCATTTTATTATGACCTTAGGTGCCATTTAGGTGTCATGGTTTATTATTATGACCTTAGGTTCCATTTAGGTGTCGTGTTTTTTCCTAGCGAGCGACAGCAAGCCTGTTATTTTAAGAGGAACCGGCCTTCGACTGGGAAATTTTTCTACCGAAAAATTTACAATTTTATCTAGAAAGGGGTCTATGGGGTGGGGGTGGGGGGGGGGGGGGGGGAATGATTGATGGGCGTCTAGCGAGGACACAAAGTAATAATAAAATAAACAAATATATAGACCAAAAAATTACCAGAAATGAATAATTATGTACTCTTCTGATGGATATAAAATATGTGTAATTTTATTGTATGTATTTATAATGGCATTACAACCGTAGAATTAGCAGAATGACCATATAAGAATTGTTAATTGCGACCTTGGTTGCAATTTTTTAACTCGTATTTACACAACATATTGATGCACAGCACCTATTTCCTCTAACTGTTATTGTTACATAGCTGTTCTTAATTATGATAAGTTTAGCTACCGTATATTATCTGCATATAAAATACACAATATATATATATATATATATATATAATAAAATAAAGTTAATGAGGATTTAACTATGAAGAACTATGAATAAGTTTTAGCAATCGATATGGGTGACCGGTCATCAGATAAAAATTAGAAGAGATGATTTTGTGTATACCATTACAATTATGTATGAGTATATAATGATAAGCAAAACTTCCATAGTTAAAGTATCCTCTTGAATGTAAAATCCTGCTTTGAACTTCTGAATAATTTGAAGGCATTGTAATATGAAGGTGTTTTGATGGAGAGTAAGTAGCCTACAGGGGATTTGTTTATATTCTTTATTCAGCCTTCAGCACAAACTCCAACACTTTGAGAATGTTGTTATTGAAGGGGTGTGTTTTGTGAGTGTATGAATGTATGTTATGAGTGTGCTAGTGTACAGTAAATATATTCTAAATTAGTTACCACTTACGATTTCATTTTCTGTCCTATTATTAATTTAATAGAAAACAAGCAGTAGTGTACTGAAAGGTAAACTATGTCAATATACCTGCGTTCATTCGATATTCGCACACGTACAATTATTGACTCGCGTATACACACACACTTGAGCCTACATCTAAGCTCACAAATGCAACTTCGTTTTCCAGAGTGTTGGGGCTTGCACTGAATGGCGAATAATGAATACAAAAACATAAAACCAAACAAAAACAAAATACAGTAATTGCATGCACAGTTTCACACACAAACTTGCTATATATTTATTTCAGAATTGTGTGGGCGCAACATAAAGTAGAAGTGAAAGGAGAACAAGAATAAGAAAAATGGAAGACATGGCAACGTGACCTAGGATCCCGGATACAGCGGTACCAATCTAGCTACTTTACACATAATTGTAGGTCGAGGTATGAATAATATTTATACTGTAGTTTGGAAATTCAAACCATGTCTAAACTCTATTATAGATATTGTAATAGTTCCAAGGTATACTCTTGATATTTAAGCCATTTCTAAATCATTGTCTACATATTTTGTTTTTTTCGCTAGATGCAGGCTTGAGTTATTTGTTGGTTGGTTTTCTTAGTTCTAGCTACAGCCTACAATATTTAGTTATATTATTATAAGAATTTAGCCGTATTATATTAATTTTTGTAATATACTATTTTTGTTGCGATATTTGAAAGTTTGCGCAATTTAGGGATATTCGATATCTAATCTAGCGTAATCTGCAAGTTAAATTTTGACCTATTTATAATAATGTTGTGGAGATTTGAGCCATATCTAAGTGATATTCAATAGATTCTAGATATTGATAAAGCATTCCTGCGATATTCTGCATAAAGCAAGTTTTACATGACTAATCTAGCGTTTTCTTGACAGATTGGCAGCGCTGACTACCTTACGAGTGTCAACAAACAGGCGACCTGTGTAGTGTATTTTGTTGATCGAATGGTCTATTTTCACCCTTTTCTGGCCTTTGGAGGGATTTTCGCCAAAGTGCAGGGACGTCTGTCGCTGGGTGAGTATCTTGGCTTACTAATTTGCATTGTCATAATGTATGGGTAATTGATATATAGGCCTAGGCTAGCCTATGAACTTGTGTGCCATGTAAGGTAGGGACTTTGTGGTTGAGCTCTGACACATTAAAGTCTTTCTCCACATTTTGACAGCCTACCCAATGAATTAGGGCCGGAATGGGTGTGGTAATAGCCTGAGGTGCCCTTAGTCCCTCAAAGACAAAAGATACCAAATGAATAACTAATGGAATTGAGACCGTGAAAGATATGAACTAGGCTACTGGGATCGCCTTAAACATCTCAGACTATACTCGCTCCAAAGGCGTAGAGAACGATACCAGATAATCTACGTCTGGAAAATTCTTGAAGGCCACGTACCCAATATAGGAATCATGCTCAGCCAAGAAAGGACAAGGGGGAGATCGTGCTATGTAGAAGGCCTGAATACCAGCAGCAGAAGCACCATGACACTGCGGGCAAACTCCTTCATCAGATCAGCGCCTAAGCTCTTCAACTGTCTCCCCACCTACCTAAAGAATATGTCATTCTGTACGGTAGAGGTTTTCAAGAAACATCTAGATACGGTACCTTCCTACAGAAGATAGAAGACACACCTCCCACGCCATCCTACCATATGTGGCCACACTACAACAAGTTGGTTCACCGAGTACCACTTCATTGGAGGCAGCAGGGCCAGGGAGGAAGCAGCGGCAGTTCCTGTAGCTGAGGTCGTCGACCGAAATCTCCACAAGACACAAGACAATGCCATGATTGAATCATGGCATTCATTTGGAATTTGTCATAACGTTGAGCTCTTTGGCAATGGTAATGAAGATAAGGTACAGGAGGTGGATTCACTAATGGTCGTACGATCCGAAAACTCCCTTACCGTTCCCTTACGACTCAACGCTGGTATTCACGAAGCGTCGTAGCGGCCATCTTTGATCGTAGGAAGCCCCTTTTGCAAAGGGTGGTCCAGACCACCCTTACATGAATTTGACCCGGATATAGGTACACAAATATCAATAACACAACCCGCGAAAATCAACAATCTCAAGCACTCACCCGCCTGTGGCCTAGACAACATGAGCAACATACACCTCAGACACCTGGGACCACAAGGCATACAAGCACTCACTAACATATCAAACTACAGCTATTCACACAACACAATACCAGACATTTGGAAGCATGGTATCATCATCACATTCCCCAAACCCAACAAAGACCCCACGCTACCCTCCTCGCACCGCCCCATCACACTTCTTTGCTCCCCCTCCAAAGTCATGGAACGCCTAGTATTACAACTAATTACACCTGACCTACCCCTAGCTCCAACACAACATGGCTTTAGGCCACTGCACTCCACAAACACTCTTCTCACAGACCTTACACAAAGAGCTTTCGACGGCATCAACTCAGCTAGACCACCACACAGATCACTATTAGCCACACTCGACATTAGTAAAGCCTTCGATGCCATCCCCCGCCACAACCTAACAAACAAAATCTACAACACAAACATGCACAACAACACAAAAAGGTGGCTGGCCAACTTCCTAGCAGGCAGATGTGCACACGTATCTTTTGCCGGTCAGTCATCTAAAATCAGAAACTTTCCAAACGGAGTCCCACAAGGATCCGTCCTATCGCCCGCACTCTTCAATCTGTACATGCACGATATAACTACACCCAATACGCCCCAAATAAACTTAGCCTCCTATGCAGATGACATAACACTCACATGCAACCCTGCTCACAAGTTGGACAGGAGAACACGAATACATCCCTCAACTCACCATAAACAACACACCCCTAACACATACACACACACCCAAAATCCTAGGAGTAACATATGATACTCATATGACATTCAAACAGCACACCACAAACATTAAAAAGAAACTGACACCCAGACTTAACGCCCTCAGGTCACTTGCTCACACAAAATTTGGACACAACAAAGAAACTACCACCACAGTATATAAACAATACATAAGATCAGTGATGGAATACGCAAGCCCAGCCTGGGCTTCTAACCTAGCTGAAACACATCATAAGACCTTACAGACTATTCAAAACAAAGCCCTGAAGATCATTACAGGCTGCACAGCTACTGCACCCACAGATCACCTACATCAAGAAACCAAAATCCTCAAAGTCAAAGACCATCTGGACATGAGAGGCACTCAATTCCTGGCAGCAGCCTCCACGAACCAAGACCACCCACTAAACTACATGGCAACACACCCACAGACACCAAGAAATATCAAAACAACACCCAGCACACGGTATCACACACAATTATTGTCCTCTCTCCCTCCCTGCCCACCCCGAACCAACATCCAGAAGCACATCCATACTCATATCTCTCACCGATCCATCCACTCACTCACAGACAACACACAGCTGCATGCACGACCTCCCGAAATCCATCCTTCCGAATCCTCCCTTCCTCGCGAGGACAGAGTCCACCTGGCCAGGCTGAGATGCGGACACCATCCAGCTCTCCTGAGCTATCAGAAGAGACTGGATGACTCCGTTGTCGACGCCTGCCCGGGATGTAACACAGCACCCCATACCATTAAACACATCATAGAAGACTGCATTTCACACAACCACTTACGCCAACAACACAATCTACACTCAATGAGAGCTCTGTGGGAAAGCCTGATCGTGGCCATGGCCTTTCTCAGGGACTCGGGGCTGTTCGGCCAGGCAGCTTAGGGAACAACAACAACAACAACAACACTCACATGCACACACCATGACCCAAAAAGATCAACAGATCTCCTTCAACCCTATCTCAACACACTACATGGTTGGTGCACTACAAACAGACTTAATCTAGCCCCAGCCAAATCCACCGCAACCCTGCTCACAAGTTGGACAGGAGAACACGAATACATCCCTCAACTCACCATAAACAACACACCCCTAACACATACACACACCCAAAATCCTAGGAGTAACATATGATACTCATATGACATTCAAACAGCACACCACAAACATTAAAAATAAACTGACACCCAGACTTAACGCCCTCAGGTCACTTGCTCACACAAAATTTGGACACAACAAAGAAACTACCACCACAGTATATAAACAATACATAAGATCAGTGATGGAATACGCAAGCCCAGCCTGGGCTTCTAACCTAGCTGAAACACATCATAAGACCTTACAGACTATTCAAAACAAAGCCCTGAAGATCATTACAGGCTGCACAGCTACTTCACCCACAGATCTCCTACATCAAGAAACCAAAATTCTCAAAGTCAAAGACCATCTGGACATGAGAGGCACTCAATTCCTGGCAGCAGCCTCCACGAACCAAGACCACCCACTAAACTACATGGCAACACACCCACAGACACCAAGAAATATCAAAACAACACCCAGCACACGGTATCACACACAATTATTGTCCTCTCTCCCTCCCTGCCCACCCCGAACCACCTTCCAGAAGCACATCCATACTCATATCTCTCACCGATCCATCCACTCACTCACAGACAACACGCAGCTGCATGCACGACCTCCCGAAATCCATCCTTCCGAATCCTCCCTTCCTCGCGAGGACAGAGTCCACCTGGCCAGGCTGAGATGCGGACACCATCCAGCTCTCCTGAGCTATCAGAAGAGACTGGATGACTCCGTTGTCGACGCCTGCCCGGGATGTAACACAGCACCCCATACCATTAAACACATCATAGAAGACTGCATTTCACACAACCACTTACGCCAACAACACAATCTACACTCAATGAGAGCTCTGTGGGAAAGCCCGATCGTGGCCATGGCCTTTCTCAGGGACTCGGGGCTGTTCGGCCAGGCAGCTTAGGGAACAACAACAACACAACCCGCGACCATAACAAATTCGTCTGCAGTATAGCTCTTTATGACACACTAAGTCATTATTGAGGCAATAATAGCGCAATATGATTGTTAACTTGTGTTTACAACACCATGAAGGCATTTAATACAAAGTATGAATATATTTGTATCCTTAACCCTTAAAGAGCGGCGCTCGACTTAAGTCGTGCACCAATTTGCAGCAAGTTAGGAGCATTATTAAGGATTTTAAAGGGTTAAAATCGAGTGCAAATGGCCGGGAGCGCAGCGGGCCAGACAGCCGACTCCCAGGGCTTACCGCCGCCCATTAACTCATGTTCCCTGTGTTCTCAAGAGGCCGTCAGTGTAGCCAGTAGTGAGCATAGCTAGGAAAAATATGCCAAAATACGCTAAACTCCCATGTTACTGGTATCACTGTATGAGAACCACGAGTGCTACGTAGCTCGTTCGGGTCTCATTTTGAAGCTTTTAGCGCCTAGTTTTTTGCTAAATAATTTTTTTTTCATGCAGATACTTGATTGATCATTCAGGGGGGGCCTGAATATGCCCAAAATACCCCGCTAGACAAGGGTTAATGTCGTATGACAGGCCGAATTAAGCTATGAATAGCCTACATATGCCAGCCTAGACGTAGTCAAGGTTAATTGATGCACAAATTCATGTGCTGCGACAACACGTAGCCTACCATTAGTAGATTTTAACCCTCCTTTATTGCGGAAATGTTTTATTCCAACCCCACCACCTCTGAGTTAGATTAGGGTAGCCTATTCCTCAACAAATTTGAAAGTATCACAGAAACAAAATTATGAAAAGAATTATCCTAGGCATAGCCTAAAAAATAAATAAATAATAAATGGTGTTGTGAATAATTTTGTTTAGCCTAGCCTAGGCCTAGGGCCCTAGGCTATAACCTAGGTTTATTTTGAAAAAGTTAGGGCTATTTAGGCTAGAAAAGTTAGGCCTATGTATGGTGTTATGGTTGGGCTAGCAATGCCTAGCTGGGTTAGATTAGGGTAGCCTATTTCCTCAACAAATTTGAAAGTATCATAGGAAGAAAATTATGAAAAGAATTACCCTAGGCCTAGCCTAAAAAAAAAATAATAATAATAATAGGCTAGCCTATATGGTGTTGTGAATATTTTTGTTTAGCCTAGCCTAGGCTATAACCTAGGTTTATTTTGAAAAAGTTAGGGCTATTTAGGCTAGAAAAATTAGGCCTATGTATGGTATTATGGTTAGGCTAGCAATGCCTAGCTTGGTGTAGCCTAAGCATGGTAAAGTAGAAGCCTAGAAGGTAAAGATGGTGTTTGCAGGCGTACCGTCCTCATTGTTAACTAGCTGTTATTAGTCCCATGCTGGTAATATATTTGATGATGGCAATAAGTCATGGGAGGTGAGGGGGACAAAGCCCCCCTCAACCTATCATTATATCCCATGGCCAACTGTTGGGTAATAGGTTGAGGGGGGCTTTACCCCCCTCATCCCCCATGACTTATTGTCATCACCATATATATTTCCAGCAGGGGGGCAAATAACAGCTGGCCGTGGGATAATTTTGTAATTAAATGCAGTCAAATTAGACGCGAACATAACCGAGCCTGCAACTTCATCTAAACAAGGATGACAGTATGCACGCTAACACCACCCTTACCAAGGTAAGAGTTGTGTTAGCGGGTCTGCCGTCCGCTTTGTTTACATAGTCGCACACTCTGTTATATTCACATCTAATTTGACTGCTGTTATTTGCCCCTGCTGGTAAAATACATGATAATGACAATGTTGTGAGGGGTAGGGGGGGTCTAAGCCCCCCTCACCCCATTATTGTATCCCATAGCCAGATGTTGGGTAAATTTTGTTACCAACCGTGGGATACAATAATGGGTTGAGGGGGGCTTTGCCCCCTCAACGAAAATGGAGGTAAACATGACGAGCGTACGCCCGAAAACTACATCCATTCCCATAAATTTAATTTATATAATTTTATTTAAAGTTTGTAGTATACTATGCCTAATAAAATTTAATATAAATCATTGTCTAAATGTTTGAAGCTATATTTAATTTGATTTAGAACTTTTTAGATTATTGCTATTATTTTTACACTAATCATCTTCTAATATGCACATTTAGGTATGCGAAATACACATTATTGTTAACCCCTGTCAAACGGGGATGTTTGTAACTTCTACTACCTGCCTGGCGGGCATATTTACCCTAAACGAGCTTCATTCCATGCTCTTTTTCATGCATAAACAAGAGCCAGAGCGTAATACAATTATGTACCGGTATCCGTGAAAGGGCGATAATAGAGCTTTCCAATGACACCTGAATCATCCTTGTACGACCACGGGTTCTCTTGCAACAATTGTGCAACACGAGGGCAAAAACCCTAAAATACGGTCAATTTGAGTTTTTTCCTTGTCTCGCGAGGCCAGGGGTGTGGAATAGTGCAGAGATTACATCAGTCGCCTCACTTGGTCCATGCTGAGCGGTCAGAGCCTGCCTATCGTTCTCCCAACGTGTGGACTCTCTCTCAGAGCCGATAATGTGCTCAACATCCCGCCCGGATATTGTCGGGCCCCGCAGGGGTGGCCATGGTTCTCTCGCCCGACATATGTGGGGCCCTGCGGCTGGGGTGTTAATATGTAGCAGATCTTTTCATTGACTATATTAGACTAAAAGTCATGGTTAGTTCATTAGTATGTATGTATATAGGCTACTCAGACTCAGTCCCCACATCTTTTTTTTTTGGGGGGGGGAGGGACTCAAGACAGAGCCCGAATAGGGACAACATAACAGAAACTAATGAACACACAAAAACAAAATACAAATTCATACGCATCTAGGTCATCCAGAAGACCCAGAGACCAGGGTCACCAAGGTCCCTCCAGCACTCCCCCGGCCCCTGACCACCCGGAGAGGTTCCAATCTCAGCAGGCAGACATGAAGCGAGCCGAAACCGCAAGCCCGACCACCACACTTCCAGGCGCACCCTTCATATAAACCGTTTCCCCGGGTCAGGCGCCTGATGGTCTATTATCTAGTCCAACTTGCACCAACCCCTTCCCCCAAATGACCATGTGTTCGCTCATCTATTCACAAGCATTCTCCATTCATTCCTGTTTATTACCACTTCCCTTGCCTGATCTATAGTCATTCCTCTATCATCCAAAGCTTGTCTTACACAGTCTCTCCATTTCAATGGGGGTCTTCCTTCCCCTCTATCTCCCCTTGTATCTCCCCTTGTATCTGACTCACATATTCTCTTTGTAAGCCTTTCATCTTTTATTCGTTCAACATGACCATACCAGTTCAGCACCCTTCTGTCCACTCTGGCCGACAAATGTTCCTGCTGCCCTACTCTCCTACGTATCTCTTCATACCTCAATCGGTCTCTACGAGTACCGGTAACGCCACACATACTCCTCAAGCAGCTCATATCCATCACATCCAGCTTTCTTCTCTCCTTTTCCTTCAGAACCCATGTCTCAGCCCCATACATCACTGGTGACACAACAATTCCTTGATACATTGCACTTTTTACTTTCATTCCGAGATTTCTCACCTTCCACATACTTCTCATTGCTCCGAAAACCTTCCTTCCTCCACACTCTCTGTTTTACCTCCATTTCCATACCTCCACTCCTGCTTATCGTTCCTCCTAGGTATTTAAAATACTACCGTACTGTACTTGTTCCAATACAGTATTTCCCCATCCAGCCTCACATCTAGATTTACCCTATGATCACCGCTATTACACACCATTACTTTACTTTTATTGACGTTCACCTTCAGTTTCCTCCTTCCACAAACAACACCAAACTCTTTGACTACGCACTGCAGTTTCTCTTTAGAATCCACCACCAACGCTGTGTCATCAGCGAACAGCAACTGATTCAACTCCTAATCTCTACCATTCTTTCCTACTAAACCTAATCCTCTTCCCATAGTTCTCATTTTCACCTCCCTCACCACACCATCCATAAACATATTAAACAGCCATGGTGACATTACACAACCCTGTCGCAAACCTACCTTTACTTCACACCATTCACTCAAATCACCATTTCCTACTCTAACACATGCTCTGCTCCCTTCATAAAATCTCTTAACTGCTTCTAACAGATTTCCTCCAATTTCGTAAATTCTTAACACCTTCACATTGCTTCACGATCCACATAATCATACACTTTTTCCAAATCCATAAAAGTCCAAAATATCTCCTTATCTATCTATCTATTGCCTGACGCCGTGATCCCCGAAGGGGTGGCCACGAACGAACCGCCCCCATGCACCTCTGTCCCCAGTCAGTCGACGCCCCTTCTCCCAACCAGCACCGCCTTCATTCATATACTTCCTCACTCCATCCTTCCACCTCTCCCTCGGTGCACCTCTCCCTCTCTGTCCTTCCACCTCGCTCTCGTACACCCTCTTAGTCAAACTCTCGCTTTCTATACGTTCCATATGGCCGAACCATCTCAAGTTGTTCCTTTTCACACTTTCCAGCACATCTACATCCACACCACACCTCCTTCTTACTTCCCCATTCGTCTGTCTATCCCTCCATGTAACTCCGCATGCACTTCTCAAGTAACTAATTTCCACCGCTCTCACTCTTGGTCTGAGTCTCTTCCCGAACGTCCATGCTTCGCTTCCGTAAGTTAGTGTCGGGATTACCACACTTCCATACTGACCACTCTCTTTCTTGTTACTGCTTTCAACGTTCCTACAACCCTCTTCCCCTGTTGCACCCTCTCCCGCACTTCTTTATCCATAGTCCCATCTTTACTCAACACACTGCCCAGATACTTAAAAGAGCTGACAATCTCCATAGCCTGACCGTTCAACTTCACCTCACACTCTGTGACTTCACCTCTTTCGAAGACCATAACCTTGCTCTTCCCCGCATTTACCTTCAAATTCCGTTTTTCGCACACTGTTCCAAACTCAACTCCCATTCATTATTGCTCATCAGAACTGTATCATACACAAACAGCAGTATAGGCAGTTCCACTCATTTCCCTCCCTTTTCAGCGATACACCAACATCCACTGCCCTTCCTAATATTTCAGTAATGACTCCATCCATATATACAGTAAACAACCACGGGGACACAGTTTATGAGCAATATTTTCTGCAAAGTTATGATTTTGACCGTAGAGTCGTGAGCACTAATAGCTACACACCCAGTTGAATTAATTATATCCCAAATGCTTTAGAACTTTGGCTTTAATAACTCAGGTATTGAAATGGGTGTAACCCTATTAAAGCTCAAGACTGTACAGTATACTTGTACAGTACACAGTACTGTAGTATAATTATACAATATAGTTGGCCCAAATGTTTATGGAGTGCAATTACAATATTGTTACATCGTTCACTACAGAATACTGCACATTATATAGGATAGCAAAAAGTACTTGAAACAAAATAGGGGTAACACGATAGAATGTATGTTTGTATACATACAATTTTAAGACTGAGTGCTCCGCACATACGTGCAGTATCAGTATCTTGTCCTAATGGCGGCGTTCCAGGCAACCCTGTTAAGGGCTGCTTCACTTGTCAAGTTTTTATTATTTGAGATCGACACGTATAGTCCGATCCCAAGTCTTCCTCGGTCCACCCCTTGGTGCAGCTCCCTCCACAATCACAGACCTGCATTTTTTCACCCAATTTTTTTCATCCATTCTCTCCACATGTCCATACCATCCCAGTCTACTTGTACGCATCACCTTGCTAATACTCTTTATACCTAAACGTCTCCTCAGCTCATCATTTGTTATTCTATCCTGCAGCCTGGCCCCACACATCCATCTCACCATTCTCATCTCATTACATTCCATTCTGTTGACATCCTCTACTTTAACGGCCCATGTTTCTGAGGTGTATGTCATTGCACTTCTAATACATGAGGCATACACTTTCCCTTCAGGGGGAGAGGTATTCTTTTCATGGTCAGAATTGGCAGCAGTTCTCTGAACTTCCCCCAGTCACATCTAATTCTAGCGACAGTGGCAGCATCGGCCCCACCACCGGCAGAGATGGTATCTCCTCGGTAACAAAACTTGTCCACCAGCTCCAATGACTCATTTCCAAACTTCACAGCCACATGATTATCACTTAACACAAGCTCGCCTTTGCACACTACGCACTCAAATTTCTCTATTTCTGACTTACCGTATCCTTCGGCAGGGGTCCTTTCATTTTACTACAGCACTTACTCCCATGGTGGACCCAACATTGACAGATGCTACATGGAATCGAGTTAGCCCACACCCTTTCCACACACTGCACATGGGTATGGCACATACCTCATAGCTGGTGGTGGCAGAGCCCGAACAGATACAACATTTAAAGTTCCAATATTTAGGGGTCGGGACCACTTTCGCGTTCCCTCGCTCTTTTGTCTGTTTTGTCTAGTAGGTGAATTTTATAAGGGGATAAGGATTACTAGCCTTCTGCCCCTGAAGTAGGAAAAGTGGTACAGGAAAAGAGACAGCACAGTATAGTGTATATAATTTTGTGCGCAAAGTGTCAAACCGTAGCAATTATGTTTGAAGACTTGAATGAATAAGAGAAGGAATACAAGAAGATTAACATGAAATAAGAGAAGGAATACAAGAAGATTAACATGAAATAAGAGAAGGAATACAAGAAGATTAACATGAAATAAGAGAAGGAATACAAGAAGATTAACATGAAATAAGAGAAGGAATACAAGAAGATTAACATGAAATAAGAGAAGGAATACAAGAAGATTAACATGAAATAAGAGAAGGAATACAAGAAGATTAACATGAAATAAGAGAAGGAATACAAGAAGATTAACATGAAATAAGAGAAGGAATACAAGAAGATTAACATGAAATAGCAATGTTTTTGGCCATTTTACCACTTCCATAGATATAATTTGAACTATAAACCATAATTTTATCTTTACATAACTGTACAATAATAGACTAAAAAATAATGGACTCGGCTTTCGTTTGACACTGGTTGTGCCCTTTACTTCATGTAGTGCAATTATTTTATGATTACATTGTTCACGACAGTACGGTACACATCACAGTATCCTCTCATTTATCTGAAACTCAATTATCCAGTTATTTCTGCAATTACAAAATGGTTCATATTGCAATATTTCACCATTCACAGGTTATGGGCAATCGGTGTTTAAACAGTGTAAATGTACCGGTATGGTACTTTTTGGAGCCTTTGTACAGTACAGTACAGGTAGTGACAAAAAGTACTTGTACCGTCATGTCTCATGAACATATACAGTATATAATGTTACATCTGTGCGAATCTCTGAATATTTAGACCCAAATTCTGAAGCATCTGGGCTATAATATTGCATTGTATTATCTCATTTGCATTCGATACTGATTCAAATGCTCTTGATTGTATTTATGCCTTTGATTGATTTTTTTTTATGTGATATTCATTTCATAGCCTCAGACTTATGAGATTAACAACTACCTTGAGTAACACCTTCAGTTCAGTGTTGCCTTGATTTCCTATGTACTCTGGCCCACACCAGATGATTTTGCAGAAGAGGTGTGTCATATTCTCAGGGCTAACTACTTCCACTTCAATAGGCTAAGGGTAGAAGAATAGAGTGTATGGTATGATATATTTGTATTATATGTTGGGCGGTGTTGCAGTTAAATCTTCATAAATCAAGCTAATGTTGCAGGTGTCAGTATTTTTGTGAGCAGTATGGCATCAATGAATCACCTCCATACTCCTATGTTATCTATCAAACAGCATCCCTCATCCCACCCAATACTGTACCACTTTCACTCATAAATCTCTGAACACCATGCCTGTATCTCATTCATGTTCTTCTACTGTTATGATGCAGTTTTTACCACCATGCACTCCCTGCTCAAGAGCAGGGCTAGGGTGGGTGCCCTGATGTTTCAGGGACTTCAGTGGACAGTTGCTACAGATTACTAGAAAGAGGTCACAAAAATAATATGATACCGGTATACAGTAGGTACTAGTATCAATTGTTGTTTGTATAAGGATTTAACTTTGACACTGCTTAAAATATTTATGAATTCTACACAAATTCCTCGCGAAAAAAAAGTTGTAGTTTCTTGTGATTTTTTTGTTTAAGTGGAACAATTGAAATTGAAATAATTCTGTTCAGAATGTTATTATATTATTTGTCACTAGATTTCTTTCTGTTTAGAAAATAATTATTAAGCATAACAATTTTAGGCTTTTTGTTCCCTAACTAAGCAACAATCTATCTATTGCCTGACGCCGTGATCCCCGAAGGGGTGGCCACGAACGAACCACCCCCATGCACCTCTGTCCCCAGTCAGTCGACGCCCCTCCTCCCAACCAGCACCACCTTCATTCATATACTTCCTCACTCCATCCTTCCACCTCTCCCTCTCTGTCCTTCCACCTCGCTCTCGTATACCCTCTTAGTCAATCTTAGTCAATGTAATAAGAAAACATACCACGAGGAATGCCTGTATACTTGACCATTATATAAAGTCTGTTAACAAAATTAGGCCAGAAATGTTAACCTTATTTTGATGTAACTTGAAGGGATGAGAACAAAATTGGGCTATAATTTAGAACACCAATTTACTGGTCGATTATTTTCAAAAAGTAAAAATAACAGCTCAATTACTCTAGTCCTTTATGAGTTATGAGAGGTTGAGGTGGGTATTGCTGGCCTACCTATAATAAACAGGGTATAGTGGTCAGTAGAGATCCTGTGGTAAGAGAGACTGGTTATCTTTTTCTTTGGATGCCATTTTGGTGCCCCATAGTTATCATAGAAGGGGAGAATATGTTAATTTTGATCATAGAGAACTTAGATCCAAGGGGCAAGTAATGTATTCGGTACCAGTATTGCTGAATGTTTATAAGGGGTATGGGTATATTTGAGTGGAAAGGGAGGCTAAATACACCAGCGACACCAAGAGGTTTGCTGATCTCTGTACTATAGGGTGTCTGGTTGTAGTAGGGGAAGGGAGTCAGAGTGCCGCTGTTATTATTAACGTACTGTACTGTTAGAATATGGAAATGAAGTGCGGTAGACCAGTGCCGCATGTACGCGAGTGTGGCTAAGCGGTACAGCAATCACCTTGTGCGTGGGAGGCTTGAATTTGATCCTCTGGCCGAGCACAGTAGGTTTACTGACTTATGGGCAGGGCTTTCCATAATAAGTTGCACTGGCAGACATTAGAGGTGTGGTAGAGCAGTGTTGCGTGTACATATGTAATCGCAGACTACGGTACATTCACAACCATGCCAACAGTTTAATAATATTTCACTTAAACACTGAAGAGTGGCATGCTTATCATTAGCATGGTGAACTCTGCAATACATATTCTTCTGGAAAGACTGCCTTTGTATTTTTTAAACTGCATTTCATTGTACTGTAATATTATTGGACGTTTTTTTGTAATAAACTTCATAACGGTATTGGAATATATTATTTCTTAGTCTTAATTAAGTATATTTAGTAATACCAAAGCAATGCAGCAGTGTTTAGTGGTTACCCATACATAGTGGACTGTAAAAAGTCTATGGTGGAAAAGGCACCAGTATATAAAATAGATTTATATGCAAGTTCATTTACCTTTCTAGCCTCTTATGAAGAAGGTACCGGTATATGCTGAAATGTATGTATCCATGTATAAGATTTTTTTTTCAATCAATATACAGTACTGTACTTTCAAATTGTGGACACTAACTACCCATTTCATGTCCATTATTAGTGAACTCTAATTCCGGCCCCTGGTTATAAGATACCTGGAGACCCAAGATGGTTATCACATTAATTTGTGCACACCATAATTTGATGTATGGAATGAAAATCAGTATACCTTAATTGACTTAGTTTAGTTTCTTATGCAATAACTTATTAAGGGGGAGATATTCGCTTTTTCTGGATCCCCTTCTCCCTCATGTTTAGCATATTAGTTGAGATTTTAAAACTTACGTCCCATTTGTTTGTCAATATTAAGACCATTTGTCAATTTTTCCTGGCGAGCCTGTAACTTTAGAAGAAAAGCGGATACCAGTGGCAACAAAATGTTGGCTGATCAAACTGCTTCATAGTAAATTTGTCTTTTTAATTAATTTCACTTAAACATATAATCACCGAGTAGGTATGGGTTTATGGGGTCCAGTGTAAGATACTTTTCCTAGCGTCAGACGACGAAAGGCCATATGGCACTAAAGTAGAAAACTGAATGTCAGAAGAAAGACAACCTAAATATCGCTAGAGATTAAGAAGAAAAAGGAAAAACATAATTATCAATAGAAAAGTATATAAGACAGTCCCTGCTGCAATGGTATAGGCACTCATAAAATTGTTGTGGACCACAGCGATTTCTAATTATGGAAGTACTGTAGGATACAGTGTATATCATTTAATAAAAGAATATTAGTTTTTAGGCAACTACAAACCTATATAGACTACCAGTATGTATTGAAAAGCAAGTTGCGTCCAAAAATCAATCCCTTTTCATTTGTATTGCATCAAGACTCTTACAGAGTTTTAAATTTAGTTTGAAGTGACTACATTAGCTAGATTTGGTCATTCTAATTCCAACGGATTTTGTAAATTTAAATTGCCAAGCGTTATTGACAAAGAAAATGGGCTATATATTTTAAGGGGAAGTTTTGTCTAGGCCCCCTTCTCAATGTTCAGCCCCATTAGTACTGTATTGAAGGTTCCTTGCGAGAATAAAGTTCAGGATTGTTCTACCGAACACTTAAAAGGCCTAGGGACCATACTAAAAATCCTGTTAATACCATCTTGTATGATCGAGAGTTATGAAGTCTAGGACTTTCTAGCTGTATGCCCCTTTCGAGCAACTCATTTTAGTTAAGTCAGAAGTGGAAAAAATGCATCCCCAGATAACCTTTAAACAAAAACTACCAACCCAGAACCCCTTACATCTAAATTAGTACAGACCCTATCAGACATCTTGCTTGCTCCCTAGAAATCTCCGCTAAAGGATAAGTTTGACAAACCTCTGGAGCATGATTGCAATCTATATGACAAGCTAGGTCAGCTTTTTCCATTAGACTATTTTTTTTATGCCAGAAGTTTCTTTGTAGTTTGAGAAATTTATATTTTATGCCAGTTTATAATAGACCTTTTGGTGCCACACGAAATTGCCAGAGCCACGAAGACTTTCAATTACTAACCTAGCCAGTCAAGCTAAATCCAAGTTTCTACACAGATTCAGATAATTACTTTCAAAAAGTTTAAGAAAAGTTTGGAGTAAGAGACTTCACAAATTTACTCATTTAGGAGAGTAAAGTAGTCTGATCATACGGACTTCATAATAGTTCATATTTGCATACTAGAACTCAATTTCATCAAAGTCTTTCAAATAATTGATTTGAGTTTGTGGAAGTAAATTTTAGTTTCAAATCCCATGTTAAAAATAGTATAATTTCAGATTCTTTAGTTTGCACTTATTTAACATGGAGTGAAGATTAACCTTTGTAATCTAGTTAGTCATCTATAGGGTAATTAGCTATTTTATGAAATATTTTTGAAAGTGTAGTTGCTCAATGGGACTTACTAAATTGTGAATGAATACATTGAAAATTTCTAAGTCTATATTTTACTGGAAGTTAAGTTTCAGATAGAATTTAATTATTGAGAGTAATTTATATATAAAAGCTTCATAGTTAAAATTTAAGCAATTCAGTTTTGATAGACCATTAGATCTTTTTTTAAGAGATTATAGCAAACATTTTCTTTTACCCTATGACTGCAGTGAAAAAGTTTGGTTAAAATCTAAATTTAACTTAGCGACATGCTGTGAGGCACTATGTAAAAGTATAGTTTTCAAATTTAGACCAAGTTTGTATAACTAGTATAACTCCACACCCTAGGATAACAAAAAGAAATTTAAGTTAAAATTTATTAAGTATAATTTACAAGAATAGACGGATTTGTTTAAAGATTTAAGTTATTTAAGTAATTACACAAATTTAAATTTTGTGTAGGGTACTGTGCTGAGTTACCACTGGCTGGACAGAATTCGCCTTTCAGGATTCTCGAACACCATAGACAGCACCTGGAGAGAAAAGTTTAAATAAAATATGTAATAAAAACATATTACTTATATACGCAAGACATTTAGTTTTGTTTAAGCTGGTAGACAAAGATTTAATATGATAAACTAGTCTCAGAGCTTTGACCAATATTAAATTTGTAATATGTCCACAAAACAGAAAAATTTAAATCAAGACAACGGCAGTTATACATTTTAAAACCCAAGTCAATCAGGTAACTGGAACTGAACAGAATTATGGAAACACCAGAGCAATGAAAAATCTTTAACCCCTTATTGGCGGCGCTCGACTGAAGTCTTGCACCAATTTGCAGCAACTTCGGAGCATTATTAAGGCTTTTAAAGCGTTAAAAGAAGAGTGCAAATGGCCGGGAGCGCAGCAGGCCACACTTCAGACACCCAGAGCTTACCGCCACCCCACAGACTCACGCTCCCAGTGTTCTCAAGAGGATGGCAGCGTAGCCAGTAATGAGCATAGCGGGGAAAAATATACCACTATACGCTAAACTCCCATGTTCGTGGCATCACTGCATGAAAACCCACGAGTGCTACGTAGCTCGTTCTAGTCTCATTTTGAAGCGTTTAGCGCCTAGTTTTTTGCCGAATAAATTGCTTTCCATGCAGACATTAGATTGATCATTCAAGAGGGCCTGAATATGCCCAAAACAGCCTGCTAGTAAAGATTAAAATTTAATATCTTGCATAAATTTCACCAAAAGTCTACAGCCAATAAAAAATAAAGTTAATTTAAACTACAATAAAACTTTATGAAGAATCAGTATACCATTTTAATAAACTTTACTTTTTATATATATATATATATCCAAAAAACTATCAAGGAGTACCTGTGGGTAGCAGCAGAGGTGGTGGTAGTCTTTCTTGTATGGTGTTCAAGTTTGCACTGATAATTTTGCAGGATTTCCTCCATATTTATACCCCTCCTGAGTGATAATTCTGGTCCCAGGCATTCTGGAAAGTAGACGAATGCCAACGAAACCATTAAACTTTCTGATAAACTATGAAAGGGTCAAACGAGACAATTTGGCAACAACACTGGAATGCGTACGAGTAGGAAAACGGGAAACACGACATTATATTAACCCTTTGATACCCACAGACCCCTTGTAATCTAAATAATTGGTATATTATCCAGAATGAGATGGAATATGCAACACGGTAAAAAAATATGCAGTAATCTTGTGCAAGTCTTTCCCTTGGCAGTGCCGTAAACGGACGAAACAACTGAAAATGAAATCGGAAATGAATAATAACAATGTACTCGCTCTAAATAACATTTTCTAGACGTTTCGTAGTTTATAGATCGGTGGAATTAGTTTGATAATTTACAGATCAAGTAGGCTAGAAGTATTTGTAATTGACTATTAAAAAGGACGTCAATAGCATTAATATTTGGAACACTTTTGTAGGAGCAAGCCTTTAAAAATTGAACCTGAATCACCAAACCATCTCTCGAAACATTAAGGTTTTAAGGGGAGAAGGGTATTTTTTCTGGTCCCCTTTCTTCCTCATGTTTAGCCTCATTAGTTTTCAGATATTATGACGTTCGACCCTGTAGGCTAATTTAAAAGGAATCGGCCTTCGGCCGGGACATTTTTCTATCGAAAAATGTACAAATTTATCTTGAAGGAGGATCTTGGGAGTGTTTTTCTTTAAGGTTGATGGAAGTATAGGGAGGAATCTAAAAACATGATAAAATGATATATACAGTAAATGATATATACAGTAAATGATATATACAGTAAATGATATATACAGTAAATGATATATACAGTAAATGATATATACAGTAAATGAGCACACAAATACGGCCAAATAAGGGGAGATCTCCACTTGAGGGATTTTTTTCTTGACCCCTTTCTCCCTCATGTTTATCCCCATTGCTTTTGATCTTATAAAACGTTTGCCCCATTAGTTTAGCGATTTTAAGAACTTTCACCCCATATTAAGACCTTTCGTGCAATTCAGCTGTCGATTTTATCCTGGCGAGCGATAGCGAGCCTGTAATTTAAGAGGAACCGGCCTTTGGCCGGGACATTTTTCTACCGAAAAATTTACAAATTTATCTTGAAAGGCACTCAAGGGGGTGTAATTTTAAGATTGATGGAGGTCTAGGGAACAAACTAAATACCTCCCCTTAACTGACAGCAGTTTGTAGGGTACAGTTGGCCACATAAGTTTGTATCCACCCCATCATTATAATGTATGGTTGACGTACGAACATAGTATTCTATACAAGTGTTAATTGATATTATTTAAAGTACTGCATAAGCCAATATATTTCTATTTCATTCCTACTCATTTTCCTTCCATGCATAAAATCAAGGTGTGTTTACAAATATATGTACCCGACTGTACTTCATTCTAAATGGCTCGAATCGATTTTGTACAGTTGGCCACATTCATTTTTATGTGTGTATGTGATTTTTTTGTGTGAATATGTGAATTTGTATGTGATATATATTTTATGTGAATGTTTTCATACACTCGTTGATTATATGTGGTTTGTATGTGATTTTTGGTTGCGAATGTGTGCATTTTTATGTGATATTTGATGTGAAATGTTTATATTTTATGTGAATTGATGATAATTGTTGTGATTGTATGTGATTTTATTTTGTATGATTGAGTTATACGTGTATTGTCTTATGATTGAGTTATACGTGTATTGTCTTATGCAACATTGAAATACTGTGACCAATTAACGGTTATATAGCAAATTATGCTTGTAAATCAATAATACTATATGTTTCCTTTCATACATAGGCTACAATTCAGGGGTGGATACAAATTCCTGTAGGCGACTGTAGCTACAAACTAGTGTCCGTTAGGGGGGGGGGGGGGGGCCCTGGTTTTCTGGACCCCCTTTTCCCTCGTGTTTAGTCCCATTGTGCTTTTTAATTATAAAACGTTCGGCCTATTAGTTTGGTGAATTTAAGAATTTACGGCCCATTTATTTGTCAATAAGAAGACCTTTCGTGCCATTTAAGTGTCGATTTTTTCCCTGTCGAGCGATAGCGAGCCTGGAATTTTAAAGAGTAATCGGCCTTCGGCTGGGATATTTTTCTACCGAAAAATGTGCAAATTTATCTTCAAAGGGGGAGGGGGGTCTCGGGGGTGTTTTTTTTTTTTTACAACTTGATGGAGGTCTACGGAGAAAACTAAACATTAACAGAAAGTTAAAACAATAAACAAATAAATACGCCCATCTCCCCTTAACCCCTTCAGTACCGGTGACGTGTTTTGTATTGGATTTCAGCGGCATTTAGACGAATTTATGAAGCTTAGGGGAGATTTCCACTTGAGGGACTTTTTTCTTGACCCCTTTCTCCCTCATGTCTAGCCCCATTGCTTTATTAAAATGTAAAACTAGCAAACTAAACACAGTAAAATTGGGACAAGGACAATATAAAGTCAAATTAAATTATCAAAATCGCTATGTGGAAACAACGCTTACTAAAATTAAAATTATTAAATAAAAGAACACAATCCACCACATAGGGTGTACATTATTACTACATGAGCAAGTTAATCTGTTTCCCAAATAAACTAATCGAACATAATTTATTATAACAACGCACAATCGTCACGTTAAAGGAATTAGTAAAGTTTGGGAAGTCAGGGACGTTCTGGTAAATTTTACTAAACTCTGCATGAATAAAGAAACTTTTGAGATTTTAAGACGTTTGCCCCATTAGTTTGGTGATTTTTAAGAATTTCCGCCCCATTCTGTCAATTTTAAAACCTTTCGTGCCATTTAGGTGTCGATTTTATCCTGGCGAGCGATAGCGAGCCTGTAATTTACGAGTAATCGGCCTTCGGCCGGGACAATTTTTTTACCGAAAAATGTACAAATTTATCTTGAAAGGGGGTCAAGGTGGTGAAATTTTAAGATTGCTGGAGGAGTAGGAAACAAACTAGAAACCTCCCCTTAAATCAACAAATTGCTTGATTTAAAGTACGGTGTTTTACTATTGTCCGTTCATTTCAGGTGGGCCAATAATCTACACCACTTAGCCTACCTCTGTAACTTACAAACGACCAGAGTAATCGAACAAATATTTTTGCCATTTAGGAAGGGTCAGCTAGGGAATAGGTGTGGAAGTTTGCAGGTCATTTGCTGTAGGGCTAGCATATTATTATTATTATTATTTTTTTTTACAGAGGTTAGGGGGTCACGATGTCTGGCTTAACATATATTACCTTTAACGAATGGGGCGCCCCTTACAAAGGAAAACAAATGTGAATACAAGGTTCATTGTCATAATTCATAAATACAAACTAATATCTGTGCAAATGGCTCTTCATTTGTTGTATATATATATATATATATGTTAGACTGTTTTTTACTAATATAGGTAAGACTAGGAATAGTGAGAAGGCTAATTGTATTACCATTTTGATTCCAAGGGGTCTTTCCTAAGCTAAATAAAATTGTCTATTAGTAGCAAAAATAGCATTTCAAATTAGAGTGTAGAAATATACAAAATATAGTTGCGGCCGTGAAAACGGCTTCGAAATTCTACCCATAGAAGGCATGGACCCACGTGGTATCCTACAGTCAGGTTAAAACATCGATATCCACCTTCATAAATAATTATGTATCTCCCTTGAGCCTGTTGTACTACAAATAAAACTCATTAAGCTATCATTTAACAAACTCAGAATTCAGTGATTTGCATAGTAATTTCGTGTGTGTTAAGAATGTTTATTTTACATTACTGTGGACATAAAAATTGAAATCTTGTAGGTCGTAGCTTACATGACTCTTGAGTATAACTGTATCCTATCATAGCTCGGGAAATTCAAATTAGCCAATCAGCACCTTCCACCCTAGCCTCGCACGGAGTCTCTCACGCGGGGAGGATGCTCATTGGTCGAAAATATAGTGGAAATATTGTAATCGGTGCTTCATATGATAAGAGTCGAAGCAGATATGCTTCACATTGTGCAATATTCTCGCTAATTAACTTCCCCAGCACTTGTAAAATGCATTTCAAATGTTAAAATTTGAGCACGTATTACCCATATCTACTTTACATAAGTGGATAATAATTCTAAAAGTTTAAATACGAAAAACAGTGAGCTTCGTTTCACGAGTCGATTCATCAAAAAGGAGGAATGTTGAGAACAATGTTGCTAAGATAGCTACTTTTTTGCTAGATGTAGAGATATGTATTGTATGTAGCGGCAATTATTGATATCTGGCGTCGTTAATTATAGCTATATTCAAGAGATGTTAACTATTCTAAAGTAATATTAAGAAATTATACCTTTTATCTTGGCATATTCACTGTTATCTACGTTTTATACTTATTTTTGTGGGATTGTTTGTATGTGTTTTGCGAATCTAGCGACTTTTATGCTAGATATAGAGCATCTTTGGAGATTTGCTATTATTTAGCAGATATTATCAACCTTTTAGTGGGATACATACCTTTGTTATTGAGATTAGGACCACATATACGTTATATTTGTAATATATACAAATCTATATAACAATGTATTAGAGATTACTACCAGTGTCCTTTGATATTGCATGTATATTTAGTATGTAGCCATATAATTTAGCGGAATTTGTGTTTCAGCCTCCTAGAGGGATGATTACCTATATTATTGAGGTTTGGACCTCCTATTCATGATCTAACAGAATAAATAAAAAAATTACAGCACTATATAGAGTTCTCTACATATTGTGTTAAATTTATGCCAATAATATAAAGATTAATGATTTACCACTCTAATGTAGCGGTATTAGGGCCGGAGGATTGGCAACCCTGAAAACGAAATCGTCAGTTCGTCCCAGGGGTCAAGATGGTGAAGGTGTGTCGGCTCCGTTGGCTCCCATTCGACGATTGTTATGGCAGATTGACGATTTTTATGGCAGATTGGGACGTTTTAGATGTACTACGTTGGATCTTCAGGCATTAAAGGTAATGTGGAAGGTTTTATTTGATTGTATGGCTAGTTTAGTAAATGTTTGACCTTGTAGGCCATTCTAGAAGTTTCTGTGTTTACGTTTTTCAGGTCGCCATTTTTAAATGTAGCTTAGTTAATTTTTAATGTTTCCTTCCAATTTAACTTTCAGACCATTGAGTTTGACAGCATGCCAGGGCTTTTATATTTGGAATTATATTTGTATCTATTGCCGGCCGCCGTGATCCCCGAAGGGGTGACCATGAATAAATCGCCCCATGCACCTCTGTCCCCAGTCATTTGACGCCCCTCTGATCCAGCACCGCTTTCAAGCATATACTTCTTAACTTAGGCCTATATTTATAATGATTGAAAGCAAATGATTTAGCCTAGTATGAGTAGGCCTATAGCTAGTCCTAGGGGGTGAGGGGGGCCTTGGTTAATATTTACGAGACGCAACAATATAGGGCCTAGGTAACACATTTATAATGGTAGTTTTGGGTTCCTATCATCATATGCTTCATTGCTGTATCATTTGTATCCCCGGGGAAAAAAAAAAAAAATCTTAAGATTTAGGCCTAGCCTATCATTTTATTAATCTTGGAATTTTGTTTTTTATAATCTTCAAGGACACTAGGCCTACATCCGCCTTATTAGAAAACAAAATATGGTAAATTTACAGTATACTACCTCCCCCCTTCAAAACACGCCTTTTAGCGTGTTTTTGGATGGTTCAGCAGACGCGGAAACTGAAAAAAACGTATTTGATAAAAAATTATCACCAACCAGATACGAGTTTTTCAGGTAGGCCTAATTTTTTTATTTTTTTTATTTTTTATTTGATATACAGTGTTGTTTAATACCGAGGACCGTCACATTTTAGTATTTTTAACATTAGCCTAACCTAACCTAACCAAAAACTAACCTGTCTCGCGACCGGTCTAAACCCAGCTCATGTTCCCTGTTTATGGGTGCGCGACGGTCTAAACCCAGCTCACGTTCCCTGTTTATGGGTTCGCGAAGGTTTGTAATACTTCGATGTATCTATTTCAAGTCAAATATACATTTCAGCGCATCATCTAACCATACTAAGTCTACTACTAATAATATTAACCCATTAGTACCAACAGAATAGCGACAAAATAGGGGTAGTATAGCCTAACTAGATTTATCAAAATGATTAGGTAAAATCGGGACCAATAGACTCGCCATATTTTTCTCATTATAGGCTAGTCCGCATGGAGGAATTTCGTTATCGACACTTGATAAAAATCGATTACACCAAAAAATAACACAAAAATAATAAGTCCCGACCGTAAACAAAGCATTGCGCACAATGAATCCTTCGACTTGACCTCCTCCTTCTTCTTGTGTTGAAAGATGCGGTGTGATTCACCCAATAAATGGCGTGTGCGTTACTCACAAAAACGAAATACCGGCAACCTGTTTTTACCCCCTTACTGATCTACATATATGAGGATGACAATAAATCAAGGGGGAGTGAGGGCAACGCCCCCCCTCAACCCATGTGTATCCAATGTACCCCACAATTTCCTTTACCTACTGTAAAAGTGAGATTCACCCAATAAATGGCGCAATTTGACGCTGTATCTTCAGATTGATAGATAATGGGTAAGTTTATGCAAATCCTGCACTCAATCCATGCAAAACAACTATGAAACACTATATTCCTTGAAGAAATAAAAACAAAAAGCATGGTAAATAAGGCCGATGTAGTCTTGTTGAACGTTACCATTGTTTAACCCGTGGAGCCCCGGCTAGTTTTGTATTGTTTGTTCACCAGAACCCGGCCGGTTTTCAAAAAATGGTTTTATTCCAGAAACAATAGCGAATGGGTTAGGAATGAAGGAAAAACCACGAAAAACCGCTCAAAAAGCTTAAAGAATGGTCCTACAGAGCCCCCGAAAACGTATTTTACAAGAGTAAAAAATTGAAGGCAATTACCCCCAAAAAACAGGTTATTGCGCGCTCTCGCGCACGCACGTGGACTTTGAGAGTTTTCAACCATCGGCACGGTTGCGTGGGATACGTACACAGTTCCCATACAAATCTGAGCCCTCTCGAGTGGCTACACCTGAGGTTACGGTCGGAGAAATTAGGGTGACTCGTCAGACGCGTCGCTGGGGCTGTGCGTTACATACATCGCCGACGTGCCAGACGCGTCGCTGGGGCTGGACGGGTTAATACCGAAGACCGTCCCATTTTAATATTTTCAACATTAGCCTAACCTAACCGAAAACTAATCTGTCTCGCCGACGGTCTAAACCCAGCTCACGTTCCCTGTTTATGGGTGCGCGACGGTCTAAACCCAGCTCACGTTCCCTGTTTATGGGTTCGCGACGGTCTAAACCCAGCTCACGTTCCCTGTTTATGGGTTCGCGACGGTCTAAACCCAGCTCACGTTCCCTGTGTTATGGGTGAACAATCCAACAGTTTCTCGTATTTCACTTATAGTGATTTTGCGACGGTAATTACATGTACACCAACAAATTATCATTCATGAAAGTGATAAAACACTGATAATCATCGATGGGGCCCGTAAGTGGTTGGTCATAAACTAATACCGATTTGCGTTAGGCTATCGACAAATTGTAAAAATGCCCACTTCACATAGAAATACACCAATAATCTAAGTCAAAGATGCCAAACATCAGGGGTGTGGGGGCGGCATCCCCCACCCATAATACTAGGATAGGTTAGGTAAGGTTGTTAGGCTAGGCTAATGTCCTTTGAAAGGGGTACCGGTATAGTAAACACTAAGATAGCCTATACCCGGTCAGAGGTATGTCCTGCGGTAGTCTCCTTGAATGCTACCTTAGAAATGTCTTAGCTAGGCTATATTGTTGTCTCGTAAATATTGCCCTCCCCTCCCCTCCTCAACCCATCGTGTATCCCACATTGAAATTATAACTAAGACCATGAAAACACTCATTTCTCAATATCTGGAGGAAAAAACATGAAAAATTAGGGTGTGAGCCTATTCCCTATAATTATAATTTCCCATATTGGCGGTTCAATTAAAATTTAGGCTGCGGGATACAGTATGTGTTGAGGGGAAGGGCTTTGCCCCTGTAACCCCACCTAGACTTATTGTCATCATATATATTGCCAGCAGGGGGCAAAAAAGCAACGGCAAACGTAACTAACGTTGAGTCAACAAACCAACAATCGGAAGAGGCGGTAAACTCCCGATAATCGGTCCAAACGCGCTTCTTTATCCTCGTCAAAAACCACATTAAAAACAATATTAACCCGTTGAGCCCCGGCTAGTTATAATATTTTGTTCACCCCAGTCCCAAGCCATTTTCACTTCTTATTTTTATTTGCTAAAATGGAAGACAAGGATGAGAAATGAAAAAAAAAAAAAAAATCACCTCGGATATTTTTTTTTGGGGGGGGGGGGCCTCAAAAAAATTTGTTGAGCCAAAATGGAAGAGAATGGTGAGAAATGGAGAAAAAGAAAAAAAACTCACCTTGGTCATTGGGAGGGGGGGGGGGGGTCGAAAGTTCGTCTCCCCCGCATGACCACCCGCCCGGGAGCACTAGGGTGAAAACTGAGTATGGCATTGTACGGCATACATCCTAAGGAGTGTCTCACATAAATCTCAAGCCTCTAGCTCCCATACGACCGGAGTAATGAAGGTTCAAAGTGGCGGTGAACTAAGGGTGTAAAGTATCCCCACTAAGCCCACCATCACCAGCCGCGCGGCTGTCTTGGCCCCGCTCACACCTACCGGCCCGGCTCCCACACACACTACGGTACCTCCCCCTCCTATTCTCCCGCCATTTCCTACCTTATGAGCCACGTAACTGATTTTAATATGTCGGACGCACGTGATGCGTCGCTGGGAGTTGGTGATCAAACACTGCCGACGCATCACGTGCGACGCTGGGTCTCACTGGGTTAAATCGTTAGTATTACTAGGGTAAAACACCAATAAAAGTAGCGTCGGTCAAGGAAAGTACCGATTTTCATTTGCACATTACGCATATAAAAACTTTGGACAATATAAAGATCTTGGGCAAGAATGTAGTTACCGGGTGTACCGCCCGTCTTGTTTACACTACGCGGACGCTCACCATCATGTTCCTGTCTATTTTGACTGCCCTTGGATACCAAAATACATTACCCTAACCAAACAACCTAACCTAACCTAGTATTATAGATTTATAAGTATTTATGTTATTATAAGTACCGGTATTTATAGATGGTTTATGTTGTATGTCGGTAGTGGTACACCCGGTAACTACATCCATCCCAGATCTTGTAATTAAATTCATACATCGATTTTATTGTGGCCTATAGGTTTCTTATACCATGTATTTCATTCCTATATGTGTCTAAATGCCCGTAAAAATGTATGGTAAGATCCTGTGTAGCGGGTGGAACTGTTTTTCAGATGCCTATTTACTAAGAAACGTGGAACAATATCTTTAACCTAACCTAACATAGTATATTAGTGGACTATTTATGAATGTAAAATGTAAACATATATTGTAACATTACCAAATTATTGATATATATGTACCGTTCAACCCGCAACACAGGATTATACCAAATGTATTACTGATCCTGAAAAAAAAAAATCCTCTATATCGCATACTTCGCAAGAGGCAAGTGGCTTTGTTTACATCCGCCGCGAGTGTAGCCTCGATGTTTCGCGTTGGGGATTTTTTTTTTTTTTTTTTTTGTCCCCTACTGTACCCCTCAGACCCGGTAGGGCTCTGAGGCACCCATAATAAACTAGGGCCAGGAACACGGAAGAGCTCTGAGGCACTGGCAGCTTGAAAGCCTGTAAGCTTGTTTTGAAAGCTGTCCGTCCGACGCATGTAAACAACAGCCGGTTGGACCGACGCCGCGCATCTCCGACCACAAGAAGGAGAGGCGTCACTTGTTCTTGTGTGCCTGTGTGTTATTGTTTAGTATTGAAAAGTGGCTGATATCGCCACAAAGTTCTCAACACGGAAATCGTCATCACAACTGAACCAGTTGACTTAGAGAGCCCTACTCAACGCCATTCTACAGGTACGAAACACATTACGCTTGGGGATGCGCGGGAATCCGGAAGCAGTCAAAATAACAAAGATACGGTAGCCTAGGCGTAGAAGTTTTTCGGCCAATACCCCCGTGTTTCATGGAATATTTATAGAATACGTAGCCGGTCCCAGAGGGTTTTAATAATATATGAAGATTTCAATAAATCCTGGGGGGTGAGGGGGGGGGGGGGTTCTCCCCCCCCCCCTCCCTTCACTTAACATATTTTGTATCCTGCGGCAAACGGTTATGGCCAAATAGTTATTTTTCGCGAGTGGAGGGGCGTATTTCTAAATTGTTGTTTAATGGGTAAATATGCATTTCTGCCTATTATCACACTGCAAAACACCCTTACACAACTCTAAACTAGATAAAAACAATCTAAATTTTTTTTGGCAAGAATGTTAAGTGCGGGCGTACCGCCAGCCTTGTTTACACTACGCGTAGTGGCGTCGGACTTTTGCCATAATGTTCCCGTCTATTTTGGCTGCCTTTGGATAAAATAATATGTTGAGGTGGGGACTTTGCCCCCCCTCACCCCCCCATGACATATTGTCATCATCATATATATTGCCAGCAGGGGGCAAATTACCGAAAAAAATCGCTGTCAAAATAGACACGAACTTAACCACGGCGATCGACAAATGTAAACATGACGGCGGCGGGGGAGGCGTCGGACCTTTGCAATCATGTTCCCGTCTATTTTGAATGACATTGGATACAATAATATGTTGAGAGGGGGCTTTACCCCCCCATGACATATTATTCATAAATTTGTTTCCAGAGATACTGGGTATATTTCCATACCGGTAATTAGAAGTACCGGTAGGGGTATTATTCCGGCAACTTTATGTAGCTATTCACACGTTCTGTGTCTCGTCCATTTCGTTCGATTTGATTTGACTGGTTTTGGGTGTGGGGTGGGCGAACCCTCCCAGGACTTATTTTCATGATCATATATATATTGGCAGCAGGGAACAACTAACAGCTGGCTGGGGGATAAATTAAGAAAAATAAGTTGTCAAATTAGACGCGCAACGGTCGTGACCGTCACTGACCGAAAGCGTATAATTATTGCCACAAAAGGTTTCTTGAATTTAAGCAATATAGGTTAGGTCCACGTATTTGTGTGAGTGACTGTACACTGTTAAGACAGAAATCCTGGCCTTATCTGAATCCTTGAGAGACTTGAGTTGAGTGTGAGAGAGAACACAGACAATTAGGCATGCTGTTGTATTGTTTGAGCCTTTGAATAACTTCCTGGCGCATAAAGGGAAGTGAGGACCATAAATTTAACTTTGTTTTATTTAATAATAATGACAGAAAACAAGGGAGTAAGTTTAGAGATTGGACATGGAAAGGCTCTTGTTTGGCAGCCCAGAAATGATACCCTGAATAAATATCCTTGCATTCACGTGTTCTTTAGTAACGGTGGATTATAAATTAGTGCTGCTTGAAACGCTGCCATTAGGACATAAAATGGGAAGTACAACCTGTGTAGGACCTTAAACGGAAAGTACAACCTGTGTGGACCACCATTTAATTGCCATAGAACTTTCCAAATCTGAACAAAATCATCTAATAGTAGCCAGAATATACAGTAAACTTCCGTTAATACTGCTATGTGTCAAATCCTCAAGGCGTTAAAATTATATATACAGAATATACAATCTACACATGGACTGAAGCAACAATAAGAAAAGGCTCTAACAAGTCACTTTAAAGCTACAGAAGTTTAGTCGATGGGCCAGATCCTTAAATCACAAAATCAGTCCCATCCAAACAGAACAATTTGTCAGCATAATCTTTAATTTACGGCTACAATAATCAGTGTTATAGGAACTCAACGATCAAGGTTATCATACCGAAATATCTGCAAATAATAACAAAAGTACTGTATATTGTAGATTATTTTGGTACCGGTAGTTAAAAAAATATATACTGTATGCTAATAATAACAAAACTAGACTAGATAATATTGGTACCAGTACCTAAAGCCCCTCCTGATGTGACCGATTTTCCCCTTAGCCTTGGACTAATGGTCTACCAAGCAGTTAGTGTATGATGTGGGGTAGGGGAACTTCTTGAACCAACTTTACCATTAATTATTTAAAACTTGGGGGTGGTTGTAGGCAAGTCTATGGTTTTGATGAGCGCTGTGTTCAAGGGGTCAATAAAAAATCCTCGGTGTCCTAAATTTGATTCCCGGGTGAGGGAGGGTAATAGCTCGCCTTGTAAGTATAAGCGCATGTATTAAATTTCTTATGCGTGGGTATTGCATCGACGGATTTGGTTACCGGTTTGAGATCTGTCGATCGAGACATAGACTTCGCAGGTAACTTGAGTCCCTTGCATACCATTAGGAGCTCTCTAGACACCATCTTGATCGCGGTCTGTGTATCGTTTTGTTCTGGCACTTAGAATCCAGTATATTGTAGGCTATGAAGGTTTTTTTGTTCGCCGTCATCTTGAACACCGATTAAATTTAGGTGCTGTAAAATGACGACCTCTATACATTATATCGTTACTTGCATGTATGTGGTTTATATCATTAATGGTATCGTTCGTTTATTAAGTTCCCTTATCCACATTGCATATAATTTGGTGGTTAGACGGCTTGTGTGGGTTTAGTGACTAATTGAAGAATGTACAGTTGCCCACATAGTTCTGTTCCCCGTTGTGGTCTTTTGTATGTACCTAAAATTAATATGAATGAATTGCGAGTGTGGTTTCTTTTAATTTTCAGTTGAGTTAATCACTGCTTAAGAAACTATAGGCTGTTTCTTTTCAACTGACGGTCAATTGCAAAGTTCCCATCAAGATTTTTCTCGGTTATTATGAAGATTTTGTGATGAAATATGGTGCTGATTATATAAACTTGGTCTTAATGTGATGCAGAGACATAGTAGTTTGTTATTTTTCAATTACGTATCAAGAAATTAGCTGCTAAGTGATTCAGTTTATCGTCAGTTGAAAAGAAACAGTATAGAATTGTAATTGAATCATGCACATTATAATTCCATGTACTGTATAAGATCACGGAGAGGAACAGAACTAATGTTGGCAACTGAACTTCCAAAGACTTAAGTACAGTATAGTATATATATATATGTACCGGTACAGTATTTTCAAATGTTTATAATGGGGATGGTGATATTGGAGTGTTGAGAGAAGAAATGATCTCCAGTGGCATCAAGATGGCAGAGGTAAATAATAATAATGTTTAGGTTACTTATATTGTGCCATTTCTCTGTAGCCCTCGCTCCGAGATTCAATAGCGCTCGATGTCTGTTATTATTGGAGGTTTACCAGTACTGCAATACAATGATGGTACTTTCATTGTTGCTACTCTCATGTATGTGTGAAATGTGAAATTAATTTCTTGAACGGCCAAATGACAGGCTCGCTATCGTTGTTAGGGAAAAATTCCCACCTAAATTGCTCAAAAGGTCTTAAAAGTGCCAAACTACTGGGGCGAATATCATAAAATTTCAAAAGTAATCGGGCTAAGCATGAGAGAGAGTGGGGTCCAGAAGCAGTGTCCCCTCCCCTGACCCCCTTTAATGTTCACAGCAATCCCAACTTAGCTTTAAGTGTTCTCTCGGCTGACGCAGCTTAACCGCGTGCGCGATTGTTTGAAACCGTTCTGGTTTTGCTATTATCCCATGGACTGCGCAGGTTTTCTCGGGAGCCATGGTATTTAAACGTGGGTAAAAATAACCCTTCAAAAACCATGCCAGTGCCCGGAAATGTCTGAAATTTGGGTGACACATAGAAAGTAGTGCCATCTTTCCATATCACATCCTCCACTCCTTCCCCCCTGTATACCCCACCCCCCCTTCCACTTGGCCTAGCATTTTGCACATGTTCCAGTACAGTAGTTCATGGGTTATTAGCAGAGGCCTTGCTAATGTTGAGAGGGATCTGCCTTGTGTGGGGCAATTGGTTGTCTGCAAACTCCCATTTTCTTATGTTCTTATGTAAAATCTTTGGTAACACTGAGTGGGAAGCATCGGAGCGCTGTCATTTTCTCCCCACTGTGAGTCCGGCTGGCGGTTGCATGCCGCGAATGATGGATGTGTGGCAGGGTGTAAAACCAGAGCGGAATCCATTCTTTGTACTGTAGTCTTTATTATTGTATATGCCAAGATAAAATTATGGTTTATAGTTCAAATTATGTCTTTGGAAGTGACAAAATGGCCAAAGCAATACTATTTCACGTTATTTTTCTTGTATTCCTCCTCATATTCGTTCATGTTTGACACCGTGTTGTGTGGGGCCACGCTGTCTGGCATCACGGCTGATGTTGGGGGAACACATGCTAAGGAAAACGACTGGGAGGGCCTGGGTTAAAGGAAATGATTTCAGTTTCTGTTTTTTATTAACTGTCTTGATGGAAGGATGGAGTGAGGAAGTATATGAACGAAGGCGGTGCTGGTTAGGGGGAGGGGCGTCGACTGACTGGGGACAGAGGTGCATGGGGCGGTTCGTTCGTGGCCACCCCTTCGGGGATCACGGCGTCAGGCAATAGATAGATAGATGGTGTAATAGTTAGTGTTTAATATCTATATGTGGTAACCCAGGTGCGAATCCCGGGTAGATCACATGCCTTCATGAATTTCATTGGAAGGTGTTTGGTGTTGGGAGTGAAATTAATAGAATAGATTATTTCACATAATTTCTATGATTTAATACTCTTGGTGCTTGTTTCAATATAAGATGTTTGAAATGGACTATACAGTACTGTGTTTATTTTCAGCTGATGGTATTTGTTATGTCCTCACCTTAACCCTCTCAGGTCTCAATATCACTGTCTTGGCAGCTGAGGTTTTGTCTTTGTTCCCATTCACCAACTCACCCAGCTATGAAGGGTTGACAGATACCCCCACATGTAGACTAGTATACCAGATATATCGCGTCCATTTTGGAAGAGATCGCGTTTTTAGTGTGGTTTTACTGAATTTCGTAAAGGCTTAGGGACACGATCGCGTCCACACGTGCAAAGATTGTGTAGTGAAGTACCGGTATGTTGTTAAATATACATACTGACTTATATAACTTATATAATGGAAATATATAGTACTTTCATACGTTTAAAGTTAATAATTATGGAAAAATCAGGTGATAAGAGATTCAATTTACCCTCTGTTTTATATAAACAGAATATAGTCATGAATTGTACTGTATATAAAATGTATTGTATGTAGTTAAAATTAATAGGTAAATTTGTTCACCTCCTGCCCTTCCTTATCGATCTTGACTTGATTCGTTGTCCATCTTGATCTAATCCTTCAGGCCAGCCCTATGAGAGTTCTTTTGTGGAACTCAGTGGTCTGGTTAAATTTATTTTATAGAAAAATAAAAAATATATAACCTGTTAGTGGCCACTGTGATGACATAATTGGGCTGTGTTGTGGCAAGTGTTTATTGTACTGTAGTACAGTAAAGAGACTAAAACCATGCTCTCTGTGGATGAAGCGGCCTTTAACCCTTTGAATACCAGCGACGTGTGTTATATTTTACTGTAGCTATATTTAGACGATATTATGCAGCTTGGGAAGGATTTGTGGTAGTTGTTGTTGCCGTTCCCCAGGCTGTCTGGCCGAGCAGCCCCAAGGTTTGTGGTAGTTATAAGGGTTGGTAGAGATATTTTGAAACCTTATTGCTAGAGGTCCTTCCTAAGCTTAATAAAATTGTCTAATAGTTGCCAGAATATGATGAAAAGGACGTCCCTGGTACTGTATGGGTTAAATTTGTGTGTATGTATGTGGCCTAAAGTTATCTGCAAAACATTATCAATGAAGTGCTGCTCCTTATATGTGTTATTATTGTCAATTTTGGTTTTCAATTTGATTCACTTATACTGTAGGCGGTTTTGTTTTAGGTGAGGGTACATTTTTATCCTTAGCAAATAAAAAAAAAAAGGGGTATTTGCCTGAGTAGGCACTATAGATAGAATAGCATATGCATTTTCACTACGTATGGGAAAAATATATAAGTTCGAGGTTTCATATTAATGATAAGTTCTTTTAGCAACGGATTTTTCTATAGTTGTATGTAACGTATTGTATCGATATACTCAGGCACATACCCCATAGCTGGGGTTGGCCGACTCAAGACCGAGGGTCCGGGACCGGGAGCACTTTGGCGTTCCCTCGCCCCTTTCTCTGTCTCGTCTAGTAGGTGAATTTTACAAGGGGAGGAGGATTCCTAGCCCCCCTGCGGCCCTGCCCCCAGAAAGAAAAGAAAGAAAGTAAAAGAGACAGACAGAAATGGATTAGGTTGGGTAAAGGATGGCAAACCTCACTTTGGATAGGATTTTTTTTTTTTTTTTTTTTTTTTTAGTAGTAGTGAAGGAATGAGGTCACAAGGAACCTTTTTACCCTGTCATAGACCTATTTTCGTGTTAGGCGATCAGAACAGAGGCAAGGGGTGTGAGGAGATTGCCCAAGTATCTCCACCAGCCGAGAATCGAACTCGGTCCTCCCGGTTAGAAACCGAGCGCTCTACCAATGTCGCTACTGGTCATCCCACTTGAATAGGACTATCTTCATAGTTAATTGATAGGTATATAATTACAGTACTATGTTCTGTGTGTTATATTAATGACAAGTTCCATCATAGTCTGAGTTTTTCCAGCTCAGGGTAAGTTGAATTCCTGTGTTGCTGATTTCTCTATAGTTACTGAACAAATATGAAACTAGTATGTCTGTGTATCATAAAGATGGCAAGTTATCACAATTGATGATGTATTTCATCACAATATCTTTGTAATTATAATGTAAAACTTTCAAAATAAACAAACCAAAACTGGGATGACACAATATAAAGGCAAAAGAACTTTATCAAAATTGCTGTGGAAATAATGGTTTGATCAAATTAAATTTTGAAACAAAAGAACACCAAACCACCACATTGGGTGTACATCACTACATGAGCAAGTTAATTTGTTTCCTAAAATGTATTCCACTTAAATTCCGCGTTGAGTAATCGTTCGTTGCGTACCCTCCAAGCATTTTTAATTTCTTTGTCGGCATACACAATTGTCCCATTATCATTCCTGATACACTGTACTCCTACATTTCTACTGTCTTCCTTAACTCGCCTAGGTAAATTGAAGATCCCCTTGGTATTTTCTGTGTTACTCACTTGTTCTATGACCAGGTCGTGTATGATTTGATTTGCCTCTTTTTCTCTATTCCTCCTTGCTGCCTCCTTTCTTCCATGCTTTGAAACATCTGTTCTCCTTTATTGCATTTTCCACCTCGTCATTCCACCACCAGGAAGTCTTATGCCTGGGGGGGCCTTTAGTTTTGCCACTTACTTTGTCAGTGGCGGCAGGAAGGCTACGTTCAAGGAAATTCCATTGGCTATTTTACATCATTTGGCATAGCGCCCCCCTATTATTCCTCCAGTTTGCTGCGAAGCCTATCCTTGTATTCAGATTTATTTAGCAGCCATACTTTCCTTTTGGGCATGTATACAGTACTTTATTTCACACAGGATCTCTCCTTAAGCCCAAGCCACAGACTAGGAGCATATGTTGGGAGATACATTCTTTGCTCGGGATGACCTTTACATCCTGAACAAACTTCCCGTCTTTCCCATTCACTAAGAATTCATGTACCTGGCTACTAGTGCCCCCAGAACTATATGTGATCAGATGATTCAGCCTTTGCTTGAAGTTAGTATTACACACAACCATGCATATTATGTTTATTTCAGGTCAGGCAAATTTCTTATAGGAAAGGTTAAATGTGATCTGTATTAGCGATTTTGACGAGTTATTTCGCCTTTATATTGTCTCGTCCCAGTTGTGGTTTGTTTATTTTGCAAGTTTTACATTTTAATAGATCATGTTTATATTTTTGCATGGCAACTATAACGCTTGTATTCTTAGACAAATCGTTTAATTTTAAGGGGCAGGGCAGTACAAAATAACCTGAAAAATATGTTGGCTTTTGAAATGGGAATGTTAACCCTTTTGTATACGGGAATACGCACCTGCGTCTTCCCGGGATACTTAAAACTGTGTTGATAGCGTAATGCATAAATGCGCAGAATTTTGGTGTGAGTATCCTAGCTTCGAGTCCTTGGAGTGCCACATGCATTTGTTGATTTCATTAATTGAGTTTACTGTAGTAGTAAAGGTGGATTGTTGAAAAATTAAGAATACTTATAAAAGCCTTTGTTACCTTAAGCCTTTGTTACCCTTATGGTGACCTTTAGTTCAGAATTTTCAACCCCTGCAGTTGTCTTTGGGCATGGTTGTTTTTGTCAGAACAATAATTTTGGAGAGCTATTTATGAGATTAGAAGAAATACTGTATAAATACTAAGGGACATGTTAGGAGCCAGAAAGGGTTAATTAGTGTACCGGTAATGGTTAGAGCGTGTTAATTCTGTATGTGGTATCCTGGGATTGTGTGTTTTTATTTCAAATTTTATTTTATTAAGCGTTATTTCCACATAGCGATTTTGATTAGTTCCTTTGCGTTTATCTTGTGTCGTCCCAGTTTTTGTTTTTTTCAAGTTTTACATTATAATTAGAATCCTGGGAGGATCACATGCTTTAATAAATTACATTTGGGAGTTATTGGTGTTAAAAACGATGTCCAAAATATTCGATGCTATATATTTTCATATAGTTACCAATATTCATGTAGTAATTGTTTTTCAGGAGCAACCACCAAGGGAGTTTTGAGGTGAAGACGACCGGCCAGGCTTCGCACACCACCGTTATGCCTGATCCCTGGGAAACACCCAATGCAAAAGGACCAGGGCAGACAAAAAAGATAAGTACAGATCTCCCTCACTATCCGATGCCCCAATTTACGATATTATTATAGGTTTTTAGGTGTTAGGGATTTTGGATTTGGCTGGTCCCAGAATGCATCCCCATTTACCCCATTAATTTTAGGGTTCGCTATATGATTTTTCTATTTAAGATCGGGTTTTCAGGAACGTAACCCAATTGTAAATCGAGGTAGACCTGTAATGGATAATTTTGGAAGCATTATAGTCATGGAATGTTCTTTTGTATAACATTATTTGTAGTGTTGAATTGGTAAATTAGGAATATTATTACTTACTTGAACGTGACGATAGTGCGTTGTTATGTGTGCGATTAGTTTGCTTGGGAAACAGATTAAGTTGCTCATGTAGTAATGTACACCCTCTGTGGTGGATTGTGTTTTTTTATTTCAAAATGTTACTAAGCGTTGTTTCCACATAGCGATTATGATAAGTTAATTTGACTTTATATCATCTTTGTCCCAGTTTTGGTTTGTTTAGTTTGCAAGTTTTACATTTTAATTTAATTGAAAGTTGCTAGTATCTTGTGTTGTCCCAGGTTTTGTTTGTTTATTTTGTTTTACATTATAATTCCACAGGTATTTTTTTGCATAAGTTCTTGTGTGTTTATATTGTGCGATTCGTGTTTTTGTGTGCTTGTTTTGCAAGTTATACATTTTAGTCTTGATTTAATATAACTTGCTAATGGTCGTTAATATATGATGTGGCATGAGGGAACTTCTTAATGCTACTGTACCATTAATGAATAGACTAGACTGTGTGGCGATCATTTATTCATATTTTTTCACCAACCAACTTTACTTCTAAATTCAATTAATGAAATCAATAAATACATGTGGCATTCCAAGGACTCGAACCTAGGATACTCACACCGAAATTCCGCGCATTTATGCATTACGCTATCAAGACAGTTAAATAATTATTCCAAGGTGTCTAAACTTCTGTTTTTTTTTTTTTTTTTTTATTATTATGTAGCTCCTGATAAGAACAGTATCTGACTGCATGATAAGAACAGTATACAGTGCTGATAAGAACAGTATATTAGCACCTGATAGAACAGTATATGGTTTAAGTCCGTACTGGTGTCCAAGGGGTAGACAAAGATTCCACCATGTATTAATATTTAATTCCCGGATCAGGATGGGGTCAATAGCTCGCCTCGGTAAGTATGGTATTATATATAATAATACCCGGGTGGCGGCGCAGGATTCGGTTGTGCTTGAGGCCGACCGAGACCTATAATTTATTGCAGTTAACTTTGAGTCCCGTCGCGTCGCACACCTATGAGAGCTCTCCAGACGGCCCCAATGATCTCGGTCCGTGATATGCCCTGGAACACACGAATCAAATATAGGCCTGGGGGTTTATTTGTCTTGCCTTTAGTTTTGGATGCCGAGGAAATTTAGACACTGTAAATTATCACCTGTGTTAACTGTCTTGATAGCGTAATGCATAGTGCGCGGAATTTCGATGAGAGTATCCTGGGTTCGAGTCCTCGGAGTGCCACATGTATGTGTTGATTTCATTAATTGAGTTTAGATGTGAAGTTGGTTGGTGTAAAGAAACATGATAATATATCTGGTACCGGCAAAATTACATAATTTTGGAAGAGGACATAATTTCGGACATTCTGGAATAAAATTTAATAAACCGCAGTTATAGGATAAATACATGATGTTATGGAAAAACAAGCAAGTCTGCGGTGTTGTTCCATAATGCAGAGCCATTTTTCTATAACTGTACCTTATATACTTTTATCCACTAATGTGTGAAGTATACTCCCTTGACGGAAGTTAGGCCTTTTTACGGTACCCGTTCGTTCTGTCGGATCTGTCTTTAGTGGTAGGGTTGTCTTAAGTTACCTTTTCCTGCATTATGTATAGGCTGCTAATTTTGTTTTTGTTTTTTTAAATGTAAAACTTATAAAACAAGCAAATTTTTTGGTGTAGTTCTTAAAATATTTATTATTCAATTTACTCGTTAGACCTCCATCAAGCTTTAAATAACACCCCTAGATTCTCATTAGAGTTAAATTTATAAATTTTTCGGTAGAAAAAATATCCTTAACTTAAAGTTATAAGGTTAAAGTGTGTCACCACCATTTGAACTGTTTTGGGTTGAAGCGGTGGTCTTGGAGGTCTCGGTCTGTTGGTGCGTCACTATCGGGCCGTAACTCTGCAGAACACCTCGACCAAAACTTTGGTTCAAACGGTGGTCTCGGAGGTCTCGGTCTGTTGGTGCGTGACTATCGGGCCGTAACTCTAATTGAACAGAACACCTCGACCAAAACTTTACAAATGGCGTTGGCATCTAATTATTTTTTGGTGTATTTTTTTTTTTTTTGTAGATATTTATTATTCAATTTACTCGCTAGACCTCCATCAAGCTTTTAAAAAACCCCCCTAGACTCCCATTCAAGTTAAATTTATAAATGTTTCGGAAGCAAAAATATCCCGACCAAAGGACGATTCCTCCTAAAACTACAGGCTCGCTATCGATCGTCAGGAAAGAAATTACACCTTAATGGCATGAAAGGCCCTAATATTGACAAACAAAAGGATTAAAGTTCTTAAAATCGCTAAAATAGTTGGTCGACCGTCCCAAGATTTCTAAACTAATGGGGCTAAACATGAGGGAGATGGGGGCCCCGAAAAAACCAACCATCCCTTAAGTGACCACCCTCCCGTGAACAGGAACAAGCTATAAATACAATTACAGACTTGATGAGTTGCCTCGCCCTATGGAAGCATATGGAGGCTATTCATTTGTGGCCATCCCCTCGGGCATTAAGGGGGGCTGGCTGGCTTTTTCTGGGCCCCCTTCTCCCTCATGTTTAGCCCCGTTAGTTCTGAAATTTTATAACATTTGGCAATTTTAACATCTTTCCCCCAGTTTGCTTGAGCAATATTCGGACCTCTCGTGCAATTGAGGTCAATTTTGATAAGTTCTTTGCCTTTATATTGTCGTCCCAGTTTAGGTTTTTTTATTTTGCAAATTGTGCATGTTAATTCCAGTTATTTTTTAGAAGTTGTTGTCTTTATATTGTGCAATTCCAGGTTTGGGGTGCTTGCTTTGCAAGTTTACATTTTAATTTTGATTTAAGCGTTGTTTCCACATAGCGATTTTGATTAGTTATTTTGTATTTTTACTGTGTTCGTATACGTTTTGGTTTGTTTATTTTGCAAGTTTTACATTATAACTTGGTAATGGGCGTTAATATATGATGTGGCATGAGGGAACTTCTTGATGCTACTGTACTATTAATGAATAGACTAGACTGTGTGGTGGTCATTTATTCATATTTTTTCAACAACCAACTTTACTTCTAAATTCAATTAATGAAATCAATAAATACATGTGGCATTCCAAGGACTCGAACCTAGGATACTCACACCGAAATTCCGCGCATTTATGCATTACGCTATCAAGACAGTTAAATAATTATGCCAAGGTGTCTAGACTTCCTTTTTTTTATTTATTTTTTTTATTATATTTTTTTTTTTCTATTATGTAGGGCCTGATAAGAACAGTACTGTATATGAGGCTTGATAAAAACAGATACTCTTTAGTTTTTGGATGCAGAGGAAATATAGACACTGTAAATTACCACCTGTGTTAACTGTCTTGATAGCGTAATGCATAGTGCGCGGAATTTCGATGAGAGTATCCTGGGTTCGAGTCCTCGGAGTGCCACATGTATTTGTTGATTTCATTACTTGAGTTTAGATGTGAAGTTGGTTGGTGTAAAGAAACATGATAATATATCTGGTACCGGTAAAATTACATAACTTTGGAAGAGGACATAATTTCGGACATTCTGGAATAAAATTTAATAAACCGCAGTTATAGGATAAATACATGATGTTATGGAAAACAAGCAAGTCTGCGGTGTTGTTCCATAATGCAGAGCCATTTTTCTATAACTGTACCTTATATACTTTTATCCACTAATGTGTGAAGTATACTCCCTTGACGGAAGTTAGGCCTTTTTACGGTACCCGTTCGTTCTGTCGGATCTGTCTTTAGTGGTAGGGTTGTCTTAAGTTACCTTTTCCTGCATTATGTATAGGCTGCTAATTTTGTTTTTGTGTTTTTAACCCGTGGAGCCCCGGCTAGTTTTGTAATGTTTGCGCACCAGAACCCGGCCGGTTTTCAAAAAATGGTTTTATTCCAGAAACAATAGCGAATGGGTTAGGAATGAAGGAAAAACCACGAAAAACCGCTCAAAAAGCTTTAAAAATGGTCCTACAGAGCCCCCGAAAACGGATTTTACAAGAGTAAAAAATTGAAGGCAATTATCCCAAAAAAAACAGGTTATTGCGCGCTCGCACGCACGTGGACTTTGAGAGTTTTCAACCATCGGCACGGTTGCGTGGGATACGTACACAGTTCCCATACAAATCTGAGCCCTCTTGAGTGGCTACACCTGAGGTTACGGTCGGCGCAATTAGGGTGACGCGTCAGGCGCGTCTCTGGGGCTGTGCGTTACATACATCGCCGACGCGTCAGACGCGTCGCTGGGGCTGTACGGGTTAAATGTAAAACTTATAAAACAAGCACATTTTTTGGTGTAGTTCTTAAAATATTTATTATTCAATTTACTTGCTAGACCTCCATCAAGCTTTAAATAACATCCCTAGATTCTCATTAGAGTTAAATTTATAAATTTTTCGGTAGAAAAATATCCTTAACTTAAAGTTATAAGGTTAAAGTGTGTCACCACCATTTGAACTGTTTTGGGTTGAATCGGTGGTCTCGGAGGTCTCGGTCTGTTGGTGCGTCACTATCGGGCCGTAACTCTACTGAACACCTCGACCAAAACTTTGGTTCAAACGGTGGTCTCGGAGGTCTCGGTCTGTTGGTGCGTCACTATCGGGCCCTAACTCTGCAGAACACCTCGACCAAAACTTTGGTTCAAACGGTGGTCTCGGAGGTCTCGGTCTGTTGGTGCGTCACTATCGGGCCCTAACTCTACAGAACACCTCGACCAAAACTTTGGTTCAAACGGTGGTCTTGGAGGTCTCGTCTGCTGGTGCGTCACTATCGGGCCGTAACTCTAATTGAACAGAACACCTCGACCAAAACTTTACAAATGGCGTTGGCATCTAATTATTTTTTGGTGTATTTTTTATTTTTTTGTAGATATTTATTATTCAATTTACTCGCTAGACCTCCATCAAGCTTTTAAAAACAACCCCTAGACTCCCATTCAAGTTAACTTTATAAATGTTTCGGAAGCAAAAATATCCCGACCAAAGGACGATTCCTCCTAAAACTACAAGCTCGCTATCGATCGTCAGGAAAGAAATTACACCTTAATGGCATGAAAGGCCCTAATATTGACAAACAAAAGGATTAAAGTTCTTAAAATCGCTAAAATAGTTGGTCGACCGTCCCAAGATTTCTAAACTAATGGGGCTAAACATGAGGGAGATGGGGGCCCCGAAAAAACCAACCATCCCCCCTTTAAGTGACCACCCTCCCGTGAACAGGAACAAGCTATAAATACAATTACAGACTTGATGAGTTGCCTCGCCCTATGGAAGCATATGCAGGCTATTCATTTGTGGCCATCCCCTCGGGCATTAAGGGGGGCTGGCTGGCTTTTTCTGGGCCCCCTTCTCCCTCATGTTTAGCCCCGTTAGTTCTGAAATTTTATAACATTTGGCAATTTTAACATCTTTCCCCCAGTTTGCTTGAGCAATATTCGGACCTCTCGTGCAATTGAGGTCAATTTTGATAAGGTCTTTGCCTTTATATTGTCGTCCCAGTTTAGGTTTTTTTATTTTGCAAATTGTGCATGTTAATTCCAGTTATTTTTTAGAAGTTGTTGTCTTTATATTGTGCAATTCCAGGTTTGGGGTGCTTGCTTTGCAAGTTTACATTTTAATTTTGATTTAAGCGTTGTTTCCACATAGCGATTTTGATTAGTTATTTTGTATTTTTACTGTGTTCGTATACGTTTTGGTTTGTTTATTTTGCAAGTTTTACATTATAACTTGGTAATGGGCGTTAATATATGATGTGGCATGAGGGAACTTCTTGATGCTACTGTACTATTAATGAATAGACTCTAGACTGTGTGGTGGTCATTTATTCATATTTTTTCAACAACCAATTTTACTTCTAAATTAAATTAATGAAATCAATAAATACATGTGGCATTCCAAGGACTCGAACCTAGGATACTTACACCCAAATTCCGCGCATTTATGCATTACGCTATCAAGACAGTTAAATAATTATGCCAAGGTGTCTAGACTTCCTTTTTTTTTTTTTTTTTTTTTTTAATTATGTAGGGCCTGATAAGAACAGTACTGTATATGAGGCTTGATAAAGAACAGATACTCTTTAGTTTTGGATGCCGAGGAAATATAGACACTGTAAATTACCACCTGTGTTAACTGTCTTGATAGCGTAATGCATAGTGCGCGGAATTTCGATGAGAGTATCCTGGGTTCGAGTCCTCGGAGTGCCACATGTATTTGTTGATTTCATTAATTGAGTTTAGATGTGAAGTTGGTTGGTGTAAAGAAACATGATAATATATCTGGTACCGGTAAAATTACATAACTTTGGAAGAGGACATAATTTCGGACATTCTGGAATAAAATTTAATAAACCGCAGTTATAGGATAAATACATGATGTTATGGAAAAACAAGCAAGTCTGCGGTGTTGTTCCATAATGCAGAGCCATTTTTCTATAACTGTACCTTATATACTTTTATCCACTAATGTGTGAAGTATACTCCCTTGACGGAAGTTAGGCCTTTTTACGGTACCCGTTCTGTCGGATCTGTCTTTAGTGGTAGGGTTGTCTTAAGTTACCTTTTCCTGCATTATGTATAGGCTGCTAATTTTGTTTTTGTGTTTTTAAATGTAAAACTTATAAAACAAGCAATTTTTTTTGGTGTAGTTCTTAAAATATTTAAAATATTATTCAATTTACTTGCTAGACCTCCATCAATCTTTAAATAACACCCCTAGATTCTCATTAGAGTTAAATTTATAAATTTTTCGGTAGAAAAAATATCCTTAACTTAAAGTTATAAGGTTAAAGTGTGTCCCCACCATTTGAACTGTTTTGGGTTGAAGCGGTGGTCTTGGAGGTCTCGGTCTGTTGGTGCGTCACTATCGGGCCGTAACTCTACAGAACACCTCGACCAAAACTTTGGTTCAAACGGTGGTCTCGGAGGTCTCGGTCTGTTGGTGCGTCACTATCGGGCCCTAACTCTGCAGAACACCTCGACCAAAACTTTGGTTCAAACGGTGGTCTCGGTCTGTTGGTGCGTCACTATCGGGCCCTAACTCTACAGAACACCTCGACCAAAACTTTGGTTCAAACGGTGGTCTCGGAGGTCTCGGTCTGCTGGTGCGTCACTATCGGGCCCTAACTCTAATTGAACAGAACACCTCGACCAAAACTTTACAAATGGTGTTGGCATCTAATTATTTTTTGGTGTATTTGTTTTTTTTTGTAGATATTTATTATTCAATTTACTCGCTAGACCTCCATCAAGCTTTTAAAAACACCCCCTAGACTCCCATTCAAGTTAAATCTATAAATGTTTCGGAAGCAAAAATATCCCGACCAAAGGACGATTCCTCCTAAAACTACAGGCTCGCTATCGATCGTCAGGAAAGAAATTACACCTTAATGGCATGAAAGGCCCTAATATTGACAAACAAAAGGATTAAAGTTCTTAAAATCGCTAAAATAGTTGGTCGACCGTCCCAAGATTTCTAAACTAATGGGGCTAAACATGAGGGAGATGGGGGGCCCCGAAAAAACCAACCATCCCCCCTTTAAGTGACCACCCTCCCGTGAACAGGAACAAGCTATAAATACAATTACAGACTTGATGAGTTGCCTCGCCCTATGGAAGCATATGCAGGCTATTCATTTGTGGCCATCCCCTCGGGCATTAAGGGGGGCTGGCTGGCTTTTTCTGGGCCCCCTTCTCCCTCATGTTTAGCCCCGTTAGTTCTGAAATTTTATAACATTTGGCAATTTTAACATCTTTCCCCCAGTTTGCTTGAGCAATATTCGGACCTCTCGTGCAATTGAGGTCAATTTTGATAAGGTCTTTGCCTTTATATTGTCGTCCCAGTTTAGTTTTTTTTATTTTGCAAATTGTGCATGTTAATTCCAGTTATTTTTTAGAAGTTGTTGTCTTTATATTGTGCGATTCCAGTTTTGGGGTGCTTGCTTTGCAAGTTTACATTTTAATTTTGATTTAAGCGTTGTTTCCACATAGCGATTTTGATTAGTTATTTTGTATTTTTACTGTGTTCGTATACGTTTTGGTTTGTTTATTTTGCAAGTTTTACATTATAACTTGGTAATGGGCGTTAATATATGATGTGGCATGAGGGAACTTCTTGATGCTACTGTACTATTAATGAATAGACTCTAGACTGTGTGGTGGTCATTTATTCATATTTTTTCAACAACCAATTTTACTTCTAAATTAAATTAATGAAATCAATAAATACATGTGGCATTCCAAGGACTCGAACCTAGGATACTCACACCGAAATTCCGCGCATTTATGCATTACGCTATCAAGACAGTTAAATAATTATGCCAAGGTGTCTAGACTTCCTTTTTTTTTTCTTTTTTTTATTTTGTTTTTTTCTATTATGTAGGGCCTGATAAGAACAGTACTGTATATGAGGCTTGATAAAGAACAGATACTCTTTAGTTTTGGATGCCGAGGAAATATAGACACTGTAAATTACCACCTGTGTTAACTGTCTTGATAGCGTAATGCATAGTGCGCGGAATTTCGATGAGAGTATCCTGGGTTCGAGTCCTCGGAGTGCCACATGTATTTGTTGATTTCATTAATTGAGTTTAGATGTGAAGTTGGTTGGTGTAAAGAAACATGATAATATATCTGGTACCGGTAAAATTACATAACTTTGGAAGAGGACATAATTTCGGACATTCTGGAATAAAATTTAATAAACCGCAGTTATAGGATAAATACATGATGTTATGGAAAACAAGCAAGTCTGCGGTGTTGTTCCATAATGCAGAGCCATTTTTCTATAACTGTACCTTATATACTTTTATCCACTAATGTGTGAAGTATACTCCCTTGACGGAAGTTAGGCCTTTTTACGGTACCCGTTCGTTCTGTCGGATCTGTCTTTAGTGGTAGGGTTGTCTTAAGTTACCTTTTCCTGCATTATGTATAGGCTGCTAATTTTGTTTTTGTGTTTTTAAATGTAAAACTTATAAAACAAGCAATTTTTTTTGGTGTAGTTCTTAAAATATTTAAAATATTATTCAATTTACTTGCTAGACCTCCATCAATCTTTAAATAACACCCCTAGATTCTCATTAGAGTTAAATTTATAAATTTTTCGGTAGAAAAAATATCCTTAACTTAAAGTTATAAGGTTAAAGTGTGTCCCCACCATTTGAACTGTTTTGGGTTGAAGCGGTGGTCTCGGAGGTCTCGGTCTGTTGGTGCGTCACTATCGGGCCGTAACTCTACAGAACACCTCGACCAAAACTTTGGTTCAAACGGTGGTCTCGGAGGTCTCGGTCTGTTGGTGCGTCACTATCGGGTCCTAACTCTGCAGAACACCTCGACCAAAACTTTGGTTCAAACGGTGGTCTCGGTCTGTTGGTGCGTCACTATCGGGCCCTAACTCTACAGAACACCTCGACCAAAACTTTGGTACAAACGGTGGTCTCGGAGGTCTCGGTCTGCTGGTGCGTCACTATCGGGCCCTAACTCTAATTGAACAGAACACCTCGACCAAAACTTTACAAATGGTGTTGGCATCTAATTATTTTTTTGGTGTATTTGTTTTTTTTTGTAGATATTTATTATTCAATTTACTCGCTAGACCTCCATCAAGCTTTTAAAAACACCCCCTAGACTCCCATTCAAGTTAAATCTATAAATGTTTCGGAAGCAAAAATATCCCGACCAAAGGACGATTCCTCCTAAAACTACAGGCTCGCTATCGATCGTCAGGAAAGAAATTACACCTTAATGGCATGAAAGGCCCTAATATTGACAATGAAAAGGGTTAAAGTTCTTAAAATCACTAAACTAGTTGGTCGAACGTCTCAAGATTTCTAAACTAATGGGGCTAAACACGAGGGAGACGGGGGCCCAGAAAAAAACAACCATCCCCCGTTAAGCATTTAGGCTCGAACGTCCCTTGATTTTGGCCCTGTCAGTCTTTCAACTCTGGGGGAGGCAGTCGATACAGGCATTTCTACATTTTGTCTCCCTCACTCACATAGGGAAAAAAAACAAAAAACAAAAAACAAGCGAATCTTTCCCGAGAACAGGAACAAGGTATAAATCCAGTAATGGAATGAGTTGCATCGCCCTATGGATGCATATCCAGGCGGTTCATTTGTGGCCATCCCCTCGGGCATTAAGGGGGGCTGGCTGTCTTTTTGTGGATCCCCTTCTCCTTCATGGTTAGCCCCATTAGTTCTGAAATTTTATGCCATTTGGCGATTTTAACATCTTTAACCCAGTTTCTTTGAGCAATATTCGGACCTTTCATGCAATTGAGGTATATTTTTTTATAAAATTAAAATTAAACTGTAAAACTTGCAAACAAAGTCAAACCAAAACTGGGACAAAGACAATATAAAGTCAAAACAAAATATCAAAATCGCTATGTGGAAACAACGCTTACTAAAATAAAATTTATTAAATGAAAGAACACAATCCACCACATATGGTGCACACCACCACATGAGCAAACCAATCTGGTTCCCAAGCAAACCAATTGCACACATAACAACGCACTATCGTCACGTTCAGGGAATTAGTCAATTTGGGAAGTCCGGGACGTTCTGGCAAATATTACTAAACTCTGCATGAATAAAAGAAACTACAATTTGTGTTAAAATGTTCATTTAAAATCAAATTTGCAACTTGACAAGACATTAATAATAGTACAAAATAAAAATATTGATAAGATATATAATATTACAAAAAATATATATACAGTATATATAGCACTCACTAACGATAGCTATCGGGTAGGTACCTGCAAGCATATATAATTTAAGATAAAAACAGGGTTTGGGCGGAAAAAAATTATATCGAAAAATGTAGGCTACAAATTTATCTAGTAGGTAGGTGTTGGTGTTTTGTTTCGGTCGATGGATGTCTAGGGAGGAAAGTAAAGAAATAATACACATTTCTATAATAAAGCAAATGAATATGGCGTCTGGTAATAGGTGGAATATTTTATTGTTAATTATAATGTCAAATTTGCAAAATAAATAAAGCAAAACTTGGATGAACCGAATAAAAAGATTAAACAAGTTATCAAAATTGGTATGTGGAAACAACGCTTAAGCAGAAGATTTTGTTAAGATTAGGAAGGACGTGTAGTGGTAGTACTGGTAATTTTGTTACAATTTTGCTATTCATGTGTTTGCATTTTGGCTTACAGTAGATTTATTTATATAGGCAAAAAAAACTACCTTTTGATTATATTGTAGGTAACATTACAGTATATGATTTGTTTCAGTTTAGGAAAGATGTCGCATAATCTGTGATATATTTTGCATTACTTTTCATGTTTAAAGAGTGACAGGGACCAAATAAAGGAATGTTGGAGCCAAAATGCCTGTACAGTACAGTCACCTGTTCTGAAAGGGTTAATGAAAGAGCAGAAATGATCACTCGGTCTTTCAAGTATATGTATTTATAATTGTTATGTACAATTTTAATGACCAAAATGTTGTTGCAGATCTGTATATCCCGGCCCGGGCCTGTAGTGTAGTAGCAGTCGAGCAGTCCAACACCAAGCCGACTAGATCACCTAGGACGCCTGGGTTGTCTTCATTCATCGGTAATTTTAAGGTAAGCTTTATAAGATTTAACATTTTAGCCTTTTCATTAATATTAAGTTGTTGTCTTTGCGAACTAAATATTATAGGAAGATACAAATTAACTTTCTAATGTTAGTAAATGATTAATGAAATAAATATTTATCATAGATTTATCTAGCTTAGCAAAATTTAACGTACAGTAACCAAAAATGTACAGACATAACATTTAGAAATGCAACTGGAAATTAAAATGTCTATCTATCTATCTATATGCTCAGGCCCAATCCCCATTTTGGGGGTAGCCAACTCAAGACAGAGCAAGAACAGGGAAAACACAAAAACAACATAAAACAACAAATAAACACAGATAAAAAGCACAAACTCACACACATCCAGGTCACCCAGGAGAAGACCCAGAGACCAGGGTCACCAAGGTCGCTCCAGCACTCTCCCGGCCCACGACCACCCGGAGAGGTTCCGATCTCGGCAGGCAGACATGCAGCGGAGCCAAAGCCACAAGCCCTCCCACCACACTTCCAGGCGCACCCTTCATATTAATCGTCTCCCCGGGCCAGGCGCCTGATGGACTATTATCTAGTCCAACTTGCGCCCGACCCCTTACTCCAAATGACCACGTGTTCACTCAACTATTCACAAGCATTCTCCATTCACTCCTGTCCACCACCACTTCCCCTGCCTGATCTATAGTCAGAACCCAAGGTAATAATATAAAAATGGGGTTTTTGGCACCGTGTCCATTTTTCTTTTGATTACACGGCCGACATATCGGATTATCGGCGCCTACGACTTCAGCTTGTTTATTTTTGATCAACTATGGATTATGTATTATTCTTGATTATTGATGTATTCCACCATTGTAAGCATTCCTAAGTCACTGTCCACTGCTTTTATGCATCGATTCGGACTGCAGAAAATCATCGATCAAGTGCTTTTGGCCCTGAGTCAAGCAGGAGTCAGCTCCGGGGTGCGCGATGAAGACTCGATTTGTCCGCCCGGGGGGCCATCCGTGTTCTGTGGGTTAAAGGCTTTTGAAAAAATGTCATGGTATTTTTTCCTTTTTAACTTAATGTACAGTACAGTATAGAGCATTTGTAACGTTGATTATGAATTTGCTTGTTTTCCAGATCAACCCAGAACTTAGTCAAGGAGGTTATCCCGGTGTGGGTGGTGTTGGTCGGCATCCCAGCTACCCCAGCCTGGCAATGGAGGAGGAATGTTACTACCAGAACGTCACCTTCCACCCTGACCCCCGGAACCGTACCTGCCCTGGTCCCGGCCACCACACCCTACCCCTTAGTTCCCCCGCATCACATGACACCCCTGACCCCCCCAGGTCAGACACCCACCCAGCCTCAGCCTTCATGCAGCGGGAGGACATGTTGCCACCTCGCACAGAGTTACAGCGCCCGGCCTGACAGCGGGATCTGCGGGCAGATGCCAAGATGATGGAGATGACAGAGGAGGTGCGGCGGCACGGGAAGACCCTAATGTGAGTATTTTATTTATATTGCTGTAATTATTATGAAAATTTACTAAGAGTATGATAGTGGAAGGCTTCACTCTGATTTTGCTGATATTGTATTGTGGTTAATGTCAGAAAACTTTAATAAGGTTAGGAGAATATCTTGGAATCTTCTTCCTATCTTGAGTAGCATAAGTAATTGTTTGTTTTATATATTACAAATATTTGAATATATTGACAAAATTACTGTATTACTGTGCAACAGTATACAAATGGTATATTTTTCAATTCTCCCACATTTTGTAAGCCTTTCTTTACTAACACTATACTATTTTTCTAATTTCAAGCATATAAGGTCATTTGTTCCTTAAGTAAGTAACATTTTATTAGTGAATTTCACATTAAGCATGTCAGTAGTGGATAATTTTTCCCATTTTAATACATCAATCCCAGTAGGATTAACAAGCATTACCTTAATAATAATAATATTTATTCAGTTAGCAATTTACAGAGTTGGTACCACATAGTATGTTACAAATATGACATGTACCAGCTTTGCTTTAGATAGATAGAGTACCAGGATGACACAGAATAATCAAAATGACATTGAACAAGCTCTTGGCAAAGGGTCTTTTTGGTCGCCGCTGGCAAGCATCCCACCTGCCTATACAGGTATTTTATACGTGCTCTACACTTACTCAGGATATATTCCTAAATTGTTTCACCTGACAAACTCGAGTCCAGTTTTAGTCCGAGATATTTAACTTGTGACACTGTTGTTATAGGAATATCATTACAGTTGACCGAGAAGCCCACAATGTCCTTCAGTTTGCGTTTTGTTCCACATAAGATGGCTTCCGTCTTGCCCAGGTGAAGAGATAGTCTATTGTCCACTAGCCATTCACTACATGATTCTAGTTCTTTGAAAAGTGTAGCGGCAATACTTATTGGGTCTTTTCCTGAGACCAGAAGCACGCTGTCGTCAGCATACAGTAATAGTTTACACGAGACGCTCAGTTCCATGTCGTTCACATAACAGAGAAAGAGTAAGGGACCAAGGATGCTTCCCTGCGGGGCCCCACAGTTAATTTGCATGAGATCAGATATATTATTATCAATTTTGACTCTTTGGGTTCGACCACTAAGATAAGATTTAAACCAGTTCACAGACCCTATGCCCATTGCTTGTAGTTTATTACATAGGATATCATGGTCTACTGTGTCAAACGCTTTTTGTAGATCAAGAAGAACCATACCGGTGTAGTTATCTTTAGACATTTCTTTACGAATGTGATCTGTTAAGTGGATGAGACAGGAGTCTGTCGAGTACATGCATCTGAAACCTGATTGAAACTTATAGAATAGATCATTTTGTTTGAGGTAGTGTTCAATTTGGGTGTATACCGCTCTTTCAAGGATTTTAGATACAATACATAATATGCTAACTGGTCTGTAGTTGCCAACTTCTAGTTTATTTCCTTTCTTGAATAGAGGGGTTACAATAGCTTCCTTCAGTTCAGCAGGTACAGTGTTGGTGTTAATTGACAGGTTGATGATGTGAGTTAGGGGACCTGCTATACCAATGGCTCCATCTCGTAGAAATTTGGCAGGTATTTTGTCTGGTCCTGTGCTTTTATGTACATTTAGGTTAGAGAGCTCGTCAAAAGTGTATTTTGGTGTAACATTTTGCAATCCAAATGTGTTAGGGTGTATGTCTTTATCTCTGTAGAAATTTCGAAAGGTGGCCGTTGTTGTCGTGTATTTATTGAGAGGTTGCGGTAGGTTCTGTGCAAGTGTGTTTGCTATGGAGGTGAAGGAGTTGAAGTAGGTTGAAATTTGTCGTTTGCCGTGGTAAACCTGATCATTAATGTTGTTGTTGTTGTTCCCCAAGCTGCCTGGCCGAACAGCCCCAAGGCCCCGAGCAATTCCAAGGCCATAACCGAGCGCCCCTACAGAACCCTCCCTGCCGACCACAATAAAGCCTGGGTGACCGAAGCCACTCCATGGCGGGGAGCTGAGGAGGGTGCGGAAACGCCCGGGAAACCAAAGCCCCACCCAGGGCCCTGTGCCCCTCAGCAATTATGAAGAGAAAGTTGAGGGGCAAGGGAAAAATGTGACGCTTTGGCTTCCAATCTTGGTAGATTGGGAGGTCAATCCACGGAAAAGACGCCGTCACTTGAGATCTAGAAAATATATAAGTTAAAGGAACAGGCAGAGTAAGCTATGGGTATGGCAGAGATCGCTCAGTTCTCACTCTGATAGACCAGCCCATCACCACTGATCATTAATGTTGAGAGCAATATTAGTGTTAGACGAATCCCTTGCCTTGTTGCTGTAGCCTGTTGTTTTTAGGTGCCTCCATAGTTTCTTAAGGGTGGGTGGGACTCGTTAGCCTTGGTCGGCAACTCATCTAGGGGAGACAACCTTATACAAATTCGGGTGGATGGGATTCGTCAGCCTTGGTTGGCAACCTGTCTAGGGGAGTAAACCTGATACAAATCCGTACTGCTTACCTAAGGGTAAGGCAGGTTAGTGGATGGATTAGCCGAACACCACTGTAGAAAAATAGTGCTAACAAGATGCACAGAGGGCCTCGGAGTCGGACCGATCCTAAATTGAGTGGTCAATCCTGTAAGTCCTTCACTAAACTGGCTCGGGTTGTCCCTCTCACAGGGAATAGGTCCGCTTGAGGGCATTCTGTGTATGGCCACACTCGTAAGGGGAGTAAGGCGTCCGGCAATAGATAGATAGATAGATAGATAGTTTCTTTGGGTTATTCTGATATTCCTCTGCCTTATTGTGGAAATAATTAGTTTTCGCTGATTTTATTTTTCTACTAATGGGTGGAAATGCTAGCCCTTTAATTGCAGACTTATTCTTGCTTGCTTTAGAATTTAAATATATAAAAGACTTAGTTGACAGTAGCAAGAAAAATAAAATTCCAGAAAAATTAGCACTTGCTAAACTGTTAAGTAATAATAGTAGATATATTGATGATATTCTTGTTTGCAATTTGTTAAATTTTAATCAAGTTGCTAAACTTATTTACCCTAATTCTATTCCCCTCACACAATGTAACGTAAATTATAAAGTTGAAAATTTTCTTGATATAAATATAGAGATTGTTAATGAACAGTGCATACTTAAAGTATATCACAAAGTTGATGATTTTAATTTTAACGTAATAAACTTTCCTTTCCCTAGTAGTAATATCGATAGTAAAATCACTTATAATTGTTTTTATTCCCAATTAATAAGATTTTGTAAAATCTGCACTAAAGTAGATGACTTTTGGGCTAGAGCTAGGTTACTATACAGACTCTTAGTGGACAGAGGTTTTGAGGCAAGTAAATTGTTCCATAAATTTAATCTTTTTAGGGTCAATTATTGTGACTGTATTCTAAAATTTGACATCAATAATTTTAATCAAGCATTTTTAACTTGAAGTTTCTTGTATAACCTCTGCTTACTTTTTGTCTGTATTTATTGTTTATCTTTTTCTTTTTCTATTATTATTATTATTATTATTATTAATATTGATGATTTTTTAAATTTATTGTTCTTGTTAAAAGAGTACTCTTTGTTTAAATCTGTTGTTACTTCATATTTTGCAATTATTTCTCTTTATATTATATGTATTCATTGTCGATAGTATCAATTGCTTACTTTTGCGATTTCCTTAGTTTATTTGTGCTATAAATGTAGGTTATTTGTAGGGTAGTTATTGATAGGGGTCACTTGAGGCATGCTATGCTTACAGGTACCTACCCGATAGCACTATCGTTAGTGAGTGCTGTACTGTATTTTATATATTATTTTGTAATAGTATAGATATCTTATCAATATTTGTATTTTTTACTATAATGTCTTGTCATGTTGCAAATTTGATTTTAAATAATATTTTGACATTTAACATGTAGTTTCTTTATTCATGCAGAGTTTAGTAAAATTTGCCAGAACGTCCCGGACTTCCCAAACTTGACTACTTCCTTTAACGTGACAATAGTGCGTTGTTATATGTGCGATTGGTTTGCTTGGGAAACAGATTAACTTGCTCATGTAGTGATGTACACCCTATGTGGTGGATTGTGTTCTTTTATTTAATAATTTTCATTTTAGTAAGCGTTGTTTCCACATAGCGATTTTGATAATTTAATTTGACTTTATATTGTCCTTGTCCCAATTTTGGTTTGTTTAGTTTGCAAGTTTTACATTTTAATTTAAGTTTATTCCTGGCCCTGTTGAACTCATGTTTCAGACCTTGATCCTGTCTATGTTTCACTAGCCTTTTTAACCCATAACTGGCGGCACCCGGCTATAGTCGAGTGAAATAAATATGGCCTATGTGGCGGCACCCGGCTATTGTCGAGTGCAATTTTGAGCACGTAATGTGCTCTGAGAGAGAGCGGAGCTGTGGGAGGAGCATATTTTACCGCCTGACCGCTCGCCACGGCCGCCGTGGACCAACTGAGATTTATTGCACCCTCCTCCACCCTCACTCACTCGCTACACATGTAATAATGTAAGAAAATTACCGTATTTGAGCGATGTTGGCCTTCGCACACCTATGAGAGCTCTCCAGACGGCCCCAATGATCTCGGTCCGTGGTACGCCCTGGAACACACGAATCAAATATAGGCCTGGGGGTTTATTTGTCTTGCCTTTAGTTTTGGATGCCGAGGAAATTTAGACACTGTAAATTACCACCTGTGTTAACTGTCTTGATAGCGTAATGCATAGTGCGCGGAATTTCGATGAGAGTATCCTGGGTTTGAGTCCTCGGAGTGCCACATGTATGTGTTGATTTCATTACTTGAGTTTAGATGTGAAGTTGGTTGGTGTAAAGAAACATGATAATATATCTGGTACCGGTAAAATTACATAATTTTGGAAGAGGACATAATTTCGGACATTCTGGAATAAAATTTAATAAACCGCAGTTATAGGATAAATACATGATGTTATGGAAAACAAGCAAGTCTGCGGTGTTGTTCCATAATGCAGAGCCATTTTTCTATAACTGTACCTTATATACTTTTATCCACTAATGTGTGAAGTATACTCCCTTGACGGAAGTTAGGCCTTTTTACCGTACCCGTTCGTTCTGTCGGATCTGTCTTTAGTGGTAGGGTTGTCTTAAGTTACCTTTTCCTGCATTATGTATAGGCTGCTAATTTTGTTTTTGTGTTTTTAAATGTAAAACTTATAAAACAAGCAAATTTTTTGGTGTAGTTCTTAAAATATTTATTATTCAATTTACTTGCTAGACCTCCATCAAGCTTTAAATAGCACCCCTAGATTCTCATTAGAGTTAAATTTATAAATTTTTCGGTAGAAAAAATATCCTTAACTTAAAGTTATAAGGTTAAAGTGTGTCCCCACCATTTGAACTGTTTTGGGTTGAAGCGGTGGTCTCGGAGGTCTCGGTCTGTTACATACATACATACATAAAATGTTAAGACTGAGTGTTTCACACACAAGTGCAGTTTCAGTCTCTTGTCCTAATGGCGGCGTTCCAGGCAACCCTGTTAAGGGCTGCTTCACTTGTCAAGTTCTTGGATTTGAGATCGGCGCGTATAGTCCGATCCCAGGTCTTCCTCGGTCCACCCCTTGGTGCAGCTCCCTCCACAATCACAGACCTACATTTTTTCACCCAATTTTGTTCATCCATTCTCTCCACATGTCCATACCATCCCAGTCTACTTGTACGCATCACCTCGCTAATACTCTTTATACCTAAACGTCTCCTCAGCTCAACATTTGTTATTCTATCCTGTAGCCTGGCCCCACACATCCATCTCACCATTCTCATCTCATTACGCTCCATTCTGTTGACATCCTCTACTTTAACGGCCCATGTTTCTGAGGCATACGTCATTGCACTTCTAACACATGAGGCATACACCTTTCCCTTCAGGGGGAGAGGCATTCTTTTCATGGTCAGGATTGGCATCAATTCTCTGAACTTCCCCCAGCCACACCTAATTCTAGCAACAGTGGCAGCCTCGGCCCCACCACCGGCAGAGATGGTATCTCCTAGGTAACAAAACTTGTTCACCAGCTCCAAAGACTCATTTCCAAAATTCACAGCCACAGGATCATCACTTAACACAAGCTCGCCTTTGCACACTACGCACTCAAATTTCTCTATTTCTGACTTATCCTTCGGCAGGGGCCCCTTTATTCTACTACAGCGCTTACTCCCATGGTGTACCCAACATCGACAGATGCTACATTGAATTGAGTTAACGCCCACTCCCTTTCCACACACTGCATATGGGTATGCACCGCTCTTTTCCACATTGTCTCGTCTCAAACTACAATACATAACCTTGGTTTTGTTAATATTGACTCTTAAACCCTTGCTCGCCATGCCCTCTCTCCACTCTCTGAATTTGGCCTCAGCATCCTGCATACTGTCAGCTATTAGGACTAAATCGTCTGCATAAAATAGTTCCAACGGGAGTCCGCCTCTAAAAACTCTAGACAGCGCCTCCAAGACCATAATAAAGAGGAGGGGGCTTAACACTGAACCCTGATGGACTCCAACACGGACTGCGAACTCATCACTCAGTACACCCTTCACCCTCACCGAACTTCGCGAATCCTCATAAATCTTCATTATCACACGCACCAGCCACTCTTCCACACCAAGTTTCCTCATACCCCATTGTACAACATCTCTAGGTACCCTATCAAAGGCCTTCTCCAGGTCCACAAACACAAAGTAAAGATCCCTGCCTTTTAGTAAGTATCTTTCCTGTATCTGCCTGACTATGAAGATAGCATCGGTTGTACCACGTCCTGGCATAGAACCAAACTGCATATCATCAATAGAGATGCTTTGCCTGATCAAACCCTCAAGGACTCTCTCACAGACCTTCATGATTTGGTCAAGCATTTTCAGGCCCCTATAATTTCCTCTATCTAGCGCATCCCCTTTTCCTTTGTATATATTTACTATTACACTTTTGAGCCAATCCTCTGGGATTTTCTCATCTTTAATAATGGTGTTTATCAACACCATTGAGACGCACCATGGTGCGTCACTATCGGGCCGTAACTCTACAGAACACCTCGACCAAAACTTTGGTTCAAACGGTGGTCTCGGAGGTCTCGGTCTGTTGGTGCGTCACTATCGGGCCCTAACTCTGCAGAACACCTCGACCAAAAGTTTGGTTCAAACGGTGGTCTCGGAGGTCTCGGTCTGTTGGTGCGTCACTATCGGGCTCTAACTCTACAGAACACCTCGACCAAAACTTTGGTTCAAACGGTGGTCTCGGAGGTCTCGGTCTGCTGGTGCGTCACTATCGGGCCCTAACTCTAATTGAACAGAACACCTCGACCAAAACTTTACAAATGGTGTTGGCATCTAATTATTTGTTGGTGTATTTTTTTTTTTTTGTAGATATTTATTATTCAATTTACTCGCTAGACCTCCATCAAGCTTTTAAAAACCCCCCCTAGACTCCCATTCAAGTTAAATCTATAAATGTTTCGGAAGCAAAAATATCCCGACCAACGGACGATTCCTCCTAAAACTACAGGCTCGCTATCGATCGTCAGGAAAGAAATTACACCTTAATGGCATGAAAGGCCCTAATATTGACAATGAAAAGGGTTAAAGTTCTTAAAATCGATAAACTAGTTGGTCGAACGTCTCAAGATTTCTAAACTAATGGGGCTAAACACGAAGGAGACGGGGGCCCAGAAAAAAACAACCATCCCCCGTTAAGCATTTAGGCTCGAACGTCCCTTGATTTTGGCCCTGTCAGTCTTTCAACTCTGGGGGAGGCAGTCGATACAGGCATTTCTACATTTTGTCTCCCTCACTCACATAGGGAAAAAAAACAAAAAACAAAAAACAAGCGAATCTTTCCCGAGAACAGGAACAAGGTATAAATCCAGTAATGGAATGAGTTGCATCGCCCTATGGATGCATATCCAGGCGGTTCATTTGTGGCCATCCCCTCGGGCATTAAGGGGGGCTGGCTGTCTTTTTGTGGATCCCCTTCTCCTTCATGGTTAGCCCCATTAGTTCTGAAATTTTATGCCATTTTGCGATTTTAACATCTTTAACCCAGTTTCTTTGAGCAATATTCGGACCTTTCATGCAATTGAGGTAAATTTTCTTATAAAATTAAAATTAAAATGTAAAAGTTGCAAACAAAGTCAAACCAAAACTGGGACAAAGACAATATAAAGTCAAAACAAAATATCAAAATCGCTATGTGGAAACAACGCTTACTAAAATATAATTTATTAAATGAAAGAACACAATCCACCACATATGGTGCACACCACCACATGAGCAAAGCAATTGCACACATAACAAAGCACTATCGTCACGTTCAGGGAATTAGTCAATTTGGGAAGTCCGGGACGTTCTGGCAAATATTACTAAACTCTGCATGAATAAAAGAAACTACAATTAGTGTTAAAATGTTCATTTAAAATCAAATTTGCAACTTGACAAGACATTAATAATAGTACAAAATAAAAATATTGATAAGATATATAATATTACAAAAAATATATATACAGTATATATAGCACTCACTAACGATAGTGCTATCGGGTAGGTACCTGTAAGCATATATAATTTAAGATAAAAACAGGTTTGGGGGGAAAAAAATTATATCGAAAAATGTAGGCTACAAATTTATCTAGTAGGTAGGTGTTGGTGTTTTGTTTCGGTCGATGGATGTCTAGGGAGGAAAGTAAAGAAATAATACACATTTCTATAATAAAGCAAATGAATATGGCATCTGGTAATAGGTGGAATATTTAATTGTTAATTATAATGTCAAACTTGCAAAATAAATAAAGCAAAACTTGAATGAACCCAATAAAAAGATTAAACAAGTTATCAAAATTGCTATGTGGAAACCACGCTTAATAGTCCAAAAGGCATTATTTGCAGCTTGGTTCGAAACTCATAAACCACTCCAATGTATATTCTTGCCCAGGATGTCACTAAAGTATGAACAAGACCGGAATGTAGCGAAATATACCGAAATATATAGATACTTCCTCGGGCCCGGGCTCCCGTGACCCCCTGAAGAGGAAATGTAGATACAATATTGCCACTTTATTTTAACATGCACTCTACACGTCAACCGAGAGTTCCTGCCGCATATCTGGGTTTACGCATATCATATCATTGAGACTTAGGCATTATAGTGTATTTAATTCCAGAGTTAAGAGTTGCATTTATGCTTTAGAGTTCCTTGTCATTCGAACTCTTTGCATTTATCATTTTGGGAATTTACCATTTCCTCGTTTATTTACCATCGTGTTTCTGTGCATTGTATGTCATCTGTTTGATGTAGATAGAGTTAAGGTCAGTCCTCTCCCAGTCGAGAGTAGCCTAAGTTGGACGATTACTGCACAACTCCCAGAGCTGGGAAGTGTAACCAGAATATATACCTCGCTCCTCTAAAGTGTGGCCTAACAGGTAGGCTACATATTATAATATGCACAACACATGATTATAGAGAACACAAACATATTTTAGAGATGTAATTAGTGTGGAAATGTATGCCTGATGAACGAGAAGACCGATTTTGATTCTTGGTCGCTTAAACCTACTTTACTACCGTACACGAAAAAGTGGATCTGGTTGTATTGTTGGTAGCGTCTATTAAGAGACAGCGAGTATCGTATTATATATAAGACAACCTTCTGACAAACGATATCAGAATCTAACAAAACCATATCAGATACGTATCTACCGTCCCATAATACAAATAGGCAACCAATCATTAGGTTTTCATCACAAATTATAACTATAAATACTTAAATCAAGGTTCAATGCCCTTGAAATGGTAGTGGCTCATTATGGTGATGAAACGTCCGAGATCGCGGTGACGAAACGGGTTGAGAGGTGGTGACGAAACGTAATGTATCGCTAAAACCTGTTATTTCAATATTTCACAATAGATAGGCCTAGCCTACTCAGAAATTGCATGTCACAGAAAGATAAGGTTACCATTTATGGAAGGAAGGGTTTCTTAGGCCTATTCGTTAGGCCTAATTAGGCCTAGGCCTATGCCTAAACACCAAAATTTATTTATTACAGGTAGGCTACCTTCATTAAAGTTCAACAGCAAAAAAGTTACTTTTAGCCTACAGGTAGGCTATATTGATAATTGACAAGTTTTAGAGGCGAGCAATCTAAATGCCAATACTGTAGGTGCAATCCTTCTTGCATAGTTATACTGGTAAGTTATTTAATTTGTCTGTGCACGAAGGAGACAAAAGGCAAAGTTGCCTGCCTATCTGATTCTACAGTAAAAAACACGGTATCATTCAAGGAGACTATAGCAGGATTTACCTCTGACTGGATAGCCTATAGGCTATCCTAGTGTTTACTATACCCCTTTGAAAGGACATTAGCCTAACCTAACATCCTTACCTAACCTAACCTATCCTAGTATTATGGGTGGGGGCTGCCGCCCCCACACCCCCGCTGTTTTGACATCTTTGACTTAGATTTTTGGTGTAGCCTACTGTATTTGTCTGTGAAGTGGGTATTTTTTCAATTTGTCGATAACGAAAATCCTCCATGCGGACTAGCGTATAGGCTAGGCCTATGGAAAAAAATATGGTGAATCTATTGGTCCCTATTTTCCCTAATAAATTGTTTCTAGGCCTAATAACGCTGCAGTAGTGTCGTTTAAAATAACCAAAAACTTAAAACACCACTGCATAGGCTATCTGAAATGCTGGGTGAACGAAGGGAATTTAACCCTCCCGAAAAGTCCCCAGGTTTTGAGATGCCTGGCGCGGGGTTCGAACCCTAGAGGGCTTTTATCCCTCCCGAAAACTCCCCAGGTTTTTTAGATGCCTGGCGTGGGGTTCGAACCCGGGTTAGTTACCTCCCTCAGTGGGTAACCCGGGTTAGTGACCTCCCTCAGTAGGTCAACCAGACCCGCGCGCTAACCCCTTGTACTACCGCGGACTTTCAATAAAATAGCAACCTTAGTTCTCATTGAAAGAACCAGGTGATAGTCTCGTGGCGATTCATGTTATGGATTTATTAGACTTCGCCATCAACGACTATTTTACGCTATTCCAGACGTCAACTCGGGTAGTACAGTATTGGGGTTGCGGGATTTTTGCGAGGGCATTACAATATCAAAGAAAACAAATTAATGGTGCAATTTTTAGTTTAGTCCAAATGATCACATTTGACAATTTTGTCCATATTATTTCATATTATTTATATTATTATATTTTATTTATTGTTTGTTATAACCGAGGCTAGGCTAATTCCTCCAATTTTGATATTAATTTTGGTAATTTTCCATAACTCACAGCATTAATACATATACCAGTAATTTTCAGCCCTAACTTTCAGAATGACACATAGATAGCAATCATATCATTATAGCCTTACACCTAAACCTAAAATTTGCTATGGGGACTTTATTTCAATTTGATTTTAAACATTAATTTACTATTCGTTTATATGCTTAATATTGTTTCTTTTCTGACCCTTCTGAAATGGTAAGACTTGCATCATAAACGAAACAAAACTGGGAGAGAAAGATAAAAAAAAGCGAGGTGGGGTCCCTTAATGTAAATTCGTGAGGAATTATTGTTTATGAATAATACATACTGTACATTGATGTATGGCTAAAAAAGCTTACATTTGACTTGTAATATACAGAGAATCTAGATAGTAGTTTAGTGAGAGCCCCCTGGTTAGTGGAGACCATGTATATATAGAAAATATAGAAAAACAAAATATGATTGGGATTGGGGCGTCCTCTATGGATCTTTGTGCGGCTTGTGTTCTCTTCTAATCTCATTTATTTTGTATTTCACATATACTTTTTAGCGCATGACGATTCTATTTAGTTATCTTGGTTTGGCTTATATTTACTTTACGATTATTGTTATTTTCTTTTTTTTTACTATGTTTGGCAGGCATTTCAGTTATGTTGGCGAGTTTCTAACATTAATTTCTCCATCAGAGACTCACACTTGCTGTTCCGCGGCAACTCCCTGGCAACCAAGTCCATGGAGGCATTCATGAAGCTGGTGGGTGGCAAGTACCTGCTGGATACTCTCAGGCAGGTCATCAACAAGGTGGTGGAGGCCGCTCTAGAATGTGAGGTGAGTGTCGGGTTTAGGCTGGCATACACGCTTATTTTTTGTTTTTCCCCATTAGTTTAACCAGACCTCTGTGTTCCGATCTGAAACTCTCACAGGGCTGGCCGCATACACGCTTAGTTCAGGCGGATCGAGCCCTCACTGTCAAATTGTTATTGGTAGATGTCAAGCCAGGGAAACTTGACCTAGCGATTCGTGACAAATGCCTAATGTTCATGGCCACCCCTTCTCGTGAATTACGGTGTTTGGCAATACAAAATATACATAACAAAATCTCAGTACCACGCAGGCTGGTATGAGTGTGTGTAGGGGAAGTTTGATAGTTTGTGCAGAGGTCACACACTTCCAGAATCCATAAAACCACCATATGCTCAAATTAGCTTCAAATTATCTGGTACAGTTTTGGGCTTTTCATCTCAAACTGAGCATGTGGCGGCTTTTGCGATAGTTACAAACTTCACTAAAAGGTTTTGTCTTGAAACTCTATATTTCAATTTTTTACATATAATTTTCACACTGAATTACCAATCTTATTACAATACATGAACATTATTTGTGATTACAGATATAATTTCAATTATGTATTTGTTTACAGGTTGACCCCATGAAGGTACCCCAGATCTCGTCTCTCCAGAAGCAGCAAGAGAACCTCATGTCCATCGTGAGGATGACCTGGTCTCGTATCCTTAATTCTCACCCGTACTTCCCTCTGGAGCTGCGAGAATGCTTCTGCATGTACCGGGAGCGCATGACCTCAATTGGGAAATAACATCTCAGTGACAACCTGATCTCAGCATCCATCTTCCTAAGGTTCCTGTGCCCAGCTATTCTCTCACCATCTTTCTTCGGCATCACACAGGAATACCCAGATGAAAGGGCATCCAGAAATCTCACTCTCATTGCCAAGGCTCTACAGACTTTACAACTGTACAAAATTCCAAGGCAAGGCGAACTTCATGGAATTCATGAATGAGTTCATTGAGCTAGAGCAAGCTCAGATGAAGATGTTCTTGAAACAGATCTCAAGTCCTGTAACTCACGATCACAGGGTCCTAGAGTACGACAAAGACATTGACATCGGCAAGGAATTGTCCATGTTGCACATATTCCTCACCGAAGCCCTGAGAAAGCTAAGTACATCCACCTCAAAAGCAAACAATCTTGGTGTCAACCAGCAACATCACCTGGAGAAGCTTAGTCTTCTGGATGAGATACGGGTTGCACAGACTCGGCCAAATATCAACATTGTGCACAGACTCTCCACCCACAATGTTCCCAGTTCCCCCAACTCTGACCCCCAGCCATCCCAGACAGTGCCAGGCTGGACGACAGACACGGGTTCCAGAGCCTCCAGAGGAATATCTTTCGGTGCAACGATCCAACCGTGAGTGACGACTACAAGCACATTGTCCGCTCACCCATCTCTCACATCCCACCTCCCCCAGACACCCCCACAACCCCTCGCCCCTCCACACTTCCTAGGAACACCTACTTCTCTAACCACCGAAAACCAGCTGCAGATCTTAACACTGCGGATGATTATGTTCTATTCTTAGCTGTACAGCATGATGATAAGCCCAGAGAAGCTTGTGGAATAGGTCACAGCTACAGTTACAGTCATCTTGGTCGTACCTCATCCCCAAATCGTTCTTCTCCCTCTCACCACCACCATTTTCACAACCACGCTGGTTATTACAACAACCGGCAAGTGATAGTGGGTCACCAAGGTAATCCATCTAATGGTAATCCTGAAGAATCATTAGATATTAGCCACGAGGATCATGATAGACACTCAACTGGAGAAGCTGAGGCAAATATGAAGGGATCACAAACTTCCATCTCTCAGCTGTCCAATGTTGCTTCATCAGGATATCAAAGTTTTGCATATAGCCAATCCTCAAGTCCTGTGGATCCATCAATAAGCCACCATGATACTGCCAATAACAACAATGCTGCTGCCAACAATAGTAACAGCAGCAATAGTAGCAGTAGTGGTGGCATGCTCATATCCCCGCACATGACGCCACCTCAATTGACCGTTCCCCTCGCCTTCAACAACCCTATGTACCACCTAAATGAAGTCACTAGTTCTCCGCGACCAGTCCCCCACAGAGGACCCCGCGCTACTCACCATCACCACCACCACCACCATCTTCACCAAAGTCAGCAACAGCACCAAAGCCCCGTGAGCTCCTCCCTCAGTTCAGCCCACAGCGTTGAGGACCTTCCAACGGTCCCCTCCATCAAAATGTTGAGCTGAGGAGACGTTTAGGTATAAAGAGTATTAGCGAGGTGATGCGTACAAGTAGACTGGGATGGTATGGACATGTGGAGAGAATGGATGAACAAAATTGGGTGAAAAAATGCAGGTCTGTGATTGTGGAGGGAGCTGCACCAAGGGGTGGACCGAGGAAGACCTGGGATTGGACTATACGCGCAGATCTCAAATCCAAGAACTTGACAAGTGAAGCAGCCCTTAACAGGGTTGCCTGGAACGCCGTCATTAGGACAAGAGACTGAAACTGCACTGATGTGTGGAACACTCAGTCTTAAAATTTTATGTATGTATCACCCCAAACCTTCCTTTAGTGCGAGGGCCTCAGCGCACACGCTCCTCATCCAGTGAAGACTGCCCCTCCCTAGCTTGCACGCCCCCATCTGACCAACGAGGGTTCAAGTCAGGTGCCCCGCGTACCAATCCACGGTGTCTGCCCACCGGATGGGGTCAGCCCAACATAGTCACTACGGTACCTCTGCACCAGACCACCACCACTCTACGTCAGACCTGCTGGGGGCAGCTCAGTGTAGGAGGACCAAGACATGAAGGCAGTCAGCAGAAGTGACCAGTACCAGGCGGCCCCGGTACCAATACGACAGTGACTCCTCTAGTGATGAGCAGCAGCAGCCACCACCAGCGAGAGTGCCACCACAACGCTGCAATCACAGGGTCTCGGAGACAAAAACTCTGGAAGAAGTGAGTATGATATTGGTATTGCTCTTTATAAATTTTGCATATTGTAGATTATTTTACTTCTATATCTGGTTAATTGAAATGTAAAACTTGCAAAAGAAACAAACCAAAACAGGAACTGCACAATATAAAGACAAAATAAATGATCAAAAGCACTGTGGAAGTAAGGGATAATTTAATTTGACTTTATATTGTCCTTGTCCCAATTTTGGTTTGTTTAGTTTGCAAGTTTTACATTTTAATTTAGCAAAACAATATTATAAAAATATTAAACTTGAAAACGAACTCAAATTTACTGGACAAATTAATATAACTAACTCATTAGAATTAAAGACTATTGAAACGGCAACGCACTAAACAAAATCTATGTGTGGAAAAATGCATTTAAATGTATCTGAAATTAAACTTTGAAAGCAACAAACTTATAACATCCGCATATCTGTACACCATTACACGAGACAGTAGGTTGGTTTCCCACACCACCCTAGTAGCAAATGTGTTGGTGTATCGTGGCTAACTAGTAGGAAGTGCAATCAGGAATTGTAATCCAAATACGTATAGGCAGATGCAAATTGTGTTTAGTGAAAGAAATAAATACTGTTAAATTACTTTTATTTAAATTAGACAGTTATACAATTTCCATGGAACATCTAAGTCTTGTTGATGAAAAGTATTCATCATAATTTCTGTACCAATTTTGGTAGGATGGGGATATGGTAAATATTTAGCAAACTGTAGAGGGTAAACAGGGTAATTTTGCCGTGAATGGTGGATTTGCTCAATAAAAAACACCATATGGAATATTGGATTTTGTTTCTTTTTTTGGTTTATCTACACATTCAGGTCTTCTGCTAAAGATATGTAGTGATTAACCTTTATTATTATGTGCCGTCTAATTGCCGTTCGTATCTTTGCTATAGTTTCTTTTAAAATAATTTGGCAAACAATTTCCTTTCTCAAAAGGCATTTGTTTGCATAATGAATCTTCAATTGGTATTATTGCCGCCGCGGCAGAATGATGCGGCGAAGTAATTACCCTGTTTTACCCTAAAGTATGAGCAAGACAAGAGTTTTGAGTCATTATATAGCAACATACCATTTTTCTTGTGTATAGTATGAGTATGAGCCACCCCCAATATTCTATTTTTTATTAATTTCACCACAACACCAAACACCTCCAATGAAATTAATGAAAGCACATATGTGATCCACCAGGATTTGAACCCGGGTTATCACACACAGATTTTTAGACACCTTAACCATTACACCACCAAGACGGTGGGGGGTATGTGCCAGAGTATATAGATAGATAGATAGATAGATAGTATGAGCAAGACATTTAATACTTAACATTTTTATTGTTTACAGTATGAGCAAGACATCTTGGCCCTGAGAACCGCCATGGAGGAGATGCACCACAAGCTGGTGGCGGCGGACGAACAGCTCCACAACCAGGAGGGCGGCGGCGGTGAGGGGGGTGGGGGGCACCTCTCTCCTCCCCTCTGCCCCCCAACCACGACCCCCAGGCACCCCCAGGACCCCTACCTCTAAGCACCACACCCACCATTTCCCCCCACAGCCAAACCAACAGCAGAGGATGGACCCAGAAGGACAGGGAAACCACATGAGAGACATATTGCAGAAGTGAGTTGCTTTCAGTTTTTGTTTTGTTAAACCTATCTTCTGGATGACCTAGATATGTGTGAAATTGTATTTTGTTTTTGTGCGTTCATTGTTTTCTGTTGTGTTGTCCCTATTCTGGCTCTGTCTCGAGTTCCCCCCCTCCCCCAAAAAAAAAAATTGAAAAGTGGGGATTGGGCTTGAGTATATAGATAGATATACTGTATATAGATAGAACTTGAATTGATATTTAAAATAAATTTATTTTATTTGTTTTTCATATTTAGCTAATGTTGCAGAAATTAGTGGCATCATCATCATCATCATCATCATCTCCAACGTCTTGTTTCCCCCTGGGAAACCCCCGCTAGAGGATGGGCATGACAGAAACGTCTCCAGGCTACTTTGTCAAGACATGCCTCCTTTGCACGTGCCACAATGGCCCTTCCACTATGTTGAATGTTTTCTTCAATATATTTGTCTACTTTCTTTTCCCATACCATTGGTGGTCTTCCACTACCTAGCAGTTCCGCTCACCTGACTCCCATTTATCTTTGTTGGCATTCTGTCTTCATCTATTCTCTGAACATGACCATACCACCTCAAAGTACTTCTCTTTATCCACTCAACCACACCACATTAGTGGCATTTGATTGTTTATTACCTAAATATTTATTAAATATAACCAAAGTATTGGGCGGGTGCCCAACCCCGAAAGGGGTTGAAATAGGGGAGCTATCCCCCCGCCAAAGGCGGCTTTCTAGGGCCTTTCCTAGCTGATGCTGAGAGGATTGGGTTGTTGTTGTTGTTGTTGTTGTTGTTCCCTAAGCTGCCTGGCCGAAGAGCCCCGAGTCCTTAAGGAAGGCCATGGCCACAGTCGGGCTGTCCCACAGAGCTCTCAAATAGTGTAAATTGTGTTGTTGGCGTAAGTGGTTGTGTGAAATGCAGTCTTCTATGATGTGTTTTATGGTATGGGGTGCTGTGTTACAACCCGGGCAGGTGTCGACGACGGAGTCATCCAGTCTCTTCTGATAGCTCAGAAGAGCTGGATGGTGTCCGCATCTCAGGAAGGGAGGATTCAGAAGGATGGATTTCGGGAGGTCGTGCTTGCAGCTGCGTGTTGTCTATGAGTGAGTGGATGGAACGGCGAGTGATATGAGTATGGATGTGCTTCCGGAAGTTGGTTTGGGGTGGGCAGGGAGGGAGAGAAGACAGTATTTGTGTGTGATAGCATGTGCTGGGTGTTGTTTTGTTATTCCTTGGTGTCTGTGGGTGTGTTGCCATGCAGTGTAGTGGGTGGTGTTGATTCGTGGAGGCTGCTGCCAGGAATTGAGTGCCTCTCATGTCTAGATGATCTTTGACTTTTAGGACTTTGGTTTCTTGATGTAGGTGATCTGTGGGTGTCGTGGCTGTGCATCCTGTGATGATTTTAAGGGCTTTATTTTGAATAGTCTGTAAGGTCTTATGTATTGTTTGTAGACTGTGGTGGTGGTTTCTTTGTTGTGTCCAAATTTCGTGTGGGCAAGTGATCTGAGGGCGTTAAGTCTGGGTGTCAGTTTCTTTTTCGTGTTTGTGGTGTGCTGTTTGAATGTCATTTGGGTGTCGTATGTTACTCCTAGGATTTTGTGTGTGTGTGTGTGTGTTTGGGGTGTGTTGTTTATGTTGAGTCCCGAGACGTAATCGTGCTCTCCTGTCCAGCTTGTGAGGAGGGTTGCAGTGGATTTAGCTGGGGCTAAATTGAGTCTGTTTGTAGTGCACCATTCATGTAATGTGTCGAGATAGTCTTGAAGGAGTCTTGTTGCTGTGTCTGGGTTTTGGTGCGTGGTTGTGAGTGTTATGTCGTCTGCGTAGGAGGCTATGGTTATTTGGGGTGAATTTGGTGTATTTATATCATGCATGTACAGATTGAAGAGTGCGGGCGACAGGACAGATCCTTGCGGGACTCCGTTTGGGAAATTTCTAATGCTAGATGACTGACCGGCAAAAGATACGTGTGCACATCTGCCTGCTAAGAAGTTGGCCAGCCATCTTTTTGTGTTGTTGTGCATGTTTGTGTTGTAGATTTTGTTTGTTAGGTTGTGGCAGGGGATGGCATCGAAGGCTTTACTAATGTCAGGTGTGGCAAGTACTGATCTGTGTGGTGGTCTAGCCGAGTTGATGCCGTCAAAATCTCTTTGTGTAAGAAGAGTGTTTGTGGAGTGCAATGGCCTGAAGCCGTGTTGTGTTGGAGAAAGGGGTAAGTCAGGTGTCATCAGTTGTAGTACAAGGCGCTCTATGACTTTGGAGGGGGTGCAAAGGAGTGTGATAGGGCGGTGTGAGGAGGGTAGCGTGGGGTCTTTGTTAGGTTTGGGGAATGTGATGATGATACCATGCTTCCAGATGTCTGGTATTGTGTTGTGTGAGTAGCTGTAGTTTGATGTGTTAGTGAGTGCTTGTATGCCTTGTGGTCCCAGGTGTCTGAGGTGAATGTTGCTTATGTTGTCTAGGCCACAGGCGGGTGAGAGCTTGAGATTGTTGTTGTTGTTGTTCCCTAAGCTGCCTGGCCGAACAGCCCCGAGTCCCTGAGGAAGGCCATGGCCATGATTGGGCTTTCCCACAGAGCTCTCATTGAGTGTAGATTGTGTTGTTGGCGTAAGTGGTTGTGTGAAATGCAGTCTTGTATGATGTGTTTAATGGTATGGGGTGCTGTGTTACATCCCGGGCAGGTGTCGACAACGGAGTCATCCAGTCACTTCTGATAGCTCAGGAGAGCTGGATGGTGTCCGCATCTCCGCCTGGACAGGTGGACTCTGTCCTCGCGAGGAAGGGAGGATTCGGAAGGATGGATTTCGGGAGGTCGTGCTTGCAGCTGCGTGTTGTCTGTTAGTGAGTGGATGGATCGGCGAGAGATATGAGTATGGATGTGGTTCTGGAAGTTGGTTCTGGGTGGGCAGGGAGGCAGAGAGGACAGTAATTGTGTGTGATACCGTGTGCTGGGTGTTGTTTTGATATTTCTTGGTGTCGGTGGGTGTGTTGCCATGTAGTTTAGTGGGTGGTCCTGGTTCGTGGAGGCTGCTGCCAGGAATTGAGTGCCTCTCATGTCCAGATGGTCTTTGACTTTGAGGATTTTGGTTTCTTGATGGCTTGAAATTGTTGATGATATGCTTTGTTTGGTTGTTGGTGAAGGGTGTATAGTCAGGGTCTGTGGGGAATTGTCTTTTGCGTCAGTAAACAGTACAGTATTATACTTAGTGGCTGCCAAAGAATAATTTGCAAATGAACAAGCTATTATACCACCCTCAGCTATGGGGTATGTGCCTAAGTATATACACACTGTACATATGTTTTTTAAATCATACATTTCATCACAAATCCCAGCTATAAATGTAATCTTTGCATTGTCAATTTGCAAGGCAAGAGACAGCCATCATAGTTAAGTAACACCTCGTTCTTAACATTAATCATCAACTACAAACCCAATGCACTTGAATACACTAATGAAAGCATATGGTCCTCCCGGGATTCCAACTCGGTACAACCATGCGAGTAACACATTTTAACTGAACAGTTCACTCCAAATCCAAAAGAATAAATGTTGTTGTTTATGGGTGCTTATTGGTTACAAATAATACAAATATATATCATTACTCTTAGTTATTTTAGTTTTGTATTTTTAACTTCTATCATTTACACTCCTGACCAAAAAATTGATCCAACCAGGTACTTCTGTGAGCTACTGCTGGACAATGGCCTTTTTGCCCGCACTTCCAGCAAACAAAAGAGTGAGATGTGCTTCTGGGGGGAGCAGTTTGAGTTCACCAACCTCCCAGCCGTTGAGAACATCTGTGTGACGCTATACAGGGAAGGAGAAAGGAAGAGGAAAAAGGTAAATTGTATCTTGTTTGTATGAGATCAATGATTGTAGAGTGCTATCATTTCAACCGCTTTTGCATATAGTAATGAATGTACTAACTTCCAATACCTGTAGTGTGATACCATTACATACATACATACATACAATGGTTTAATGTCATTTTTCCATTATATGCATTGTAACGGCTCAGGCGGGGTTGCCTTTCAGGAGTTGAAGTGTACATTGTACTGTAATAATGAATAAGCTGGTATTTTAACTTTATTTATTATCGTGAACACCAATTCTCCATATCAGTGGATTCAATAGTACAGTACTGTACTCACATTATGTAACCATTCAAAGATCCTGTACACTTTATTATCTTCATTTATAGTAATACCCATAGTATGGTACTACCTGTACTGCATGTAGGTAAATTCTATATACCTATCATAAAAATCTTAAATAATTTCACAGTAATATTTATAGTGCATTTCCTAATTTTTTTACTGCGTTTCAGGATCAGAATGTGATGGCCGGTGGCCAACGTGACGAGCCGAATCGAGAAGTGGTATCAAGTACAAAGTGACAACAGGACCGACAATAAAGACACGGCGGCGCTCAGAATCAAGTGGATTCCAGTCGATGGATATTCTGCCCATGGAGCTATACTCTTAACTTCCTTCAGGTTAGTGTTTTATTTTATTACACTTTTCTTGTACACTGACGAGATGGGTTGGGTGTGAGGGGGATCTGCCGGGTATGTGCCAATTGGCGCTCTGCAGACCCCCGTTTTCTGACCTCTGACCGTTTTGGTGAGGTCGGTCCTCATGGTGTTAGTGAGCTGGGCCTAAAATTAGGGTTGGTTGTGAGAGGGATCTGCCTTGTGTGGGCCAACCGGCTTTCTGCAGACTCCCATTTTCTTGTTCTTATGGCACATATTCAGGTTTTTCTGACTTTTGAAGCTGCATAAGTGAACCCCCGAAATAAATATAGCCTACTTGGTATAGAATTTATGAGAAGATTCAGCCCAGTACAATACCTTCAAAAATAGGGCAACATTAATTAATTGTCTTCAGAGTGGAGTGTACCAAGGTAGAATTTGCTAAGGTTGATTTGTATACCACAATGGCGGTTTATAATGCTACAATCCATTATTAAAATGTAAAACTTGCAAACTAAACAAACCAAAATTGGGACAAGGACAATATAAAGTCAAATTAAATTATCAAAATCGCTATGTGGAAACAACGCTTATTAAAATGATCTGAAATTATCTGATACCTTGTATTATTGTATGCTGGCTAACACAAGACTATGTTTACTAAAGAAAAGTTTAAAGTCGACAGGATAACATTAATAATAATAATAAGCATGTTACTTATTTCTCATAAGCGCCAATTTTTCCGAAGAATTCACTAGCGCTCGGAAAGAGAAAGAAAAAAGAACAAAAATCAATGCATCAAAAGAAGGCTTATATACAACACACATTTAACAATCACTAGCAGTGGCAAAATAGCCTAAACTCTATAGCCATCTGTCATGACACCTCTCTCAAGATCATAGCTTCTCTCAAAGAGAAAAGTCTTAGGTTGTCTCTTGAAGCATTGAACAGAACTCACTTGTCTCATGGACAGTGGCAACCTGTTATATAACCTCGGAGCCATGTAGGAGAATGACCTCTCAAAGAATGAAGACTGCTGGAAAGCCCTTGGTTCATCAAGACGAAAAAGGTCATTGTCATGACGCACAACTACACCATGGCGTGCCGGTGGATGCCTGAGCAGCTCCGCAAGGTACCTAGGCTCACCAAATTTGAGAACCTTAAAAGTCACTAAACAAAACTTAAATTCTATTGTTGCTCTTACTGGCAGCCAGTGCAGTTCTATGTGAAGATATGTAGTAGGAGTTCTAGGTGGAACACCAAAAATTAGTCTTGCGGCCCTGTTTAGAACAGACTGAACTTTATATAATTAGCAGCATATTTCACTACAAAATCTTGAAAATAAATGGGAACTGTTCAATTTACCATCAGTTGAAAAGAAACAGAGTATAGTTTGTTGTTAGCCCTTCAACACTAGCACATAATGTTCATCGTATTTTGGTTGCCATTAGACGTTTTTCTTTAACTTAGCCTATAATCTATCTGTAGGCCTCATAGGGGTAAATACAGTCTCAATTGATCCTCTGAATAACATAGGTCCTTCTTAAACTGCATAAAATAATCTAATCTTGCCAGAATCCAAGGTAAAGTGGCATCACGGTCATCCTTGTCGTTTCACCACCACTGTTCGCCATTTACTTGCTGAATACCCACGTTATTCACCCTTACATCGCCTCTGTTTTGGTACGAAATCTTACTATGACATTTTGATGGACTCACCAACTTTCTCCATCTACCCAATAGTTACGTTTTGTAACATCTTGCTCACTCATTCATGACATTTGATTGTTCTCCCTCCCACTTACACCATATAGCCCTGATATATACCAATTGTTGGTAAATCCTTAGCGTTAGCTAAGGCCAGCCCTATGAGAAATAGTGACTCAGTGGTCTTAGGTTCATTGTATATGTTTTCTAGAGTGTCCGAAGTTACGTCATGTTACCGGTACATTAAGTATTGATGATGCAGTTTTTACCACCATACATTTCCTGCTGAATAGCAAGGCTAGGGTGGGTGCCCTGATGAATCAGGGACTTAGTGAATAGTTGCCACAGATTTTACCGCACCGTTCACAAACAGCACTGACATCTGGCAATAACTCACTGGCTGGCCCGAGGCTCGAACCGTCAACCTCACGGTTAGCAGGTGAACGCTCTACCAATGGAGCTACGGCCTGTGATCCGTTGTTGTTGTTCCCCAGGCTGTCTGGCCGAACAGCCCCAAGGTCTCTAGCAAGGCCAAGACCATAAATGAGTGCCCCCACAAAACCCCCCCTGCTTACCACTAACAAAGCCCGGGTGACCGAAGGCACTCCAAGGCAGGGAGCTGAGGAGGGTGTGGAAACGCCCGGGAAACCAAAGCCCCACCCAAGGCCCTGTGCCCCTCGGCAATTATGAAGGGAAAGTTGAGGGGCAAGGGAAAAATGTGACACTTTGGCTCCCAATCTGCCAACTTCTAGGTTGGCAGTAGGGAGGTCAATCCACGGAAAAGACGCCGTCACTTGAGATCTAGAAGATATATAAGTAAAAGGAACAGTCAGAGTAAGCTATGGGTATGGCAGAGATCGCTCAGCTCTCACTCTGATAGACCAGCCCATCACCACATGACTAGAACCCAATCCTTTCAGCTTCAGCTAGGAAAGGCCCTAGAAAGCCGCCTTTGGCGGGGGGATAGCTCCCCTATTTCAACTCCTTTCGGGGTTGGGCACCCGCCCTGTGATCCGTTGTTCCTTATATTGTATTGTCTTGTCCTCATTGTGGTTTGTTTATTTTGGCAGTTTGACATTATTATTGTAGCTATCCATTGACAAGTTGATTCAGTTAGGACCAAGTTGTGGAAGGTAGCTAGCGAGTTAATTGAGATAGCGGTACTGTAGTATTTTCCAGTTATATTTCTATACAACCTTACTAAAGTGGAAGTAAAATGTTGAGGCAGTAACATTAAGTGTTTTAGTATTATGATGCCTTTATTCTGGCTATCAATAGACAATTTTACTCAGTTAATGACGATTTTTTTTAAACCAGGGAGTTGCTTATTAGTCTGCAGTTATCACTTACTTCCATAGATCGTTTCCAAGTTAAGTAGACTTATTTTGCATTATCTTTTACCCATTCAGTACCGTTGACGTCCTTTTTATTATATTCTGGCAATTATTAGGCGATTTTATTGATTTTAGGAAGGACCTCTAGCAATAATAAGGCTTCAAACAATGTCAATCGACCCTTTAAACTACCACAGATCCTTACTAAGCTGTATAATATTGTCTAATTATAGCTAGAATAAAAGATAACACACATCGCTGGTATTCAAAGGGTTAAGGGAAAAAGGTCATATTCATACATTTGTATTATCCTCCCTAGACTATTATTGATGCCTTTTGTACCGCCGACGTATTTTCCATATGATTTCAGGTACATTTAGACAATGTTATGAAGTTTAGGAAGGATATATGGTAGCTAGCAGGATGAATTGAGATACCGTAGTCTGCAGCCTTTTTATGGGTCGACTTCTTTCCTATTCTATTCGGTCAGGCCCATGTTTATTTATTAATTTTTTCCCCTTCCTAAGCTGAAGAAAACAAAATATTTGTCGATGTGAGTATCCTAGGTTCGAGTCCTTGGAGTGCCACATGTATTTGTTGATTTCATTAATTTATTTTATAAGTAAAGTTGGTTGTTGAAAAAAAAATGAATGAATTGGCAGAATTGAATAAAAAAGATGACACTGGTAGTGAAGGGGTTAATATTATTGTGGGTATCATTAGACAATTTTATTCAATTTAGGAAGAATTTGTAGGAGTGAAAGGGTTAGTAGAGATATTTTATGTATTTCTCTAGGTCCTTTAACTGAGTAAAATCGTGTGGGCAGCCTAACGTTAATCCTTTGTGTATGATATCTGGTCATGTAGTAATGTACACACTATGTGGTGGATTGGGTTGTTTTATTTCATGAATTGTATTTTAGTAAGCGTTTTTCCCACATAGCAATTTTGATAAGTTATTTTGCCTTTATATTGTCTTTGTCCAAGTTTGTGTTTGTTTAGTTTGCAAGTTTTACATTTTAATTAGTTGATCATATTCTTCCCGCTTCCATGCTCTAGTTTGTGGTGGTATATAAGCCACTGCTATATCAGTTGCTTTGTTGTCCTTGTCTTTTATTGTCACAGCTATAATTTCTGATCTATTATTGCCTAGGTTAATCTCACTTGCTTCTATAATTTTTGTCAGTCATTATTAACACTCCACCCCCACTTTTCCTTCTCTATCTTTTCTCCACACATTGTACCCTTCCCATCCCAACACTCCCAATTCAGTACCACCTCTCAACTTTGTTTCTGCTAAGCACATAATATGTGGTTTATATTTCTCAATATAGTCATTCAATTCTAATTTCTTAGACAGCAAGCCATCCACATTACTATACATCAGCTTTATCTCCCCCCTTCTTACACCTTTCTTTTTTTCTCTTTCCCTAATATTCCCAGACTCTACTCCCCCCCCCCACACTCCACCTTGTCTCCCTTGCTCCCCCATGCTCTCCACCTGCCCTGTTTATCTCATTTGTTCCTGGATTACACCAGTCTCTCCCTCCTGTCCTTCGGTACTGGTACTCGCTTCCTCTGTCTGACCGTTCATCCCGAAGTTCTCTGTTTGCCCCTCCGTCTTCCTCTGTGGTCCTTTGATGAACCATTTCTTCTTCGTTCCTACCAGTCGCCAATAAAAAAAATCCACTTCTTGGTCTGTTCTTTTGGCATTCAATTCCTTCACCTCATCCCTCAAACTTTTCATTTTGTTTCTTTCATCTAAGTCCATGTCTTTTTCGATGTAAATATGCTTCAGACAATCCTTATCTTTCAACCTCTATTTATTCTTCATGATTTCCTCTACTATTCCTACTGTGCGAAACTGCACTTTCATTGGCCTAGACTCTTGTTTATATTTTCCAATTCTATGCATGTCTTCGATTTCATTCTCCCATTCTCTCACACCCTCGTCCACTATCTGTAGAATCTCCCTCACTCGGTTTCTCTCTATCCTACTTCTCTCCTCTTTCTTTACATTGTGTTTCTCCTTATCTCCTCTTATCACAATAATTGTTTTTCTTCCAGCAGTCTTACTCACTAGATTTTCCTTCTGTCTAATGACCTTAACTACATCCTTTTCAAAGATACCTCCCTGCCTATGTATCTTTAATTTTTCCTCAGCTAACTGTTGCTCCTTTACTATCTCCGAAAATCTCAAATTCCTTTGAGCATGCTCGTTAATTCCCGCCTCCTAAGATATGTTTGTCATACCGTGCTTTGAAACTATGCACTGATGGTGCAGACACTACTTCGGCTGGCAATGTGTTCCACCCACTAATCGAGTTGGTAGGAAATCTTTTACTTTTCAGATCAGATTTACTATTAGGCACTTTCAGTTTGTAGCTGTGACCTCTTGTTCTCTCACCTCTATATCCCTCTCTATGAAGTTTTCTAGGTCGATTTTGTCAATACCTCTAACACATTTGTATATCTGAATTTGCTGTCCTCGTTTCCTTCTCTGTTCCAGTGTAGGTTTTTTTTTTTTTTTTTTTTTTTTTTTTTTTTCTATATTCCAACTTACTTCCTCTCGGGCATAGGCTGAGAGCCTTAACATTCACCGCTTTACAATGAACAGTGAAGCCCGTGAGGTCTTGTTCCAGTCTAGGGAGTGAGACATGTGAAGCACGTAGAGTACAACGAGCACCTGCCATCTTGCCTTCACATGAGGCACGGTGCTCACTCATGGCCCGAAACGACCCCATCTCTGAAGCCACCTCGTTCTCGTGCTTCACTGTCTCACCCCCTACACTCGGACTCTCACACTTACACACACACAACGCCACCTGTTGAGCAGATAACTCACCAGGCATTGCACCCCTATAGCATATTTTGAATATGGGAATATTCATACAGTGCTATTTAATCAGGGAACAATGAGGGTATTTTATTGACGTTTCGGTGGGCTTTGTGGTAATGCACTGATACTAGGTACAGCACAAATTCCATCCCAATAATATCTTCCCATTGATACATCGGGATTTGAACCCAGGACCTTTGGATTACCAGGCCAGTAGCAAGACCACTCCACCACACCTCAATCTCTCGAGCCTCTCTTGGTACTCCAAATTTTCCAAACCTGGGATCATCCTCGTAGCTGCTCTCTGTACCCTCTCAATTTTGTGGATATGTTTCTTCATGTGAGGGGACCACACTACAGATGCATATTCCATCCTGGGTCTTATTATTGCCGTTATTATTTGTTTCATGGTGTTTTCATTAAGATAATTGAAAGACATCCTGATATTTGCCAATAGTGCTAGTGATTCTCTCACTATCTTATTTACGTGGCTTTCTGGGGACATGTTATCCTTAAATTCTATCCCCAAGTCTTTTTCTTTTTCTGCTTTGGGAATCACTTTGTTTCCTAGTTTATAATCTTTTCTAGGTCTGTACTTGCTTTTACCCATTTCTAGAGTCTTACATTTTCCTGCATTGAACTCCATATTCCATTTGATGCTCCATTCATGGATCTTTTGCTAATCTGATTGGAGTTCAAGGCAATCCTCCTGGGTTCTGATCGTTTTAACCCATAATTAGCGGCGAGCAACATAAGTCGAGTTAAATAAAGCTGGACTATGTGGCGGCGCTCGACATAACTCGAGTGGCAATTTCAGCACGTAATGTGGCTGAGAGAGAGAGACAAGTGGTGGCAGGAGACTAGCGAGCGTATGACTGCTCCAGACCACCGCGGCGAACCTACTGACACAAATCTCAGCTCCCTCCTCCCTCTCTCACTCGCTACATACTCAATTATGTACTGAAAGTACCGAATTACCTGCTTTTTGCACTCGCGTTGCACGGTTATTGCAAGAAAACTATCCATCATACAAGGATCGTTATGGTGTCATTCGAAAGCTCTGTTTATGCCCTTTCAGGGATAGGTACTTGTTTTACGTTCTGGGTCTTATTTAGGCATGAAAATGATCACGTAAACAGCCCTATTTTGGCTAAAAACACCCCGCTGTGCGGTACACATAAATAAACCGTATAGGCCGCTCGTAAGGTGTTAAGCAGCTTAGCATCGTCCGCAAACATGCTCATGTAGCTTGTTAGTCCCTCAGGTAAGTCATTTACAAATATTAGAAACATGATTGGGGCTAGGACAGATCCTTGTGGTACTCCACTCGTAATTTGAGTCCAGTTTGACGATTTCCCCCTTACTGTTGTTCTCATCTGTCTTTCGCTAAGGTAGCTCTCCATCTATTTCAGCAGTTTGTCTCCTACTTTTCCCTCATGTTTTAATTTCCACAGCAATCTCTTGTGTGGAACTTTGTCAAATGCCTTTTTAAAGTCTAGGTAGGCACAGTCTACCCATCCTTCCCTCTGGTCCACTGTGTTTATTACTCTAGAGTAAAACTCAACAAGTTGCTTACACATGATCTGCCTCCTCTGAATCCAAATTGTCGGTCAGTAATTAATCTTTTTGATTCTAGGTAGTTCACCCATTTGTCCCTTATTAATCCTTCCAGAATCTTCATGAGGATGCTCAATAGTGATACAGGTCTATAATTCAGTGGTTTATCTCTGCTTCATACCTTAAATATAGGAATAATGTTTGCTCTTTTCCATTCTGTAGGTACTATCCCCGTGTCCAATGATTTCGTCATTATATCATATATTAGTATACTCAGTTCCTTGGCATTTTCTTTAATAATCCAGCCTGATACTCCGTCCGGTCCGGCGGCTTTGTTTGGATCCACCTTACTCATTTTGTCTATGAGCTCTTCTCTGTTAAATGTGACTTCCGGCATTTCCTCTATACCTATCTCATTGGTTTCTGGTGCAATGAATTCTCCTTCTTTTGTAAATACTGATGCAAAATTTCTATTTAGTTCTTCTGCAATTTCTGTATCATCTTCTATGATTCTGTTCCCACTTTTAATTTTTAGGATCGTGGCTTTTATCTTCCTTTTGCCGTTTACAAACTTGAATTTTGTTTTTGGATTCTTTTCATAGTTGTCCACTATCCCTTTCTCATGGTTTGCCTCTGACCTCCTCATTTCTGTGTATTTGTTTCTCTCCTCTTTATACTTTTGCCCGTTTTCTTCCGAATCCCAGTTTCTCATCTTTTTCCAGGCTTTGTTTTTTGCTTCCTGCGCTTGCCTACATTCGCGATTAAACCATTCTTTGCGATTTCCTTTTTTCTGTTATTAATGTACTTTGGGACAAAAGTTTTTATACCAGTATCATAGATCTCCATGAATGCCTTGAGTTTTTTGTCTACCTCACTTTCAGATAACACTTGATCCCAATTTTGTGACTTGAAAAAATCCCGTAGTCCTGCGAAATCGGTTCTGGAATACATCCAGTGAATTTTCTTGTGCTTTTCCCTTTCCTTGGGTAGTTTATGCTTCAATAGTAGGTTTATGTTGAGAACTGCATGGTCGCTTTTTCCTAGTGGGCATAGGTGCTGAATACTTTGAACCTCCTCCTCCCTTCTTGTGAAGAGAAGGTCCAATCTAGCTGGTTGATCACTTCCCCTTATTCTTGTTGTCTCTTTTACATGTTGGTATATAGAATTTTCTATGGCCATACTTAAAAATTCATAGCCCCAACTTTCCTCTCCTGTTCCGGGTTCAAGTTCTTCCCAATTCACTTCCTTGCAGTTAAAGTCCCCACACATGACTATTTCATCCTTTGAAGCCAAGATATTTTCTAGCACACTAATTGTTTCCTTACGCATTAGGCTATGCTCCTCCTTACTCCATGTCTTCGTCTTGGGAGGTACATACGCTACTATCACTACTATGTTTTTGTTTCCACCAACTTCTAGTGCTAAAACTTCTGCTGTTGAAGTTTCTAGTTTTATCTCAGACACAATCAAATCTTTCCTAGTAAGGATGCACACTCCACCTCCATGTCGAAGTTTTCTGTCCCTCCTCCAAATCTTGTATTCAGACCATCCTAGCAGATTATATAAAGTTCCTCTCTTATTTTTGTCTCAGTTAGACATACTATTTCTGGTTTCTTAATATTGAGTAAGTCTGATAGTTCTAATTTCTTAGAGATTAGCCCATCGACATTGCTATATAGAATCCTTATACTCCCCCATTTCCTGATTCAAGTGCCTTATCTGCTGCGGTCTGTACCCTACCCTCTTTTTCTTTTAGTTTCTCTTTACCGGAAGTTTCATAACCTTCCCTTTTCTCACTCCGTAAAAAAACTTATTCTTTTCTTGTTGTGTCCTCTTGCTATTTTCCTCTTTGGCAGTTTTCCTTAGTTCAGCCTCTTTCTTTCTCTCTTCTTCTGGTATGTCATGCCTGATGTAGATTTTGTCCATATACTCTAACTCTTTTAGCCTAGCTGCTACTGCCATGATTTCATCACATGTCCTTCTTGACTTACATTCGATTTTTACCAGTCTATTGTATTCCTCTGTGTATTTTCCCAGCCTAAACATGTCTGATATTTCCTCCTTCTAGTTGTCCTCCTCATCCTTAATAGATTCCAGAATCTTGTTTATGCGACCTTCATCCTTCTCTCTTCTTTTTGTCCAGTCTAGTTCCTCCTTTCTTCCACCCCTGATATTATGAGGCAGTTAGCCCTACGACTTTCTTCCTGGATGGCCTGAGAGTTTTCGGGGATGCCTTGCTTAACCATTCTTTTTACCTGGTCCTTTATCGTAACATCTTGCTGTTTCTGTTCATCCATTATCTTCCTGAATTCGTCACCGTTTGCCGTCCTTACACTGTCTAAATATTTTACCACTTGGTCTCTAGTCATGCCCCAAGCAGTTTTTACCTTCCGAGATCCTGATGTCTAGCCTAGTCATTATCTCTGCCTTTTCTCTCTCCACTAACTCCAACCTGTTCTTCAACTCACCATTCTCTGTAACAATTTCCTTCTTAACTGTCTCCAAGCCAGTCACTCGGTCCTCCAAGTTCTTGATTTTGTTCAATAGCATGTAGCAAGATTTGTGTGTGTGTGTGTGTGTGTGTGTGTGTGTGTGTGTGTGTGTGTGTGTGTGTTTGTGATTATATATATTTGTAGATATATAATTGTTGTTATGATTATGGGTATTATTGTTTTTACTATTTCTTAGCATTTAACCTTTCAGGCTCCTAAGTTGCCGCTTAGTATTTATACCGTACAGTATACTGTATATAATCATACTAATCTCATAATTATTTATCTCTCCAAAATTATTTTTCTGCTAATAAGCTCGCTCAAAGACAACTGCAGGGGTTGAAAAGCTAAACTAAATGTTTCTAAACTTCCCTGATGGTCACAAAGACATTTAAGTATCCCAGGAAGACAGAGTACAACTAAAAGATATTTGTTCCGTCAATGTTTGTGTGGCAGCTTCTAAGTTTATGCTTTGTAAAAATATATGTAGCTGTACCTGTCTTTGTAGCGCAATGGATAAATGCACTGAATGCACATAGGAAGTTATTCCAATTTAGTTTTTGTTGTTCTTGTATTTTGTTGTTAGTTTGGGTGTTGAGTGCTTGAATTTGTTGTGTGATGTCTTGTGTGTGGGGTGCTGGGGAGTGTTTCAGTATGTCGCGTTGTCTGATGAGGTTTTGAATTTCTGGTGTGAAGTTGGGGTTGTGTCTTTTTCTGTTACCTCTTGGAATGTGTTTCTTGTCAGCGTTTTGGATAGTTTTATTGAGTATGTGTACAGCATTGTTGATGTTAGTGATGGGTGTACTGTTTAGAGTTGTGAAGTGTTGTTCTGTCTCATTTGTGAATGCTTCCCAGTTAGCTCTTTTATAATTGGTGTATGTGTGTTTGTGGCTAGCTGGGGTGAGTCTGGTTTTGGTGGTGATAATGATCGGGAGGTGGTCAGAGCCTAAGGTTCTGACCACCCTCCAGGATGTTGTGGGGGCGAGTTCTGGGGAGCAAAAGGTGATGTCTGGAGATGATGGGTTATAGAGGGCTTGGTGAGGAATATGGGTATGTTGATGGATGTCGTTAAGGATGATGAGGTTATCTGTTTGGTTTTGTAGTACCAGCCCTCTGTCTATGTCGGGGTTGTCGACAAACCAGGCCGACGTCTTGGCGTTGAAGTCACCACCCAGGATGATGTGTGGGGTGTTTGTGATGTGTTGTACGTGTGGTCTGTATTCATTTGGTACTGTAGGGGATGTTTGGGGAGGGATGTATGTGTTTATGATGGTTATGTTGGAGTTGTTGCCAGTGCGTATTTTAATTGACTGTATTTCTGTTGTGTTATCATTTGGGGGGAGGAGGGATTTGGTTTGTACACTGGTTACTATGTATGATATTTCTTTGTGTACCAGGGTGATGAGTCCACCGCCCCCGCCGACAGCCCGGTCTTGTCTGATGGTGGTGAAATTATGAAATGTGGGTGTTTTTTGTGTTGTGCGGAGTTTTGTTTATTGTAAGATGGCAATGTGTATGTTGTGTTGTTTGATGAAGTGGGAGAGTTCGTGTTTCTTTGTGTTGATGCCATCTATGTTCAGTTGAAGAATGTTAATGTTATGTGTACAATGTATGTTGGGTGCTGCTGCACGAGGATGGGGGGGGGGGGGGGGGGTGAGGTGGGAGGTGAGGTGGGGTGGGGATTGGGGAGCAGGAGATGGGGGTTGGAATGGATTAGGATGGGGTGTGGTGTGTTGGGTTGATGTGGATGGTATGGGAAGGTTAGGTGGGTTAGGGAGGAGAGGTGGACGGGTTTTAGGGGGGGGAGTGGATGATATGGGAAGGTTAGGTGGGTTGGGGAGGAGAGGTGGATGGGTTTTAGGTGAGGGATTTGACTGGGAGAGGGAGGGGCATGAGGAACAGGTCCAGGTGTTTGTGTAGTGTTTCTTGGAGGCAAGTGTTGTGCAGGTGAAGTGGGTCCAGTTCCCGCATGAATTGCAGAGAACTGAACCCTTAGTATGGCGACTCGAAGTGATGGGTTTTGAGCAAGTTGGACATATGTATGTGTACGTGGGTCCTGGGTTGCTCTCAATGTCTCCGGCTAGAAGAAGTCTTCGAGAAATGACAGCCGGAGAGTCATTTCTCGGTGGAGGAAAAACTGTGTGATGTGTGTGTATGGTGTGAGAGGTGTGGAAATTCCCGGCGCGACCGAAGCCGCTCCAAGGACCCGTGCCCCCAGGGAGGGGGCAGGGGATGGTTGTGACGGTTTGGCTCCCGAAACTGCTCCCCGCGGCCGGCATCCGGTTTTCCTCCACTGGTCGTTGATTTTGTCTTCGGCCGTGGAGGGTCGGCAGCCATCCGCGGTTGGCAGCCTCGGGAGGTGGCCCCACGGCGTAGACGCCGCCACATCAGTGCTAAAGTAACCTAACCTAGCATGATACTAGACAGGTTTTTTAGGGTTAGGAAGGAGTACAGTAGTTGGGATGAAATGTTTCCGTGGTATGCGTTGACTGTAACTTTAAAATTTTGTTGATATTAAGTTTAATTACCGTATTTTAGTACAGTCGTGATCAAGTGCCGTGTTTAACTTTAAAGTTAATTGACCAATAGCAAGTTTGAGAAGGGGGTGTCACACAAGTGGTTTAAGGTCATATTTTGGTGGTCAAGTTTGTTCTGACAACAATGCTTTGATGTTTTGCACTGGCATCACAAATAATAATATTAATATAAATATTTGTCAACAGGCTACTGGGCAAATGCTCTCGTAAGGCTGGATGATATCAGAAATGAGACTATGGTGAAAGAAGATAATAGATTATATTATGGAAAAATAAATATTGGTAAAATTAAACTCATAACCAGTGTTAAGGAAAGAAGGTCATGTGGGATCTGGGAATGTTTTGGTGAGGATCCCTCATGGTCCTTGGTGTTTGGGTCTTCTGGGCGACCTAGATGCGTTGATTTTGTATTTGTATTTTATTTTGTTGTTGCTGTTCGTGCTCTGTCTTGAGTCTGCCATCCCCAGGTATGGGATATGTGGGTGAATAATATCTACACATAGTATTATTAGCATATATTGTTTTGTATTAATGATAGTATTATATATACTGTATTTATTATTGTATTATTATTATTATTAATATAGCAGTTATGGTGATTTCTTGTTATTGCCTTATTATAGCACAGTTAAGGCTGGTGTAGTGCGTATTTGGCAGGTGCAAGTGCTTCAGGGGGACTTGGTTGAGTGTTGCTGATACACCGTTAGCACTATACTGGTACCAAGATCGGCCACTGTGATGACATGATGGTGCTGTGTTGTGGCAAGTGTTTATTGTACTGTATTACAGTAAGGAGACTAAAACCAAGCTCTCTGTGGATGAAGGCGTCTTTAAACTTGTATATATTAATATTAATACAAGGGGGGTTGGGCTAATAACCCTCCCCTGAAAGAAAGTAGAGAATCAAATGAAAGGACTCGATGGAGGCGCTTCATTTGTGGCCAGTTTGTCGGGGTTGAAGTCTGGCAATTGATAAATATAATATTTTGTATTATTATACTTAATTGTTATTATTAGTGTGTGAATCGCCTGTTTTATTTATCAGTATGTATATACTGTAGTGTATGTACCGTATATGTATGTATGTATGTATGTAGTGTATGTATATACTCTGGCCAGACCTATGAGAGTTCCGTATGGAGCTCAGTGGTCTGGTTAATCTGCTCTACATAACTAACTAACTCTGGCAAACATCCCACAGCTGGGAGTGGCCGACTCGAGACAGTAATTGTTGTAAATATTATTGTAGTATGATTATTTAAAGCAGTTTGAAGGTAATAATGTTTATTTATGTATTTAGTAATTTTGTGTGTATTTAGTTATATTTATATATAATAGGCTAATATATTTTGCAGGAACAAGAACCTGTGCATTATCCAGCAGATGCCATCCTCTGGATTCAAGAACTGCCTGATAAATAATCTGTGACTGCTGGGAATCCTCCGCTAAAGGCTGGCCATGGGAGAAAGCCCTATATATCAGTAATAGGAAGCTGAAGATGTCTTGTCAAGAAACATATCAGAAATTACATATTTGACTGTAAACATAATTGAAGAGTAATGTTACAAATAGGAATGATATGATAGAGTGATCGCCATTTAATTATTGATTGATTTATATTTATTGTCTTTGTCCCAGTTTTGGATTGAGTTTGGTTGCAAGTTTTACATTTTAATTGATTTATTTAATCATTTTTTAGTGGACGCCGTAATTCCCGTGAAGGGGTGGCCATGAACATTGGGCGTTTGTCAGGAATTGCTAGTTTATAGCCTAATATTGGGTTGAATGTTTGTGTTTTCTTTGGTTGGAGTATACAGTAAATGTGTTTATAATTTTGGTTTGGAGTTTCTTCTTTATAATGCGTTATAGTTTAGTTGTATAGTTTTTTGGCTCGGCGTTTACTGTTTTGTATTATTTGTTGGCATTTAGTGTTGTATACTTTTGGGTTTGCGTTTAGTAGTTTTTATGATTTTTTTGTTGGTGTTTGGCGTTTTCTAGTCATAGGTTGAAATGTTTTGTTTGTATAGCCTAGTCTTGGGATGTAGTTTAGTGTTAGTCTTTGGTTGGAGTTTAAGTTTGTTAGTGTTTGGGTTGGAGTTTTCTTTATAATGGGGTGTTAGAATTGAGCGTTGTAGTTTTTGCCTGGCGTTTACCGTTTTCTACAGTTGTTGCTTGGTGTTTTTCATTGTTCTATAGTTTTGGCTTGGCATTTGCAGTTTTGTATAGTTTTGGCTTGGCGTTTGGATTGTGTATAGTTTTGGCTTGGCGTTTGCAGTTTTGTATACAGTAGCTAGTTGTTGCTTGGCGTTTGGAATTTCTATAGTTTTGTCTTAGCATTTACTGTATTGTTCTATAGTTTTGGCTTATAGTTTACCATTTGTTATAGTTTTGGCTTATAGTTTACCATTTGTTATAGTTTTGGCTTATAGTTTACCATTTGTTATAGTTTTGTCTTAGCATTTACTGTATTCTATAGTTTTGGCTTAGAGTTTACCATTTGTTATAGTTTTGGCTTAGAGTTTACCATTTGTTATAGTTTTGGCTTATAGTTTACCATTTGTTATAGTTTTGGCTTAGAGTTTACCATTTGTTATAGTTTTGGCTTAGAGTTTACCATTTGTTATAGTTTTGGCTTAGAGTTTACCATTTGTTATAGTTTTGGCTTAGAGTTTACCATTTGTTATAGTTTTGGCTTAGAGTTTACCATTTGTTATAGTTTTGGCTTAGAGTTTACCATTTGTTATAGTTTTGGCTTAGAGTTTACCATTTGTTATAGTTTTGGCTTAGAGTTTACCATTTGTTATAGTTTTGGCTTAGAGTTTACCATTTGTTATAGTTTTGGCTTATAGTTTACCATTTGTTATAGTTTTGGCTTAGAGTTTACCATTTGTTATAGTTTTGGCTTAGAGTTTACCATTTTTGAGTGTTGGGTTTGAGTGTTCAGTTTTGTAGTGTTTGGTTGGATTTTAGGGTTTAGTTTTGTGATGGAATTTATTAGCATTTTTGAGCTTTGGGTTTTTGTTTGCCTTTTTTGTGTGGTTGAAGTTTACCTTAATTTAGTGTTTGGTTTGAGTATTTTTATAATCTTTGGTTGGAGTTTAGGGTCCTTAATTGCCTCAATTTATTGGCTTTGAAGTAGACATAGGTTGAATTAGATGATAATTTGAAGTTTAGAGAGCTTAGACATTGTTTGATGCATTGAAAACCGTATATTTGACCATTTACTGTATATAGAGGGATTCGTTTATCCAAAAAAATAGGTTATCCAAAATTTCCAAAGAGTTTTGAATTTAGGATAAAAGTGAGATTACTATAAATGTACTGTATATTATGTGGAAGGTATGAATAGTGTAAAGGTGGTATGACACGAGCGCTTTTTCCCTAGATATTTATGATCAACCCGTACAGTAGCGTTGACGTCCTTTTGTTAATCTAATGCTGTGAGGACTATTGGACGCTTGTATTCAGATTAGGAAGGATATTTAGCAATTAGCAGGCTTCGACTGACTCGACCAACTTACGACATATCCTTCCTAAGCTGCACACAAGTGTGTAAAATAGTAAAAAGGTAATATACGTCGCTGGTACTGAAAGGGTTAACACTGGTCTGGCAGCATATGAGGTCAACATAACAAATATTTCTGTCCCCTAAATTAATGTTTCGTCAGTGTAGTTGCCCGTTGAAAATATTCCATAAATGTTTCCAGAAAAATGTTAAGTATCGAATGTTGGCTAAAAATGCTCTTGTGTGATTTTGGTTTTATATTGTGTTTGTTTAGTTTGCAAGTTTGACATTTGAAGTTGTTGGTTTTTCATTTGTAATTTGATATAATTGATTGAACGTTAGGAAGCTATTGTCTTATTTATTGCAGCTGATGATAAAAATCATATGTTCATGATACAGTACTGTATATAGTTTTGTATGTATGTGTATGTATATCTCAGGCAAATACCCCTTTGGTGGGGGTGGCCGACACCTAGACAAGTACTTTATATAGCTTTGTATGTATGTATGTATGTATGTATGTATGTATGTGTATGTATATCTCAGGCAAATACTCCTTTGGTGGGGGTGGCCGACACTAGACAAGTACTTTATATAGCTTTGTATGTATGTATGTATGTATGTGTATGTATATCTCAGGCAAATACTCCTTTGGTGGGGGTGGCCGACACTAGACAAGTACTTTATATAGCTTTGTATGTATGTATGTATGTATGTGTATGTATATCTCAGGCAAATACCCCTTTGGTGGGGGTGGCCGACACTAGACAAGTACTTTATATAGCTTTGTATGTATGTATGTACGTGTATGTATATCTCAGGCAAATACCCCTTTGGTGGGGGTGGCCGACACTAGACAAGTACTTTATATAGCTTTGTATGTATGTACTGTATGTGTATGTATATCTTAGGCAAATACCCCTTTGCTGTGGGTGGCCGACACTAGACAGAGCCTGAACAGAAAGAAGACTTAAAGTTCCGGGACCACTTTCGCGGTCCCTCGGCTGTTTCTGTGGCTGGTCGATTAGAAGTAGTTTTTGTTGTAGTGAAATGTGTAGATAATGAAAAGTTTGCAAGAAGTTGATGCAGACAGTGTAGTTTGATCATCTTGCATTCGGTATCGATAAGTCTGCTGTGAAATAAGTTATTAAAATTCCAGTACAGTATAATGTAAAACTTGCAAGGACGACATAATATAAAGACAAAGGCAATTAAGCGGGGAAGGTTAATGGTTTCGATGTTTGCATGTATTTAATATTTGTTGTAGTTTCCTGCCTAGAGGTCCATCAAACTGAAAAAAAAGAAACATCAGTGTATATATCAGATCCCCCTTTTAGATAAATTTTTACATTTTTTGGTAGAAAAATGTCCCGGCCAAAGGTCGGTTGTTGTAACATTACAGGCTCACTATCGTTCGCTAGGGGGAAATAATTGGCACCTAAATAGCACGAAAGGTCTAAATATTGACTAATAAATACGGCGAAAGGTCTGAAAATCTAGTAACTAATGGGGCAAACATGTAAACATCTAAAAATTATTGGGGGTAAGCTTGAGGAAGAAGGGCGAGCAGGAAACCAGATATATTGTTATTTGTGTGTGTTATTGTGGGTGGGCGACTCGAGACAGCCATAACTTGATAGATGACTAGTATAATTGCTGTGTTTGTAGTATTTTGATGGAAAGGTAGGCTTATTATAACTACTGTACAGTATATTGAAAGTTAGGAATAGTATAATTATCAATTTTCGTATTTAATTAAAGTTAAATTGTTTTGATGTGTAAGGAATAGTACAACTATAAATTTTAGTATTTAATTAAAGTTTGAAATAGCATTAATTGTTTTGATGAGTAAGGAATAGTATAACTATAAATTTTAGTATTTAATTAAAGTTTGAAATAGCATTAATTGTTTTTGAAGAGTAAGGAATAGTATAAGTATTAATTTTATTATTGAATTGAAGTTTGAAATAGCCTTAATTGTTTTGGATGAGTATTAGTATTCAATATATGTTATGATTAGTATGACTCCTGATAAAGTTCACCAGAGAAAGGGGGGAGGGAACGCTAAAGTGGTGAAGGACCCTAAGAATTGGAACTATAAATGTAGTTTTGGTTCAGTCTGTCTCGAGTATGCCACCCCGGGCAATGTGTTTACTACTGTATATTATGTGGAAGGTATGACTAGTGTAAAGGTGGTATGACACCAGCGGTTTTTCCCTCGATATTTCTCATTAACCCGTACAGTAGCGTTGACGTCCTTTTGTTAATATTATTTGGACTATTGGACGCTTGTATTCAGATTAGGAAGGATCTGTAGCATCAGGCTTCGACTGACTCAACCAAGGTTTTACCTACCACATATCCTTCCTAAGCTGCACACAAGTGTGTCAAATAGTAAAAAGGTAAGACACGTCGCTGGTACTGAAAGGGTTAACACTGGTCTGGCAGCATATGAGGTCAACATTACAAATATTTGTCAGTTAAAATCATGTTTGGTCAGTTTTGTTTCGGATGCCCGTGGAAAATTTTGCAGAAATGTTGCCCGAATAATGTTAAGCATCGAATGTTTACTGCTCTTGTGTGATAATGGTTTAGTTATTTGTAGTTTATATTGTGTTTGTCCCACTGTTGGTTTGTTTATTTGTTAAGTTTTACAATGGAAGTTGTTGGTTTTTCCTTTTAAATTTGATATAATTGCTTGAATTTTAGGAAGCTATTGTTATTTATTGCAGGTGATGCTAAATGTCATATTTTCATATTACAGTACAGTATATAGTTTTGTATGTGTGTCTGTGTATGTATATGTTAGGCAAATAGCCCTTTGCTGGGGGTGGCCGACACTAGACAAGTATATAGTTTTGTATGTATGTATGTGTATGTATATCTCAGGCAAATACCCTCTTGCTGGGGGTGGCCAACAATAGACAAGTATATAGTGTTGTATGTATGTGTATGTATATCTTAGGCAAATAGCCCTTTGCTGTGGGTGGCCGACACTAGACAGAGCCTGAACAGAAAGAAGACTTAAAGTTGCGGGAGCATTTTCGCAGTCCGTCAGCCGTTTGTGTGGCTGGTCGATTCCGAGAACTATTTGTTGTTGTGGTGAAATATATAGATAATGATGAAAAGTTGGCAAGAAGTTGATGTAGACAGTGTAGTTTTATAATTTTGCATTCTGTATCGATAAGTGTTGTGTTAAATTAGTTATTAAAATTCCAGTAGAGTATAATGTAAAAGTCCCTGTTGCAAGGGCACGCCCTAGCCCTGTTAAATGAAGGGAGTATATGGCGTTAAAAAGTGCATCTCTACATGCTAGAATAATTGAGTGAGTTGCGTCAGCATATGGAGGCGGGTCATTCGTGGCCACCCACTCGGGGACTGGCTTCTGGCAATAATAGGATAGATCTGTTTTAAGTGTTCAATTGAAATAGGTTATTTAGATTGTTAATATTGTTTTTGCTTGATTATGAATGCAAATGTAAAACTTGCAAACTAAACGAACCAAAAGTGGGACAAGGATGATATAAATATAGTTTGTAATTATGTTAGATAGATAGATATGTAAGTTAAGTATGAAGGTATAAATATGAATGTATATACTCGGGCACATACCCCATAGCTGGTGGGGTGGCTGAATTGAGTGTTTATTTGAATTAGTTTACATGCAGTACACTCAATGTCACAAATCGTGGCTTTAAATGTATTTTTAGGTATTTCGAAGGGAATGAAATTGTCTTGGTATATAAATGTTGAGTGTATTTGACTTAGAATCTACATTTTGAGTGATCATATGTGGAGTTTGATGATTTTGAAAGATGGACAACTCGAGACTGTATTTATGTAGGCCTATGTATTATAGTGAGGCGCATAACCCTTAGCTTGGGGTGGCCGACTCGAGAGATTGTTATTATTTTTATTGATTGATTATGAATGTATTTTGTAATGAGTTTGAGATAGATTGATAACTTACATTGTATTTGAATCATATTTATAGGTAGATACCCAACTTAGATACATATTATTACATTATGTTGATTGTGTTATAGGTGTGTAGGCTATGTATATACTCAGGCATAATTATATACCCCATAGCGGGTGTGGGGGGGGGGATGTATTATACTGAGGCACTTAACCCTTAGCTTGGGGTGGCCGACTGGAGACTGTTAGATATTAGTTGTTTGTAATTATTGTATGTGATAGATATTAAAGTTAGATTGATAATGTTGTTGTTGTTGCTGTTCCCCAAGCTGCCTGGCTGAACAGCCCCAAGGCCCCGAGCAAGGCCATAACCGAGCGGCCCTACAGAACCCTCCCTGCTGACCACAATAAAGCCTGGGTGACCGAAGCCACTCCATGGCGGGGAGCTGAGGAGGGTGCAGAAACGCCCGGGAAACCAAAGCCCCACCCAGGGCCCTGTGCCCCTCAGCAATTATGAAGAGAAAGTTGAGGGGCAAAGGAAAAATGTGACACTTTGGCTTCCAATCTTGGTAGATTGGGAGGTCAATCCACGGAAGAGATGCCGTCACTTGAGATCTAGAAAATATATAAGTAAAAGGAACAGTCAGAGTAAGCAGTGGGTATGGCAGAGATCGCTCAGTTCTCACTCTGATAGACCAGCACATGACTAGAACCCAATCCTCTCGGCATCAGCTAGGAAAGGCCCTAGAAAGCCGCCTTTGGCGGGGGGATAGCTCCCCTATTCCAACCCCTTTCGGGGTTGGGCACCCGCCTAGATTAGATTGATAATTATGGCATTAAGTTGATAGATACAGTATTAATGTGTGATTGTTTATTGTATTATATAGAGAGTGATTAAATGTATTGTTTTTGTATTATATAGTGTTATTATCTTTATTAGTAGTGGGTACCCCTTCGTGGATGAAGGGATGAGGCAATAGATAGATAGTAGTAGTGTTTATAGTAATATTAGTACTGTAATGTAGTTATTATTGAATATTAATATGTATACAGTTTCCATTTGCATGTGTATTAAAATATGTACATATTGTTTGATAAACATCATATAGGTTAGGGGCCAATATTATAGTGGCGTCATTCAATAATTAGATAGCTCCCCCACCCCCCTTACATTGTTCTGTTTTGTTTACTATATAATGACTATTATGCCTAACATCCTTCATTACTTTCTCTCACTTTCCCCTCTTCTGCTCCCCCTTCTCTCTCCTCTCTCCCTCTCCTGGTCTCCCTTCTCTCCTCCCTCTTGTGCTCCCCCTTCTCTCTCCCTCTCCTGGTCTCCCTTCTCTCCTCCCTCTTGTGCTCTCCCTTCCCTGTTCTGCTCTGCCTTCTCTCTCTTCCTGCGCCTCACTTGCTCTACCTCTCTCCTCCCTCTACTGGTTTCTGTTCTCTCTCTTCCTGCTCTCCCTGTGCCCCACTTGCTCTACCTTCTCTCTCCTCCCTCTACTGGTTTCTGTTCTCTCTTCCCCCTTCTCTCCACCCTCTAATATCTCTTCTGCCCGCCCTTCTCTCCTCCCTCATCTGCTCTTCCTTCCCCTCCCTCTTCTGCTCTCTCATTTGCTCTCCCTTCTCTCTCCTCCCTCTTCCCTGTTCTGCTTTGCCTTCTCTCTCTCATCTGCTCTCCTCCCTTCTTTCTCCCTCTCTTGCTCTCCCTACTCTCTTCTCCCTGTCCCCCACTTGCTCTACCTTCTCTCTCCCTCTACTGGTTTCTGTTCTCTCTTCCCTCATTTGCTTCCCCCCCTTCTATCTCTCCTCCCTCATCTCCCATCTGCTCTCCCCTCATTTGCTTCCCCCTCCATTCTGTCTCTCTTCTCTCACTTTCTCCACCCCCCCCCCCTTTCCCTCATCCCTTCTCTGTCCTTTCCCTCTTCTGTCACTTTCTCCTCCACCCTTTCCTCTGTCATCTGCTCTCCCCTCTCTCTTTCTTTCCTCATTTGCTTCCTCCTCCCCCCCCCTTTCCCTCATCCCTTCTCTGTCCTTTCCCTCTTCTGTCACTTTTTCCTCTGTCATCTGCTCTCCCCTCTCTCTTTCTTTCCTCATTTGCTTCCTCCCCCCCCCCCCCTCTCTCTTTCCTCATTTGCTTCTTTCCCTCTTCATTTGCACCCCCCTCACACACTTCCTCATTTGCTCCTCTACCCCACTCCCTCCTTTCCCTCATTTGCTATCCCCCTTCCCCCTCTTCCTCCCTCATTTGGTCCCCCCCCCTCCCCTCACTCTCTTCCTCATTTGCTTCCCCCCACTCCCTCCCTCATTTGGTCCCCCCTCACTGTCTTTCTCACTTTCCCTCATTTGCTATCCCCCTTCCCACTTCCTCCCTCATTTGGTTCCCCCCTCCCCTCACACACTTCCTCATTTGCTTCCCCCCCCACTCCCTCCCTCATTTGCTTCCCCCTCTTTTCCTCCCCCCTTCACTGTCTTCCGTCATTTCGCCCCCCCTCCCCCCCCCTTCACTCTCTTCCTCCCTCATTTGGTCCCCCCTCTCCCTCATTTGCTTCCCCCTCTCTTTCCCCCCCCTTCACTGTCTTCCTTGGTCATTCGCCCCCCCCCCCCCCTTTACTCTCTTCCTCCCTCATTTGCCCCCCCCCCTCCCCTTCACTGTCTTCCTTGGTCATTGGCCCCCCCCCCCCTTTACTCTCTTCCCCCTTCCTCCCTCATTTGCCCCATCCCCCCTTTCACTCTCTCTCTCTCCCTCATTTGCCCCCCCCCCCTTCACTGTCTTCCTTGGTCATTGGCCCCCCCCCTTCCTCCCTCATTTGCCCCCCCCCTTCACTGTCTTCCTTGGTCATTGGCCCCCCCCCCCCTCTACTCTTCCCCCTTCCTCCCTCATTTGCCCCCTCCCTCTCTCCTTCACTGTCTTCCTTGGTCATTGGCCCCCCCCCCCTCTACTCTTCCCCCTTCCTCCCTCATTTGCCCCCCCCCCCCCCTTTCACTCTCCCTCCTCATTTGCTCCCCCCCCCCCTCCACTGTCTTCCTTGGTCATTGGCCCCCCCCCACTCCTTTACTCTCTTCCCCCTTCCTCCCTCATTTGCCCCCCCCCACTCCTTTACTCTCTTCCCCCTTCCTCCCTCATTGGCCCCCCCCCCACTCCTTTACTCTCTTCCCCCTTCCTCCCTCATTTGCCCCCCCCCTTCACTGTCTTCCTTGGTCATTGGCCCCCCCCCTCTACTCTTCCCCCTTCCTTGGTCATTGGCCCCCCCCCTCTACTCTTCCCCCTTCCTCCCTCATTGCCCCCCCCCCCCCCCTTTCACTCTCCCCTCCCTCATTTGCCCCCCCCCCCTTCACTGTCTTCCTTGGTCATTGGCCCCCCCCCCCTTTACTCTCTTCCCCCTTCCTCCCTCATTGGCCCCCCCCCCACTCCTTTACTCTCTTCCCCCTTCCTCCCTCATTGGCCCCCCCCCCCACTCCTTTACTCTCTTCCCCCTTCCTCCCTCATTTGCCCCCCCCCCTTCACTGTCTTCCTTGGTCATTGGCCCCCCCCTCTACTCTTCCCCCTTCCTTGGTCATTGGCCCCCCCCCTCTACTCTTCCCCCTTCCTCCCTCATTTGCCCCCCCCCCCCCCTTTCACTCTCCCTCCCTCATTTGCCCCCCCCCCCCCCTTCACTGTCTTCCTTGGTCATTGGCCCCCCCCACTCCTTTACTCTCTTCCCCCTTCCTCCCTCATTGGCCCCCCCCCCACTCCCTTTACTCTCTTCCCCCTTCCTCCCTCATTGGCCCCCCCCCCCTTTACTCTCTTCCTCCTCCCTCATTGCCCCCCCCCCTTCACTGTCCTCCTTGGTCATTGGCCCCCCCCCTCTACTCTTCCCCCTTCCTCCCTCATTGCCCCCCCCCCCTTTCACTCTCCCTCCCTCATTTTGCCCCCCCCCCCCCCCCTCACTGTCTTCCTTGGTCATTGGGCCCCCCCCCTTCACTGTCTTCCTTGGCCCCCCCCCTACTCTTCCCCCCCACCTTATATTGCAGGGTGTAAATTGATTAATAAAGGATATAATTTATAAATGTGTTATTTGAACCTGATATTAAAAAAAGTAGTAAAATGAAGGGGCTACTATCTTAAGACAGTTGGATAGAAAGGGGCTACTATCTTAAGACAGTTGGATAGAAAGGGGCTACTATCTTAAGACAGTTGGATAGAAAGGGGCTACTATCTTAAGACAGTTGGATAGAAAGGGGCTACTATCTTAAGACAGTTGGATAGAAAGGGGCTACTATCTTAAGACAGTTGGATAGAAAGGGGCTACTATCTTAAGACAGTTGGATAGAAAGGGGCTACTATCTTAAGACAGTTGGATAGAAAGGGGCTACTATCTTAAGACAGTTGGATAGAAAGGGGCTACTATCTTAAGACAGTTGGATAGAAAGGGGCTACTATCTTAAGACAGTTGGATAGAAAGGGGCTACTATCTTAAGACAGTTGGATAGAAAGGGGCTACTATCTTAAGACAGTTGGATAGAAAGGGGCTACTATCTTAAGACAGTTGGATAGAAAGGGGCTACTATCTTAAGACAGTTGGATAGAAAGGGGCTACTATCTTAAGACAGTTGGATAGAAAGGGGCTACTATCTTAAGACAGTTGGATAGAAAGGGGCTACTATCTTAAGACAGTTGGATAGAAAGGGGCTACTATCTTAAGACAGTTGGATAGAAAGGGGCTACTATCTTAAGACAGTTGGATAGAAAGGGGCTACTATCTTAAGACAGTTGGATAGAAAGGGGCTACTATCTTAAGACAGTTGGATAGAAGGGGCTACTATCTTAAGACAGTTGGATAGAAGGGGCTACTATCTTAAGACAGTTGGATAGAAGGGGCTACTATCTTAAGACAGTTGGATAGAAGGGGGCTGAGGGGCTGGGGGGCTCGGGGGCTCGGGGCGCGGGGGCCCGGGGGCCCGGGGGCCCGGGGGCCCAGGGGCCCAGGGGCCCAGGGGCCCAGGGGCCCAGGGGCTCAGGGGCTCAGGGGCTCAGGGGCTCAGGGGCTCAGGGGCTCAGGGGCTCAGGGGCTCGGGGGCTCGGGGCTCGGGGGCTCGGGGGCTCGGGGGCTCGGGCGCTCGGGGGCTCGGGGGCTCGGGGGCTCGGGGGCTCGGGGGCTCGGGGGCTCGGGGGCTCGGGGGCTCGGGGGCTCGGGGGCTCGGGGGCTCGGGGGCTCGGGGGCTCGGGGGCTCGGGGGCTCGGGGGCTCGGGGGCTCGGGGGCTCGGGGGCTCGGGGGCTCGGGGCTCGGGGGGGGGGCTCGGGGGCTCGGCTCGGGGCTCGGGGGCTCGGGGGCTCGGGGGCTCTGGGGCTCGGGGGCTCGGGGGCACGGGGGGCTCGGGGGCTCGGGGGCTCGGGTGCTCGGGGGCTCGGGGGCTCGGGGGCTCGGGGGGGTCGGAGGCTCGGGGGCTCGGGGGCTCGGGGGGCTCGGGGGCTCGGGGGCTCGGGGGCTCAGGGCTCAGGGCTCAGGGGCTCAGGGGCTCAGGGGCTCAGGGGCTCAGGGGCTCAGGGCTCAGGGCTCAGGGGCTCAGGGGCTCAGGGGCTCAGGGGCTCAGGGGCTCAGGGGCTCAGGGGCTCAGGGGCTCAGGGGCTCAGGGGCTCAGGGCCTCAGGGGCTCAGGGCTCAGGGGCTCAGGGCTCAGGGGCTCAGGGGCTCAGGGGCCCAGGGGCTCAGGGGCTCAGGGGCTCAGGGGCTCAGGGGCTCAGGGGCTCAGGGGCTCAGGGGCTCAGGGGCTCAGGGGCTCAGGGGCTCAGGGGCTCAGGGGCTCAGGGGCTCAGGGGCTCAGGTGCTCAGGGTCAGGGCTCAGGGGCTCAGGGCTCAGGGGCTCAGGGGCTCAGGGGCTCAGGGGCTCAGGGCTCAGGGGCTCAGGGGCTCAGGGGGGCTCGGGGCCTCAGGGGCCCAGGGGTCCAGGGGCGCGGGGGCCCAGGGCCCCAGGGGCTCAGGGGCTCAGGGCTCAGGGGCTCAGGGGCTCAGGGGCTCAGGGGCTCAGGGGCTCAGGGGCTCAGGGGCTCAGGGGCTCAGGGGCTCAGGGGCTCAGGTGCTCAGGGGCTCAGCGGCTCAGGGGCTCAGGGCCCCAGGGGCCCAGGGGCCCAGGGCCCCAGGGGCCCAGGGGCCCAGGGGCTCAGGGGCTCAGGGGCCCAGGGGCTCAGGGGCTCAGGGGCTCAGGGGCCCAGGGGCTCAGGGGCTCATCAGGGGCTCAGGGGCTCAGGGGCTCAGGCTCAGGGGCTCAGGGGCTCAGGGGCTCAGGGGCTCAGGGGCTCAGGGCTCAGGGGCTCAGGGGCTCAGGGGCTCAGGGCTCAGGGGCTCAGGGGCTCAGGGGCTCAGGGGCTCAGGGCTCGGGGGCTCGGGGGCTCAGGGGCTCAGGGGCTCAGGGGCTCAGGGGCTCAGGGGCTCAGGGGCTCAGGGGCTCAGGGCTCAGGGCTCAGGGGCTCAGGGGCTCAGGGGCTCAGGGGCTCGGGCTCAGGGGCTCAGGGGCTCAGGGGCTCAGGGGCTCAGGGGCTCATGGGCTCAGGGGCTCAGGGGCTCAGGGCTCAGGGGCTCAGGGCTCAGGGGCTCAGGGGCTCAGGGGCTCAGGGGCTCAGGGCTCAGGGGCTCAGGGGCTCAGGGGCTCAGGGCTCAGGGCTCAGGGCTCAGGGGCTCAGGGGCTCAGGGGCTCAGGGGCTCAGGGCTCAGGGGCTCAGGGGCTCAGGGGCTCAGGGGCTCAGGGGCTCGGGGCTCAGTCAGGGGCTCAGGGGCTCAGGGGCTTAGGGGCTCACGGGGTCAGGGGGCTCAGGGGCTCAGGGGCTCAGGGGCTCAGGGCTCAGGGGCTCAGGGCTCAGGGGCTCAGGGGCTCAGGGGCTCAGGGGCTCAGGGGCTCAGGGGCTCAGGGGCTCAGGGGCTCAGGGGCTCAGGGGCTCAGGGCCTCAGGGGCTCAGGGGCTCAGGGGCTCAGGGGCTCAGGGGCTCAGGGGCTCAGGGGCTCAGGGGCTCAGGGGCTCAGGGGCTCAGGGGCTCAGGGGCTCAGGGGCTCAGGGGCTCAGGGGCTCAGGGGCTCAGGGGCTCAGGGGGTCAGGGGCTCAGGGGCTCAGGGGCTCAGGGGCTCAGGGGCTCAGGGGCTCAGGGGCTCAGGGGCTCAGGGGCTCAGGGGCTCAGGGGCTCAGGGGCTCAGGGGCTCAGGGGCTCAGGGGCTCAGGGGCTCAGGGGCTCAGGGGCTCAGGGGCTCAGGGGCTCAGGGGCTCAGGGGCCCAGGGGCCCAGGGGCTCAGGGGCTCAGGGGCTCAGGGGCTCAGGGGCTCAGGGGCTCAGGGGCTCAGGGGCTCAGGGGCTCAGGGGCTCAGGGGCTCAGGGCCTCAGGGGCTCAGGGGCCGAGGGCCTCAGGGGCTCAGGGGCTCAGGCTCAGGGGCTCAGGGGCTCAGGGGCTCAGGGGCTCAGGGCTCAGGGGCTCCGGGCTCAGGGGCCCAGGGGCCCAGGGGCCCAGGGGCTCAGGGGCCCAGGGGCTCAGGGGCTCAGGGGCTCAGGGGCTCAGGGGCTCAGGGGCTCAGGGGCTCAGGGGCTCAGGGGCTCAGGGCTCAGGGGCTCAGGGGCTCAGGGGCTCAGGGGCTCAGGGGCTCAGGGGCTCAGGGCTCAGGGGCTCAGGGGCTCAGGGGCTCAGGGGCTCAGGGGCTCAGGGGCTCAGGGGCTCAGGGGCTCAGGGCTCAGGGGCTCAGGGGCTCAGGGCTCAGGGCTCAGGGGCTCATCTCAGGGGCTCAGGGGCTCAGGGCTCAGGGGCTCAGGGGCTCAGGGGCTCAGGGGCTCAGGGCTCATCAGGGGCTCATCAGGGGCTCAGGGGCTCAGGGGCTAAGGAGCTGAGGGGCTCAGGGGCTCAGGGGTTCAGGGGCTCAGGGGCTCAGGGGCTCAGGGGCTCAGGGGCTCAGGGGCTCAGGGGCTCAGGGGCTCAGGGGCTCAGGGGCTCAGGGGCTCAGGGGCTCAGGGGCTCAGGGGCTCAGGGGCTCAGGGGCTCAGGGGCTCAGGGGCTCAGGGGCTCAGGGGCTCATTGTTGATTTTTAGTTTTTCTTTTTTCGTTGTCAAGGGTTAATAAAAACATATCAACACTTAAATTATTTCTTTTATTATTTATTTATTTTTTATTTTTTATTATTATTATTATTATTATTATTATTATTATTATTATTATTATTATTATTATTATTATTATTTTCCTTTTTACTTTTTTTCATTATATTATATTGAACTTTCAAAGCATACTAGTGAGTTTAAGTGTCAGGTTGAAAATATTGAACTCTAAAAATGTATACCGTGTTTGTATAAAGTGTACAAATGTACAGATCATTTGAAATAGTCAAGTTTAAAAGTGTAATATTGTGTTTAAGTTTCAGATTGAAAATATTGAAGTTTAAAAGTGTGCTATTGAGTTTAAGTTTCAGGTTGAAAATATTGAACTCTAAAAATGTATACCGTGTTTGTATAAAGTGTACAAATGTACAGATCATTTGAAATAGTCAAGTTTAAAAGTGTAATATTGTGTTTAAGTTTCAGATTGAAAATATTGAAGTTTAAAAGTGTGCTATTGAGTTTAAGTTTCAGGTTGAAAATATTGAACTCTAAAAATGTATACCGTGTTTGTATAAAGTGTACAAATGTACAGATCATTTGAAATAGTCAAGTTTAAAAGTGTAATATTGTGTTTAAGTTTCAGATTGAAAATATTGAAGTTTAAAAGTGTGCTATTGAGTTTAAGTTTCAGGTTGAAAATATTGAACTCTAAAAATGTATACCGTGTTTGTATAAAGTGTACAAATGTACAGATCATTTGAAATAGTCAAGTTTAAAAGTGTAATATTGTGTTTAAGTTTCAGATTGAAAATATTGAAGTTTAAAAGTGTGCTATTGAGTTTAAGTTTCAGGTTGAAAATATTGAACTCTAAAAATGTATACCGTGTTTGTATAAAGTGTACAAATGTACAGATCATTTGAAATAGTCAAGTTTAAAAGTGTAATATTGTGTTTAAGTTTCAGATTGAAAATATTGAAGTTTAAAAGTGTGCTATTGAGTTTAAGTTTCAGGTTGAAAATATTGAACTCTAAAAATGTATACCGTGTTTGTATAAAGTGTACAAATGTACAGATCATTTGAAATAGTCAAGTTTAAAAGTGTAATATTGTGTTTAAGTTTCAGATTGAAAATATTGAAGTTTAAAAGTGTACTATTGAGTTTAACTTTCAAGTTTAAAATATTGAACTCTAAAAATGTATACCGTGTTTGTATAAAGTGTACAAATGTCCAAATAATTTGAAATAGTCAAGTTTAAAAGTGTGCTATTGAGTTTAAGTTTCAGGTTGAAAATATTGAACTCTAAAAATGTATACCGTGTTTGTATAAAGTGTACAAATGTACAGATCATTTGAAATAGTCAAGTTTAAAAGTGTTATATTGAGTTTAAGTTTCAAGTTTAAAATATTGAAGTCTAAAAATGTATACCGTGTTTGTATAGTGTACAAATGTACAGATAATTTCAAATAGTCTAGTTTAAAAGTGTGCTATTGAGTTTAAGTTTCAGGTTGAAAATATTGAAGTTTAAAAGTGTGCTATTGAGTTTAAGTTTCAGGTTGAAAATATTGAACTCTAAAAATGTATACGGTATTTTTTCAAGTCTGAGAATGTCCAGATAATTTGATATATTGACGTTTACAAATGTGGTATTGTCTTTAACTTTAAGATTTAAAATATTGAAGTTTAAAACTGTAATCTCGTGTGTAACTTTCAGCTTTAAAATGTTGAAGTCTAAAAATGTATGCTCTATTTGTATAAAGTGTGAAAATGTCCAGATAATTTGAAATATGAATGTTTAAAAGTGTGCTATTGAGTTTAAGTTTCAGGTTGAAAATATTGAAGTCTAAAAATGTATACTGTATTTGTTTAAAGTGTGAAAATGTCTAGATAATTTGAAATATTGAAGTTTAAAAATTTGCTATAGTGTTTTACCCTTTGGCTGCGGCTATGTTTGGGCTATTTAGGGCATATTCAGGCACTCCTGAATGATAAATCAAGCATCTGCATTAAATTAAGTGTATTCTGCCGAAAACTAGGCAAAAATAGCTTCAAAATGACACTAGAATGGACCCTGTACGTGGTCTGGTTCACCCGCAGTGGTCCCAGTGAAACGCGGGAACCCCACTATTATGTAACACTCGCTCGCTTGGCTACACTGGTCAGAGACAGAGACAGAGAGACCCGCGCGAGACACAGCCTAGCTCAGCGAGCCGCTCGGTGCTCCGAGGGTCGGAGGTGGGCCGCCCACCGACACTATTTTAAAGTTTTTTACAGGCTTTTAAAGCCTGGAAATTGCTGTAACTTGCCAAAACATACCAGAATGTCACCCGCAGCGAAAGGGTTAACTTTCAGGTTTACAATATTTTTCTAAAAATGTATACTGTATTTGTTTAAAGTGTGAACATTTCAAGATAATTTGAAATATTGAAGTTTAAGTGTGTTATTGTGTTAAATTAAGTTTCAGGTTTAAAAATTGAAGTTTAAAAGTGTAATATTGTGTTTAAGTTTCAAGTTTAAAATATTGAAGTCTAACAATGTATATATACTGTATTTGTTTAAAGTGTGAAAATGTCCAGATAATTTGAAATATTGAAGTTGAAAAGTGTGGTATTGAGTTTAAGTTTCAGGTTTAAAATATTGAAGTTTAAAAGTGTAATATTGAGTTTAAGTTTCACCTTTAAAATATTGAACTCTAAAAATGTATACTGTATTTGTATAGTGTGAAAATGTCCAGATAATTTGAAATATTGAAGTTTATAAGTGTAATATTGAGTTTAAGTTTCATGTTTAAAATATTGAAGTATAAAATTGTATACTATATTTGTTTAAAGTGTTTAAAGTGTAAAAGTAACAAATTTAAAGTTTAAACATTTAGGCTATATAGTATAACTTTTTTTTTAAGTCAATACAAATATTTTAAAGTTTCAAAATGTATAAAGTAACTATTTAAGTTTAACTCATGATTCAAACACAATTTCACTTGCTAACTATTTAATATTGATTTTTTTTAAATTATAAAAAACTTACAAATAAAAGTATACATTTTTCAAACCTATAAATACTTTCACCTACTTCCATGCTTAATCTATTCATGTATTACATTATATTTCACATCTTTTATCAATTTACAGAATTCTCCTACTTTAATTTAATTATAATTCATTGCCATCCTTAGTTAAATTTAGTGTAATTGTACATGAAGAATATCTTTTGTAGGATTTCTATTCTATTCAATAACCACAAATTTATTTTACTTTATTTTCTTAATTATTTATACATTAATAACAAATCTCCTCTGATGGAGTCTAATATCAACATTGTAAGAGCGGAATTAATTGTATAGCAATTCTAAATTAATTGGAATACTGTAAAATAGTTTCAGTTTCTTATTGGGAGAACTCTGCAAAAACGGTACACGGTATGCATTAACTTGGCAGAAAATACACATTTGCATTAACACAATCACCTACTGTATACTTTACACAAAAATATTCTGGCAGTTAGATAATTTTATACAGATTTAACAAAAAATATTATTAAATATATATATATATAAAATCAATTAAATGTGTATACTAGAAAATTTAGTAAAATTTCAAATTCCCATGCTATTAGAACCACTGATAATCTAACTGTAGGCCTATGGATAGTGACCTAAAAGAATAAGTGAAGGGTTTGGCCAGAACGGCAGAGGACGAGAATGAACAATCGAGTCTATGTATACCACCAAACTTGTGGTTGGGTGGGAAGAGAGGTGCTGGCTCAATTTTTTATGATCAACCTAAAACTTTGCTTAAATAATTATAATTAGAACTTGCAAAATAAACAAACCAAAACCGGGACAAAAAGATAAACGCAAAAGAACTAATCAAAATCGCTATGAGGAAAGAACGCTTAAATAATTATAATTATTAAATAATTATACAGAATAATTCAAATCAACTACATTTATGACACTAGCAGGGAGTCAATTCATTCATGTGGACCCCCACAGGGATTAAAGAGTCTGACAAATGAGAATTTAGAGGAAAATGTAGAAGCGAGACCAAGAATGGTATTCTGAATTTCGGATACGATTAGATTTATATATAAAATACAAAAATGGACATTAATCATGAAATACACTTATAACTGTTTGTAGTTTCATTGTTTAGATGCTTATGTTCTGGGTTGGGTGTCCCGACTTCTAATCCCGGGAGGACCATATGCTTTCATTAAATTATTAAAGTACATTGGGGATTTGTAATAGAGGATTAATGTTAATAACGGGATGTTCCTTAATATGCATGCCACATACTTTCAGTGCCAAAATACACTAAATACTTAGGAGAGCTTTATAAATATTTTGGGTGTCTTCTCTAAAGCTCCATAAACATTAAAATACACCAAAAACAACATTCAGATAAATTGGACCCTTTTTCGGTAGAAAAATGCAGGTAGCCTACACGATCACATGCTAAGAAAAAATTAACACTTAGAGTAGTCTTTAAATAGCCATACTAAAGGGACAAATTATTAAAAATCAACATTTAATAGGGCTAACATGAGGGAGAAGGGGTTCCAGAAGACTCCCTTTGAGGAAACTAGAGAGGAAGGCTCATTAGAACTAATGGGTCCACATTTCAATTGGTAGTTGGTATAATTTCAGGTTAACCCCTTCTGTACCGGTGAAGTATTTTGTGTATATATCTGCTGCATCTTAACGATTTTATGAAGCTTCGGAAGGATTATTTGTTTTTTTCAGTCTGTAGCGAGTGCTTGTTTAAAAACAAACTCCAAAATATAAACCCTGTCCCCCCTTAACTTTGTAAACAAAGACTTAAAATGTGTAAAGCTGCAAGTGTGGATAATTCTTAAGGACAATGGAAGCGCAAATTGTCTATTTGTAGGTTGCAAAGGAACGAGAGCGCTCACTAACTTATATGGTCAATTAAAGTATGCTAGAAACCAATACTGGCAAAATAGAAACAGAAATCTGGCAAGTTCTTAAAATCGGCAAAACCAATGTCTTAAAATCTTAATACTAATGGGGCTAAACATGAGGGAGAGGGGTCCAGAAAAGAACACTCAAAGACAGTAAAGTAATGCAGTTTGAGTTGTGTATGAAGCTAAACTTAAACTCAAACTAAAAATAGTGTTTCAGAGAACAGCATATATCTAAACTTCTAGCCAAACCAATTACAAATGGGATTAGAGAGTAGAATACCGAATCTAATCTAATGCTTTTAATATAAAAACTAGTTTTCTGTAGCTAGGACAGGATGGAGAGTGTTGAGAAAATTTTGCAAGTGAGATTGGAGAGCTTCATATTTTTAGGTTAAATATTTAGCAGAGAGATATACATGAGAATGAGGAAGAGAGCAGTGTGGAAGTAGATGTGCTGGAAAGTGTGAAATGGAACAGAGATGGTTCGGCCATGTGAAACTTATGTGGCACTAGAGAATTAATAAAATAGTGCAACAGTGAAATGGAGGAGCGGAAGCAAATGTAGACCGAGGTGGAAGGATGGACTTCAGTATATGCGTGAAAGCGTTGCTGGATGGGAGGAGGGGCGTTGAATGATTGGGGGACAGGTGCATGGGAGCGATTCATTCGTGGTCACCCCTTCAGGGATCAAGGCGTACGGCAATATAGTAAAACTAAAAATTAATAAAAATAAAAAGTTCAAGTGGGGATTGGCCCGAGTATAGATATATATTTTTGTATGAAGCAGTTTGAAGCATAATCTGCAAAGGTGGCACGTGATAGACTTTTCCAAGTTAACTCTTGTGTACCGGCGACTTATTTTTAACTACATTTTAGCTACATTTAAGAATAATCATTTTAACTAGAGCAATAATTAGAACTACTAAACTATAATAATCTGCAGTTTAAGAAGGAGCTGTGCTAGTTAAAATGTTTAACCGAGATAGTTAGAAGCCCGTGGATTGCTGAAAGCCCTTTTTAAACTGAATTTAATAGTCGAATAGTAGCCAGAATAAAGTTAAAAGAACAGTACCGGTACAGAAGGGGTCAAGATCTACGAGGACAGGCTATTTCTAGACTTATATAGGCTGGACAGAGGCAGCAATAGGGATCTGTACTTTTCTTTGAAGAGGGGAAGGGAACTTTTTTTTTTTTTTTTTTTTAAGAGACAATGAATGGAGGAAGGAAAAACACAGATAAAACAAAAAGGTCCATGTGCCTAAAGGCATCCTCCATTCATAAAATGTTTGTAACAACTGGATTTAAACATTTGTTGATTGTAAGTTTGTGGAAAGCAATTCGAGGGAAGTGAATTCCAAAGAGTAGTAGCTCTGGGGATAAATGAATTCTGATAAGCAGAAGTTCTGCATTGTGGAGGAGAAAGTGTAAATTCATGGGCGCTCTCAGCTGCCCTAGTTCTACGGGGAAAGATGTGGAGAGGCGGCACAATTGAAGCAAGTTCCTCGGAACAATTGCTGTGAAAATATCTGTAGAATAATGCAAGGGATGCAACGTTTCTTCGTATGGCTAATGTAGGAAGGTCCTGTGTGATTGCAGGGTTATTGATTAATCTAATAGCTTTATTTTGAATTTTGTCCAACTGCCTCAATGCAACCACTCCACTTCCACCCCACAGAGGTGAACAGTAATCCATCTGAGAGCGCACATGACTTTTATATATTACGGCCAACTGCTCGTCAGTGTATTTAATGCGGAGTGGCTGAATGGATCACTACAGGCAAAATGAACATAAATCTGGCAAAAGGTCTTCAAATCGGCAAACTAATAGGGCGAAGCTCTTCAAATTCTTTGTACTAATGGGGCTAAACATGAGGGACAGGGGGTCCAGAAAAGACAACTTAAGACAGTAAAGTAATGCAGTTTGAGAGGATAGTAAGAGGCTAAACTTATAAACAAACGCTAAAAATAGAGTTTCAGAACATAAATCTAAACTTATAGCCGAACCGATTACAAATGGGATTGGAGAGTATATCATTAATAGAAACTTTAGGCCAAACATTTTAAAATATCTGAAAATAACATTTGACCAACTGTAAGAGCTTCAATTCTTTTAATATCTAAACTGATTTTGTGCCACTAGGAAAAGAGGGAGAGTGACGAGAATATTGTGCAAGGGAGATTAGTGATCGAAGATATTTTTAAATTAAATATTTAGCGGAGGGATATACTGTACATGAGAATGAGGAAGTACGTGAGTGGTGTGGTATGAATGTACATGTGCTGGAAAGTGTGAACAGGAACACCGAGAGGTTTCAGCCATGTGAAACTTATGGGAAGCGAGAGATTGACAAAAAGGTGTACAAGTGGAAGGGCAGATGCAAAGGTTAGACCGAGAGATGGAAGGATGGAGTCAAGTACCGTACAGTATACGAGTGAAAGCAGTGCTGGATGGGAGGTGCGTCTAATGACTGGGGGACAGAGGTGCATGGGAGCTATTAACCCTTTCACGCACATATAACTCAGAGGTTGCCAGATTACCAATAAGAAATAGAGTTCTCTCCCTCTTATAATTAACTCTCCAAAATTAGTTTTCTGCCCACAGCTAACTCAAAGACAACTGCAGAGGTTGAAGTAACTAAACTAAAGGCTTCTAAATACCCCTGATGGTAACAAAGGCTTTAAAGCATCCCTAATAGGCTCAAAATCGCGTCATATGTCCGAGAGGGTTAATTTTGGGTCACCCCTTCAGGGATCACAGCGTCCAGCATTTGATATAGTATTTTGTATGAAAGCGTTTGAAGCATAATCTGCAAAGGTGGCATGTGATCGACTTTTCCAAGTTAACGCTCATGTACCGGCGACGTCTTTTTAACTGGACTTTACCTACATTTAATAATATACAAATTAATGCAATAATTATAACTAAACTAAACTATAATCTGTGCAGCTTAAGAAGCAAGTGTGATAGTTAAAATGTTTAACCAAGATGCAGTACTTAGAAGCCCTTTGACTGCTGGAGGCTCTTTTTAAACTGAATAAAACAGTCTAATAGCAGCCAGAATAAAGTTAAAAGAACGCTGCTGCTACAGATAGACAGAGGTTAAGGTCTATGAGGACAGGCTATCTTTTAGACGTTTACATAGGCTGGACAGAGGCAGCAACAGGGGTATGTACTTTTCTTTCAAGAGGGGCAGGGAACTACGGGTATTTAATGCGGAGCGGCTGAATGGATCAAGAAAAATATTTTGAGGTGGTATAGTCATGTGCGAGACATTTTAAAAGGAGAATGCAGAGATTACATTTATGTCAAGCAAGTTCTATAGCAGAAGTACTAAACTGCTGAACATTGAGTGATCGAGTGGATAAATGCCAATACCTTTGAGAGAGGAACCGAGTGAGCAAAAGCAAACTGACTATTGAAAAGAACAATGGTATGAGAAGTAGAACATCTATTTGCAAATTTCGGTTGTGTCTGACATAGGAAGCAGGTTTCAACAATCTACTAGGGGTTTACTGCCTTGATAGCGCAATTCATAAATGCGCGGAATTTCGGTGCGAGTATCCTAGGTTCGAGTATTTGTTATTTCATTAATAGAGTTTAGAAGTAAAGTTGGTTGGTGAAAAAATATTAATTCACCTAAGGCCATCCTTAAGTATCGTTTCCCAGTTGACGATCATAAAAGAAGATGGTGTATAACCTTCACAGGACCTAACAGTTACCCCTTTAAATATAAAGAAGTTTTCTAACCATATTAAAATAGTCTAACCATAGCCAGAATAAAATTTTAAAATGTCAGACTAATTTAATTTCACACCAGGATAAAACTAGCAATGACTAACCATTTCAATTTTCTGCCAAATTAATATCAATTACATACCGGTACATATAAATTTTCAGTACCTTAAAATTACCTATTTGAACCGTAATGGAATGCTGTAGACATTTCGAACCATTTTAGTTCCAAAATTTGTATAGACTGAATTTTACTTTAAATCCGGAGAAAATAATTAAAAAATATTAATTGGTTTTACTTTAAATCCGGAGAAAAAATATAAAATAAATAAAATCTTCAATTTCTTTAAACTTTTACGCAATTACAGCCTTCAACACTACAAATTCAAACATTGCCTCATTTTGTAATCTATGTACCAACTCTTATTGTACAATCTAAATAGAGTTCACTGAAAACCATAGTCTCTAGATTTCACAAATTTATTCGGCAAGTCTAAGACAGCCAACTTAAAGATCTAAGAATTACGTAAACTAATTTACATTTAACTGATAAAAAGTATCAAAATATAGTTAAAGAGCAAAACAATTTAAATGACTTAAAGAACAAAGCAATTTAAAGTTTCAGAGCAATTAAATGTATACTACATTTGAGCAAAGCAACAAATTACATTAAATAATAAAAGCCATGTCAAGAAAGTTTGATCAAAGTTACTTTAAATAAATAGTAAACCAACATTAAGTATAAAATTGTACCTTCAACATAAAGTTTGAAATTTAGACAAACCTAGATATTTCTGACAATAGAAACATTATTCACAAGCTAGTAAAAAATCATGAAAACTTTAAGTGATTGCAACTTACAATTTATAGTTTCTGAACAAGGTTACCAGTGAACTATTTAAAGATTGTACGCTTCCTTAATGTGTTAAACTTAGACATTCAAAAACAAACAAAACCTGACTTGCCAATAGCTATAATCCATTATTTTTAAACATGGCGAAAAGTTTATTCCTTCACATTAGATCCGATAATTAATGAACCGCTATGCCTCTTATGCAATATTATAATTTAAAACTTTCAAAATAAACTAACCAAAACAAGTAACAATATAAATACAACAAAATAACTTTAATCAAAATTACTATGTGGAAATTATCACTAACAAAGGAAAATATAATTTTAATGCAATATTACTGTAAAGTTCGTAGTTTACTGTATTGGGCAGTCAATAATTTAATAAATAAACTTTTTCGCCACCTTCAAAATCACAGACTATAGCATTCAATGTTCGAAGGAACAAAGTTTCGAAGCGCGAAAATTAAATTTTGCGGCGCAATATTGCTATACAGTAAGTCCCCACTTAAAATTTAAAACAACGTTACTGACAACAATAGTAAATTCAAAAATACTACTTTGTAATAGACTTTAGAAGTTAATTTACAGCATCAATAAAATAACAATTTGAAGCATTATTAACAATTTTAGTTTAAATTTAATTACTTTAGATCAAGCTTTCAAATATACTACTACTTTAAATTATAAAATATACTCTAGAATAAACTACTTTACTTTAAATTATAAACATTCAAATAAGTAATTAAAATTACTTTTAAGAGCAGATATGCAATTTAAGTCTATCTAAACAAAACAAGAAACTGAACTTTAATGGACAGTAACCAAACTAATTCAAGAGATTTAAGTGAGTAAACATTAACTGTATACAAAAGGTTAACCCTTTTAACAATATTGAAAATTCTATTGACGTATTGTAGACGTCATTGACGTCAATAGAAATGTTATAGTAACATTTCCCAATTATATATCAATAAAAAGACAGTTCCATGTTCTACATGGGTGTGCCTTAGGAATGACATGCAACACAGGAGGAACTATAGGATATCCGCTAACTGAAATACTAAATTAGTCTTATTTCCATTTATTTGGATAAGTTACTTTGTCTTTGCAAGTTTATCTTTTTACTTTACTAAAAGTTATCAATAAGGAATGGATTTTAATTTGGCTTTAAATGTAAAACACTTAAAATTTTCATCTGAAGTGACTAAAAGGTTATTTTTGGTTGATTTGCAAGTATTAAATATTAAACTAAGTAGAAAAAGCTCCTTGTAAAGCATTGAGAGTGTAGGGCCGTACAATGGTGCAATACTGCATCATCCAGGTCTAATTCCACAACCCCGAGGGGTAATGTTGACCTCAGGCATAGCAAGCTTGAGAAGCAAGCAACAGCAGCGATCCGCCTAGAAACTTTAGAACATGAGTCCTAGAGACAGTCCCCACCCGTTAGACTGTCTTACTGCCGTGATACCACCTGCTATGCCCTCACCCTAATGGGCGATGACTTTATCCGCGAGGAGCACCCTCAAAGTACATGGCTTGATCTAGATAGCATATACTTTGTCATTTTATGACATTTATTCCTTATATGAATGAAAGTCTCATATCAGATAAATATAAGTGTTTTCTGTCTATACTGGAAAATTTATTTATAAAACAATAACTGGAATTAATTTATATTAATGTTATTTACTGTACAAAACATTTAGAAATTAGTTGCAACAAAATTAAGTGAAATTATAAGTAAAGTCTATATTATCTTTAGCAATATTTAAGACTGACTAATAAAACACTCCTGTGCTGCCAACTTTAAACCCTCTGCACGAAGGTGCATTCTTAGAAGGTATCTCCCTAGGATGTTTTTTTTTAAATTCATATTGGCAGTCAAGTTAAAACTAATATAAGAGTTGGTACTTCTATTACAATAGGAGGCACACTAATTTAGGACATAATTATAGGGCCATGTTCTCAACTACATAATGTTGGTTACCAGGATGATAATTACTTCTATTATTTAACAACTAATCAAAAATATAGGCTTAGGTTTCATCCTAATTTATTTATTCTAAAAGTTAATATTTTAGGCAGTAATCCAGAAATACAGTTTGGCGCTTATTTAATCTCATACAGTACAGTACGGTACTTTAAATAATAAATAAAGTTATATTTAATTACTTTATAAACAGTAATCCACAAAAATTACACATTTTGCCTTTCTAATAAAATGTGTATAAATTCCTTTACTAGGCTATATGCAGCTTGAAATAACGGCCCCATAATATCCTACACATACCTGGAGTTAGTAATAGGAGTGATGGTGGTAGAGGTGGTGTGGTGGTGTGGTGGTGGTGAAGCAGACGTCCGAGTCTTCTTTTATCTGCGGAATTTAAGAATACATTAATATCTACCGCTATATAATCCTTAGTTTTATACTTTAACAATATTGATTATTTTTTAATTTTATACCTTAACAATATCGAGTCAGATAATTTCTTAATTTAATATTTAATACAAAAATTGCAATGTAAAACTCTAAAAATAAACTAATATGGAGCAATAGTATTTTAATTAAATACAATTACAATTTCAATGCAAGTGTAGTATTTTAAGATTTCTTCTTTTTACTCTAAATTTAAGGTACTGTGTATATTTCTCAATTTAAATAGCCTAAAGTAATAACATAATTTAGGGAAATTTGCAGGTGATGATGTATTTGGTGATGTGATCAGGTCTATAATCTGCTTAATGAAGGACATTTAAGGTTTACCTCTACATTATTTTTTACTTTAATAATAGTAACTAGTAGCATTTAGCCCAATTTAATTTTGAAATTGGCAAATAATATCAAAAGTGTAGGATTTGAATACTGTATTAAAAAAAATTAACTATAAATGAAGGCTTTAAGTTCGAAGTAATTCACATATAATTTAGCAACTAGAGATGCCCTAACAAAATCAGAGAGACGACTGCCAACACCACCCCGCAGCAGCTCCAACCATTCTAGAAGTCTTTGACCCCTTTTCACATCTGCGAACAAAACAAAATATTAATACTGGACTGCTGTACGGTCGCGCTAATAAGTCATGTCCCAGCTGTCATTACGTTTGTCTTGCTCTGTGCTGTATTAATGTCGGTTGGATGTTGAATAGGGTGGGTAAGTGTAGGAACATGTTTGTATATTTCACTCTATATGAAGAAACGAAGCTTAGATATTGCCGATGCCAATTATTGATCAACACATACTTGGTGCCAGGACATTACTTATTAGCGCAATTGTACACTCTGATACCATAGATGGTACTGATGGGGTTAACTTGGGACATTCTAAATAGATCTGGCTCCATTTAACCACTAGAAGCCTATTTCATATCACATTGAGAAAATATGTTTTACCTACGTACTACCGGCTCTGTATTGTAGTGGAGAACGTCTGCCTCCCACCCCAGGTGACCCATGTTCAATCCCACACTCAGGCATGAAGGTTTTTTCCATACACTGGGATAATTTCCTTTAACTCCTTCTGTACTGCTGATGTCTTTGTTGTATTCTTCTACCTATATTTACAAGATTTTGAGCAGTTTAAGAAGGATCAGTGATAGTAATAAGGGTTAAGTGAGATAGTTGGAAGCCGGATCATTGCTGGAGGCTATTTGTAAACGGAACAAAATAGTCTAATAGTAACTAGAGTAAATTTACAAAGACGTCATCGGTACAGAAGGGGTTAACCCATGGACTGCTAATAGATGGACAAAATAAAAGTTAAACTATTTACAAAGACGTCATCAGTACACAAGGGGTTAACCCATAGACTGCTAATAGATGGACAAAATAAAAGTTAATTAACTATTTTACAACTACAAATAATAAGTATAAAATGAAATAAATTATTATTATTTATGAATAGTTTTGTATCCGTTTTGGTTCCACTTTCATTATAGAATAAATTTATAGCGTGGTTCTTATTTAAGTCTCTATATACATTAATAGGACTTCTTACAATGATTTAGGGCAGATTTACACTTTAGCCAGTTTTTTCTGGACTCTTTTCTCCCTCATGTTTAGCCCCATTGCTTTTCTAATTTTAAGACTTTCGCCCCATTATTTTGATGATTTTAAGAACTTTCAACCCATTTCGGTTAATTTTAAGACCTTCCGTGCAATTTAGGTGTCTAGGCCTACTGTATTTTATCCTGGCGAGCCTGTAATTTAAGAGGAACCGTCTGTGAGCCGGGACACTTTTCAACCAAAACATTTACAATGTTATCTTGAAAGGGGCTCAAGGGGGTGTTATCTTAAGCTTGATGGATATCTAGAGACCAAACTAAAAACATCCCCTTAATTACTAATGAAACCGGGACCGTCGTCAAATCCGCCCAACTCTCCACTCCTCGGTCACTTATGCATGCTTCTCGTCCCGTAGACAGGTGTCGGCAGGTAGAAAGCCCACCACATGGTCCAATGCAGTCACAAGTCGCATCTTTGGGACTCTAGATGTAATACATAAAAATATATTAACGCCTTCAGACATAAATAGTTACCTTACTGGCGAGGAGGCGGGAGCCCGGTATCATTGCCACTGCACCACACAACTGTCAAAACCACACTGCTGGCCGTTAGAATTGTCGGAGGAACCTGGGGTTGCCACCAACCGACAGATCTTCATCTAACTTACCAGACTTATGAGCTCCATATGACGCTCAATCGCGTCATAAACTTATTGGAGAGGCATATAGAGAAGTCCATATGACGCAATCGCGTCATATGAGTTTTTGGTCATAAGTTCCATATGACGCTATCACGTCATATGAGTCGCAAGGAGTTATGGGCCAATTTTTAAACTACTTTTCAGAACTTTTCAATATTCACAAGTTTAATTATATAAAGTTAAACTTATATTCATGACAAATAGTTTGAGACACTTACCTTCATTAGTGACATGTACAGGTATGGCGGATCATGAAGTGGGCGACACACCAGTTCGAGGCAACTCACCTGCTTAAGGGGGGTGACCTGCTTTTTGTTATTTTTGTCCTTTTCTCTCTTTCTCTGGCTTGTATCCATTCAGCCAACTATTTTAAGAAGTTTATCCCCATCTAGGGGTCTATTTCTTCCTGGCGAGCGATAGCGAGCCAGCATTATATAAAGAAATCCGGATTAGCCGGAGACATTTTTCTATTGAAACATTTACAAATTTAGCCTGCGGTCAAACAAAAATAAAATATATGCTGGCTCACTACCGTTCACCAGTAAAAGATTGAAACTTGGATGTGGATAAAACTCTTAAAACAGTAGGCTGAATGGGGCCAAATGGACACAAGCCAGAGAAAGATAGAAAAGGACAACAAAAACAGGTCACCCCCTTAATATTCACGTGGTCCTTTACTCTTGTCCCAGTAGTGTGGGTGTTGTGGACAGCCAGGTCAGGGGGTCAAACTATTTGGGCTTAACATTGGAATATACATTACAAATACAGGAAAAAAATAAATAAAAATACCATGGAATTTGTCCTATTATCACTCTCAAAGTAAATAGGAACCAATACCTAATTCTAACTTTGCAAATTCAATAAGACTAAACTTCATTAACCCTCTCCGACATAAGACTCAATTTTGAGCCTATTGGGGATACTTTAAAGCCTTTGTTACCATCAGGGGTATTTAGACACCTTTAGTTTAGTTACTTCAACCTCTGCAGTTGTCTTTGAGTTAGCTGTGGGCAGAACACTAATTTTGGAGAGGCAATTATAAGAGTGAGAACTATTTTTTATTGCTAATCTGGCAACCTCCGAGTCATAAATGCGTGAAACGGTTAATTATATTGGCCAACTAAATATTTCCATTATAATCATATATATACAGTATATATATACTTTTATATGAAAATTTAATCTATCCAAAAAATATTTATGATAAACTTTTTGTATTTCCTATTTAGGCTAGAAATTACGATTTAAAACTTGCAAAACAAACTAGGGCAACACAATAAAGACAACTTAACTTGCAAAACAAACAAGGGCAACACAATAAAGACAACTTAACTTGCAAAACAAACAAGGGCAACACAATAAAGACAACTTCTCAACAAACAAGGGCAACACAATAAAGACAACTTAACTTGCAAAACAAACAAGGGCAACACAATAAAGACAACTTCTCAACTTTTCCAGACTACGAATTATTACTGCGTGTACAATTGAGTACCGCTTACGAAAAAGGTTATTGGCGAAATTATTTCCATGTACAGTCTGCCAAATAAGTGATGTCGCGGAACAGTACATTTCTGTCAATAATTGGCATCGGCACTACCTAAGCATTAATTCATAGTTTTGAGCGAGATATGCAGCACACAGGAGAGCAAAACTTATTGACAGCGGCGACACAACCTATTTGGCCAAATGTACACAAGGTTACCGGTACCTTAGGTTAGAGTAGATTACCATAGATTAGTATCGTGGGTTAAATTATATTTACTATAATCTTATTTTATATTTGCAGAACTAATTACATAGCCTACACATTTTCCCGAGTAAATAATACTCAAGGTTCTTATACAGTCCACCCTTGGGTAACGCGGGTATATCGTACCGGCCCAAGGCCGTGTTAGGCAAACACGGGTTACATAAAGCAAAGGTTATATGGGAAAAATTCCATTCGTTCTGGCCACTTCCCCAAAGTCCCCTTTTACCACCCAATTAATCTATTTATTTGTCAGTATTATTACGTTGGCAACATACCTTCATACTAGGGGTCCATAATATATCCAATTAAGACCATTGGTACTATGAAATTCCATTTATTTGATACTAAAACAATGCTGCTCAGCTGTAGTTCAACAATAACAAACCATATATCGTCTGCGTGTGAGGCAGGCGGCGGCAGCTTGGCTAAACTTGCCAACAATCTACCGCTTTCATTAGAGTTATAGTATGTATTTTTCTTTGGCTTTTACTATTATAAATATTATTTGGTAAAATTAAATTAAATTCCATAGAGTAAATAATAATAAAATGTTATTGCATACAGAAATAACTCTGGTTTAGACATAGCCACACAAGAACACACACACACAAACTGACTCAACAATAACACAATATTTCGGTACCTCTGAAAATCAGCTGATGAATCTGAGTTTTTAATTAACTTGCATTGAAAGTACAGTATATTCGTCGTATAAGGCCATCCATGGTTTTGGAGGGTTACCCGAGGGCCGACTGTATTTTATTTCTCAAAAGTACCAACATAATTTCTCTACTTAAAACTAATACTGTACATTACAAAATTTAGTTATTGCACCAGCACTATAATCTACACAGGAACTATATAATTTAGTTATTGCACCAGCACTATAATCTACACAGGAACTATATAATTTTAATTCTGTCTAGGAACATTTACTTTGAGACGGTGGGTTGTCATGGTCAACAGATAAGTTTTGTCCTAAAAATCTACAATAATTGACCGTTTCAAGCAAATGCCGACCGACTGGGTTGTGGAACATCTGTCACGACAAAACTTTCTCTAGCGAGGTTATAAATGGGTAAATAAACCTGAACTAAGTCAATATCATGTAGCTGGTTACTATTCAGGCCAACCTCATTACTAACAAATGTCAAACTAAAATAAACCAACACTGTACTTATCTAAAACCAGGATTGTGTCCATCCAAGCTCTGTTTTAACTTCGAAAGGTTCAGTCTTTTAGGACAGTAGTAGTAGTAGTAGTAGTAGTCTTATTCTCTGCAAGGTTCCAAATTCAGGAATTCAGCTGTACCTGTAAAGATACTTATATTACAATAACACTTACATTTATAAAAAAGTGAAAAGGAATACCTTGAGATAGTTCGGCCATATGGAACGTATGTGAAGCGAGAGAATGACTACATATTATAAGAAGGTGGAAAGACAGTGATAGGTAGGCTACACCGAATGAGAGTTGGAAGGACTGAGTGAAGTACTGTATATGAGCGAAGGCAGTGCTGGATAGGAGAAGGGGCGTCGACTGACTGGGGACAGGTGCATGGGAGCGTTTCGTTCGTGGCCACCCCTTAGGGGATCACTGCATTTACCGTTAAGAGTAGAACTTATCTAAAAACAACCGTATAGAATCATTTACAGTCTTAGGACTGCGAGAATCGCGAGGGTATATTAGTGGTAATTTTCAGAAGCTATAAAATAAACTATTTATGATAAACAAATATCGATTGGATTTTTTGGAAAAATGCGTGAATAGTATATAGGCTCTACTGTTTGGCAAGTTATTAAAATATTTAGTCCGCATCAATATAGATATTTAATTTGTTTTGCTACTGTAATTTTAAATTTGCATTTCCTCTTATATTGGGATAATCTAGAAAATACGATAGTTTGGTTAGGCCTATGCATTGATAATTTTTGCTCACCATGTACGGTCGCGCTAATAAGTCATGTCCCAGCTGTTATTACGTTTGGCTTGCTCTGTGCTGTATTAATGTCCGTCAGATGTTGAAAAGGGTGGGTAGTGTAGGAACATTTTTGTATATTTCACTCAATATGAAGAAATGAAGCTTAGATATTGCGGATGCCAATTATTGATCAAAACATACTTGGTGCCGAGACATCACTTATTAGCGCGATTGTACCGGTATCTACTTAGCCTATATATTAGACATAAACTAACATTTTGAATGACTTAATAATACGCATACTTATATACTTTGAATCCACATGCCTAAATTATGACTAAACTGAAAAACCTCAATAAAGTCTTTCAGCCATTTAAGGCAATTATTATATATATATAGCCTAGTGGAATTTTGTTACGGTTATATAATACTAACATAGGCCTAGGTTTATCTTTCGATATTTATAAGTTACATGTAGATTATTATTGTGGGTTAAAACAGCGATAACTTAAGTGTATCGTCTCGCGGTAGTGGAAATAGCGTTTGACAGTGAACAGTAGTGGAAATTATTGTGAAAGGGCAATTTATTTAATTAGCCTAACCCTTTTTATTAAATCGACACATTATATTTAGATTTTATGAAGCTTAGGATAGAGCTGTGGTACTTCAAACCATTGAGTTTTGTATCCTTTTAAGCGCTAGACTTGCCTCCTAATCTGAATAGTTACCCTTCCCCCCCCCCCCAACATTGACACTAGGTATAGTACGGACGCTAGGTATAGTACCAAGGTATAGTACGGACGCTAGGTTTAGCAACAGATGCAACATTGCGGCTAAGAGACTGCAAAGTAGTAGAAAGTAGTACCCCACGAAAGATTAGAGTAAAGTTGGTCATGGAATAGAGTGAACTTAATTAAATTAACTCCCTAAAACTTAAGAGTACCCACCCCTAACGTTCACACGACATTTGCAGTACCGGTACCGCCAAACTGTTTTAACCCACAATAAGCTATGTATACAGTAGAGCAAGATTAATTTGATCATGATCAAATTACAAATAAAATTACAAATAAAATTCAGTATATTACAAATAGAATTTATGAATCCATAACTAAAAATAATTCTACATCGATTTCCAGCAACCTAAAATATAATACCTCCATAGAGGAAAGGTTAATCTACGATAATGGGCTACTATATTACAACTCATTTAATTTAAATAAAATAAATATTAAAGACATTCGAAAGCAATATAAGGGTTAACTGCACCACTACTACTCCTCGATAACGGGATTCCTGTCTCAGGTAATTATTTGTTGTTGATCTTACCTTACTCAAGGGACCCTACAGATGTGCGGATAAGTGCTACTTTTCTTATTTTGTCAATTTGATTGTCACCCCCCTATAAAATTTTCAGATTAGGCCCTAGTTTTGTCCAGCCAGTTCACAGAGTCCATAACAATTTGTTTACATGCTAGGCTCCTCCCAGAAGTTCCCGGATGTTCATTTCCCAACAAATTATGGTATTATTCTATAATTTCAAATAATAATGATTACATTATATATAATTATAATTATAATTAAAAATTAGTATTGTATTTAACAGGAAGGTACGACGAGGTAAGTGATGTGGTATAGGTGGCAATATGCGGAAATGGATTATAAGGGCATTCTGCCCCCCTCTTACCCCCTTACGAAAATCTACAGTTATTCACTCCACCCCAACTGGATTTCTACCGTTTTACCCAACCAGCGGGGGTGTGGGGGCGGTAGCCCCCACCCAGAATACTAGGTTAGGTTAGGTAAGGTTGTTAGGTTAGGCTAATGTCTCTCTGAAACATTGTAAATCCGTGTCACATCTAGAGTGATACTTTTGTCTGAGGGGGGCAGAATGCCCTTATAATCCATTTCCGCATATTGCCACCTATTTCACTTACCTCGTTGTACCTTCCTGTTAAATACAATAATATATTTTTTTAGCTCTTATAGGTGCAATTATAGAAATTTACCCAAATTATTATTATCTTTTACAATTGTCTCTTCCAGTGTTTTACATACTGTCTGAATTTATTACTTTCTCATTTCTCTACAAATAGTTTTGGGGATATCGATTTGTAACAATACATTTTAACTTGTACCCACGATGCACTTCGCCTGTGAAGTGTGAAGTCACTTTCAAACACAACCTCCTTGAAGGCCTCATGCTAGGTTAGTTTTCCTCACATTTAGGGGTATTTTTGGCGTTATTTCTCGAGTATGGCTATCTTTCTTCAATACATAACCGTAAATAGACCCCTAGGGCTTGCATTACATTCCATGTTAAAAAGGCCAATTTCGCCCATTATATAGACATATCCTCAAGCCCCCCCCCCCCCACTCACGTATGTTAATGCTTTGTAAGTGTGTATTTTCTATTTAGAAAGTGAAGAAAGCCCTATTTATTAGCATTTGTATTAATTGTAATTCCGATACCTCAACAATCTAGGGGAGAGTTTGGGAGTGCGGAGTTTCGGGTGGGGTAAAAATATGGGTACGGTATTGTGGGAACAGCTAAAAATGTAGCCTAATAAATACAATTGAAAAAAACCCAAAATTTTGAAATCCGAGCCAATTTTCAGAGTCCAAAAATAGAGCCCATAATAGTAAGTTAGGTTAGGTTAGGCTAATGTTAACCCCATAATACTAAGTTAGGTTAGTTTATTTAGTTAGGTTAATGAAAAAACTTGGCTCGGATTTCATGGATTTAGTGGGAGTGGCAGCCCCCACCCACAATACTATGTTAGGTTAGGTTAATGTTAACCCCATAATACTAAGTTAGGTTAGGTTATTTGGTTAGGTTAATGACAAAACTTGGCTCGGATTTCATGGATTTAGCGGGGGTGTGGGGGCATCAGCCCCCACCCATAATACTAGGTTAGGTTAGGCTAATGTTAACCACATTCTTATTGAGTTTTTAAACAGTGAAAAACAAGAAAACCCCAGCCAACTTTCAAAATGAAGTTACTGTGATTTTTCGAAAATTCGACAAACACCAGCCAAGTTTGGTCAACACTTTGGGGGTTTCTTCAGCTGAAAAAGGGTGAAATCCGAGCCAATTCTTTTTTTCCAATTTTGCCCTTTTTGGACTCTGGAAATTGGCGAAATCCCAACCAACTTTTGCCAAAACTTGGCTCGGATTTCAATTTTGAGTTTTTTTTTAAATTTTATTTATTACATTTTTAGAGTTATTCCCATAATAACCCTATTTTTACCCCACCCAAAACCCCGCATTCCCAAACTCTCCCCTAGATTGTTGAGGTATCGCAATTACAATTAATAATACAAATGCTAATAAATTGGACTTTCCTCACTTTCTAAATAGAAAATACACTTCCAAAGCATTAACATACACAAATAAAATAAATTAAACATAAAATAGCAGTAGTAGTTATGCAGAATTACCCAATATAACAGTCACTAAACAAATTTAATCTAATATTACTCTTGACCAAAGCAAACTTAGTTTTAAAAGTTAGTTTGATTTTAAAACCAAATCTAAATTATATAGCCTAGCCTAGGCCTAGCAATGAAAATTAAACCGATGCAAATTTCAGTTCACAACCAAAGCAATGATAGCCTAATTAAAGCGATAACTATTATTATACCGGTATTAATTGATCAGAACCAAGCACACTATTAGGCAATTTAGCAAGTTCAGGGTATAAAACACTTTTACGGCTTATTGTTGGAAGTAGGCCTAATTGAATTATTTAAAAATTACCCGTGAGGAAAATTAATGTATTGTTTATCTATTAGTTTGTTTTATATAGGCTATATACCGGTATATAATTAATGTATTGTTTATCTATTAGTTTGTTTTATATAGGCTATATACCGGTATATAATTAATGTATTGTTTATCTATTAGTTTGTTTTATATAGGCTATATACCGGTATATAATTTACCCCTGTAGGCTAGCCTACATTAGATACTTTTAAGAATAAGGTTGAGTTTAGGAATTTAAGCTTATGGATTCTCCCAGGGAAATAGCCTAAGCCTACTGGTAGTAAATTTTATAAATATTGTAGCCTATATGGGCCAGATTATACAATAGCGGGGTATGCACCCCAGAATTTTTCGCATTGCAAGTTCTGGTAAATTGCCGGTACTAGGCTAGGCCCTATAGCGAATCTATTGGTGCCTATTTTCCCTGATAAATTGTTTTTCATAACGCTGCACTAGTGTCGTTGAATATAACTACAGTATTCAGTATCCCTTACCGTAGACTCTGACCTCCAGGATTCCCATTGTATTCCAAAAGCTACGGTAATAAAGCGATATTTAACGAGGCACCGGAGACGCGGACACAGATGTAAACAAACATGGAGTGTATTTCGAAACCTACCCAGATGGCTTCGGTTTCTAGATATATTTAATATATTTAATATATTTTACTACTCAAAAACATTACGCTATTATGGACTGACAATACATTGTAATTATGCGTTTTATTGGTGGCTAACAAAATACTTTAGTAAAAGAGGTCTTCATCCAACCATTCGAACGTTTGTTGATTTTTTTCAGAACAGTCTAATTTTGTTAGGACTCTTCCAGGCTAATTATCTAACAAAAGGTGACCTTCAGATATTATAAAAGAGGGCTAACCTGTCCGCTATCACCACGCTAATGTTTATATGCCGAAGTAAGCCAAACCTCAAAAATAGGTTTGAAAAGGTGTATGGTACCGCCTTAAGCGCGTGTTTTAAATATGTGGTGTAGGCTACTCTTACCACTGGTAACACATTTTCATACATTTATAGAAGTATTAAATATATTTAAGTAAGTGTGATTAGATAAATTACACTTATAATAACCAATTCTTTTAAATTGCTATACAAATCAAGTACCGGTACCGGTAATGAAAGTTAGAAAAATACTTATTCTTAGTCTATAAGTTTCCCCATCACAGAGGGAATGATATAATAGAGCAACAAGTGAAATATAGAAAATGGCTATATAAGAGCAAGTTTAAACATTATCACGACTGAAATATGATAATTATGCGATTCATGTGAAAAAAAAAATAAGAATTCCATTCTAAAATTCGTGAAATTATTTATTAAATTTTATATAAATCATAGATCCCACCCGGTTTTCAGTTGACAAATCCGAATATCAACAAGGCGGCGGTGTTAGAGCCTGTCTTTAACCACCTGTTTATTACACCCTTCTCTACACTTTATGTATATTAACTAAGGTTTACAGTCTGGTAACAATGTCATTGTCCATAGTTAAAGGTAGGGAATATGAATGATTAGACACCGGTACCCTCTTGTGATTGTGCTGCCATCGTGAGTGCGCGAATCACTACCGCAACCGACATCACTTCCCCCCTTGCAGGAGGTATGGACTTTTAATTAATCCAGGGCAATATGTCCTTTTATAACAGGTGGCTTTGATATCTAAATCCACGGCAGTGTCTATTAGGCACAGGTAAAATAATGGTAAATTTCTATAATTGCACCTATAAGAGATAAAAAATATATTATTTTATTTAACAGGAAGGTACGACGAGGCAAGTGATGTGGCATAGGTGGCAATATGCGGAAATGGATTATAAGGGCATTCCGCCCCCTCTGACAAAAGTCTATCAATCTAGTGTGACACGGATTTTACATTGTTTCAGAGAGACATTATCCTAACTTAACAACCTTACCTAACCTAACCTAGTATTATGGGAGGGGGCTGCCGCCCCCACACCCCCGCTGGTTGGGTAAAACAATAGAAATCCAGTTGGGGTGGAGTGAGTAACCGTAGATTTTCGTAAGGGGGTCAGAGGGGGCGGAATGCCCTTATAATCCATTTCCGCATATTGCCACCTATACCACATCACTTACCTCATCATACCTTCCTGTTAAATACAATAATAATTGGTTTAGCTTTTATAGGTGCAATTATAGACTTATACCAATAATAAGTCCAGGGGGTGAGGCAGACTGTATCCCACTGCCTAAATTTTAATTGAACCGTAAATATGGGAAATAAGTTAATGCCCAAAGTAACCTACTAACCTCGAGCGCTATGTCAACAAATCGATCGAAGTTACTCCCAAGAACGCAACTTTCCACAGAGTTATCTTTATATTTAGACTAATTAACACCTTATTGGCGGGTGGTAGGGTATTTTACACCGTACCGCACAGCGTTTTTTTTTATTACCCTAAATAGGGTTGTTTCCGTGCTCATTTTCATGCATAAACAAGACCCAGAGCGTAAAAAAAGTATCTATCCCTGAAAGGGCGTAAACAGAGCTTTCCAAGGACACCTGAACCATCCTTGTACGACCTGTTCTTTTGCAACGATCGTGCAACACAAGTGCAAAAACCCTAAAATAAGGTAATTTCCGTACATAATTCCCTGTGTAGCGAGTGAGAAAAGGGGGAGAAGGGTGCAATTCAGTACGTCCACGGTGGTCGTGGGGAGCGGTCATAAGGTTACTACGCTCATCCCACAGCTCAGCTCTCTCTCTCTCAGCAACATTACGTGTTGAAAATGGCGCTCGACAGCCGTCGTGCACTGCCACATCGTCCAAATTTATGTCACTCGACATGTTGCGCGCCGCCAGTTAAGGGTTAATATTAGTTTCCCATTTCTTGCTAAACTTAAAAATTATATTTGCAAAATGAAAATACATCAACACGGGAACGGTGAACACAAAGAGGTTTTGGTGGGCAAAGAAGAGGACCCTCTTAAGAGGGAAGGCCTAAAAAAAAAACTTAAAAGGCCCCAGTAGCACTTAAAACAAGTGAAATGGTTATTGAGAGAATTCCCCTCCATACCATACTCTCGTGACTATTGTTGGGCCCTGGCATTATATTACCAACTATATCCCAACAGTTTTGAAGTCCAAACCAGAAATAGCCCTATATTTAAAAAAAGTCTAAATCAAATTAGATTCAAAACTAGTCCATATCCATACCGATTTAAATTTTGTTTACCAAAACTAGCATATCAAAGTTAAATAATTTCAAAGATACATGTCAAAACAGATTTTAAAGTCAAAACCAAACTGAAGTCCGAAGCTATATTGAACTCCAAACTAAAACCATGTTCAAAGTCCATACCAAATGTTTACTTACAAAAAATACGCAAACTTTATTTGACCAACTAATCTAACTTTTAAAGTTCATAACTATTATCAAAGTTCAAAATAGCAATCAACGTTAAAAGCCGTGAACATATACTCACCACGAACCACGCCAGGAAAGTGGAATCCAAGTATCCGTCCGGTGCGATTTTAACCATAGTCCTGGGGGAATGGGGGGGGGGGGGGGAAAGGGGAAAAGGGGGGGGGATGGGGGGGGGGGGGGGGGGGGGGGGGGGGGGGGGGCATTTTCGGGTTCCCCGCATCCCCCCAACACAAAGCCTCACCCTTTTTCTGGTGTACGACTACTTTCTTGGGTGGAGGGCATTATGCTTGATATATACAGGAGGCGCAACAATATAGGTAGCAAAAATCTAATGGTAGTTTTGGGTTCCTATCATCCATATGCGTCATTTCATATACTTTTTTATCCCCGGCAAAAAAAAAACTCTTGATTTTTTCTTTATTTTCCTTGGGACTTTTTGTTTTTGGTCATTACCTAACTAAAAAAAAAAAAAAAAACCTAACCTAACCTAACCTGAATAGCCACCCAAATACCTTTAGGTAGGTTAGGTTTAGGTTTTTGGTTCAGGTTAATAAAAAAAAAAATAAAATCCAAGAAAAAAATAAAAAACCCAAGATTTTTTTTTTTTTTCCCCGGGGATAAAAAGTATATAGAAATGAAGCATATGATGATAGGAACCCAAAACTACCATTATAATTTTGCTACCTATATTGTAGCGCCTCCTGTATATTGACCGTATTGATATTCGAGCACTATGTCACGGGCAGAAATCCGGAATTTAAAGTAGTCTGAATCTTAGTGTAGTTTATCAGACCTTCTGGCAAGCATAAGCTATAGAAACTGCCCATTGCAGTTTCTCAAGTATTTTTTGGTCGATACAAAATATGTAGAGGGCAAAAGGAGGATCCAGAACAATTTACAAATTTAACCTCGGGGGTATTTTTTTCTAAAAAAAAAAAAATGAGGTCTAGGGAGGAAAAAATAGTGTAATCAATTATGTTAAATGTCTATTAAAATAAACTCAAGCACCACATAACCTAGTCTTAAAACAGGCCACATTCACCTTCAAAAATGCCCAGGTGACGTGCCTTTTAATTACAACACCTATTCAATAGTACTGCACTTTATGGCTAGGTCTCACTTTTTGCAGGACAAGCGCCAATAATGTTAACAATTAAGTTAGTAGACCAGCAATAACAAATCTCCTCTTATTCTACAACAATCCGGTGACTAGCCTATTTCTCAATTCACTTAGACCTTCACTTTTCATACATTCCTCTAGAACTGGGTACAATTTCTTTCCAAGACATTAATGCAAATATCTTTACATTAACTCACGCAAATTAAATACAAAATACAAAATCCGGGTATGTCTCTGAAGGGACCATTATCGAGGCCCATCCTGCACCAACCTCCAGTCCAATACTAGCCGGGTTCAACGATCATTCAGATCACTTAAGCAATGTCCGCGCTCTGATTGGCTGAGAGGAGGGTGGGTGGGGGGTAGCATGACGCGTCGCGTCATTGGTCCGCGCACACTGCCTCCCCCCCCCCCCCCACTTCTTGGTTTTCAACACACACTCCACCCTAAAGACTCGTTTGACTGTTTATGTTTAAAGGGTAAAGTATTAGGCACACTTTAATTGCCCTTTTCCATACCTTCTTTTAACACCTGTTAACTTTACATAGTATATAAATTACATATTAATACCATGTAATTTGCACTTCAATTACGTATATTTGAATTTAGCTCCCCCCTTCCCGGGTCCCCTCCGAAAATTAGCCACTCATAATGTGACAGGGACGCATTACGTACATTGACGCTATTTATTGCAACATCTCTGGCTATCATTAGACGATTTTTTACTCAGTGTAGGAAGGCTCTCTACTAACACCACAGGTCAATATTATCATCATTTACCTTTTCACTTTCCACATGCCCTACCAAACCATCCCCCCCCCCTCCTTCTCTCTTTCTCTCTCTCTAAGCCATTCTCGCATTTTAGTAAACTATTTCCCTACATTTTTCCCTTTTATTATCCTTCTGGCTAACACTAGACACGATTTTAATCAAGCTTAGAAATGCTCTGTAGTAACAATAGATGACCAAACTCTCCAATTTCACCTCTTCCACTACCGC
>CM064511.1:33085686-33145686 GCA_032716605.1 Paralithodes platypus
TAAAACTTGCAAAACAAACTGAGGAGGGCCCACACTAATAAAGACAAGCTTAACTTGCAAAACAAACGAAGGGCAAGCACAATGAAAGACAACTTAAGCTTGCCAAAACAAACAAGGGCGACACAATAAAGACAACTTCACTTGCAAAACAAAGCTAGGGCAAACACAATAAAGACAACTTAGACACGTTGCACAACAAACACTGGCAACACAATAAAGACAACTTAACTTGCAAGAACAAACAAGGGGACAACACGGAATAAGACAACTTCCTTCAACTTTTCCAGACTACTATATTATTACTAGCGTGTACAATTAAGAGTACCGCTTACGAAAAGGTTTATTGGCGCCAAAAATTATTTCCATAAAAAGGGTACAGTCTGCCCAAATAAGTGATACGTCGCGGAAAAGTAGCCATTTCTGTCCAATAATTGGGGCAAAAATCAAACGCAACTACCGTAAGCCATTATGTCATATTTTTGAGCGAGATATGCAGCACAGCAGGAGAGCAAAACTTATTGACAGCGTGGGCGCAACACAAAACCTATTTGGCACCAATGTACGACAGAGGTTAGACCGGGACCCTTCAGAAGTTAGAGTAGATTACCATAAGATTAGTATCGTGGGTTAAATTATATTTACTGATAATCCAGGTAATTTTATATTTGCGAAAAGAACGTAATTCAAAAAAACCATAGCCTACACAATTTTCCCCCGTAGTAAATAAATAACTCCAAAGGGTTCTTATTACAGTCCACCCTTGGGTAGACGCGGGTATATCGTACCGGCCCAAAAGGCCGTGTTAGGTCAACACGGGTTGACGATAAAGCAAAGGTTATATGGGAAAAATTCCATTCGTTCTGGCCACTTCCCCAAAGTCCCCTTTTACCACCCAATTAATCTATTTATTTGTCAGTATTATTAAGTTGGCCTGGCCACTTCCCCAAAGTCCCCTTTTACCACCCAATTAATCTATTTATTTGTCAGTATTATTACGTTGGCAACATACCTTCATACTAGGGGTCCATAATATATCCAATTAAGACCATTGGTACTATGAAATTCCATTTATTTGATACTAAAACAATGCTGCTCAGCTGTAGTTCAACAATAACAAACCATATATCGTCTGCGTGTGAGGCAGGCGGCGGCAGCTTGGCTAAACTTGCCAACAATCTACCGCTTTCATTAGAGTTATAGTATGTATTTTTCTTTGGCTTTTACTATTATAAATATTATTTGGTAAAATTAAATTAAATTCCATAGAGTAAATAATAATAAAATGTTATTGCATACAGAAATAACTCTGGTTTAGACATAGCCACACAAGAACACACACACACAAACTGACTCAACAATAACACAATATTTCGGTACCTCTGAAAATCAGCTGATGAATCTGAGTTTTTAATTAACTTGCATTGAAAGTACAGTATATTCGTCGTATAAGGCCATCCATGGTTTTGGAGGGTTACCCGAGGGCCGACTGTATTTTATTTCTCAAAAGTACCAACATAATTTCTCTACTTAAAACTAATACTGTACATTACAAAATTTAGTTATTGCACCAGCACTATAATCTACACAGGAACTATATAATTTAGTTATTGCACCAGCACTATAATCTACACAGGAACTATATAATTTAGTTATTGCACCAGCACTATAATCTACACAGGAACTATATAATTTAGTTATTGCACCAGCACTATAATCTACACAGGAACTATATAATTTTAATTCTGTCTAGGAACATTTACTTTGAGACGGTGGGTTGTCATGGTCAACAGATAAGTTTTGTCCTAAAAATCTACAATAATTGACCGTTTCAAGCAAATGCCGACCGACTGGGTTGTGGAACATCTGTCACGACAAAACTTACTCTAGCGAGGTTATAAATGGGTAAATAAACCTGAACTAAGTCAATATCATGTAGCTGGTTACTATTCAGGCCAACCTCATTACTAAAAAATTTCAAACTAAAATAAACCAACACTGTACTTATCTAAAACCAGGATTGTGTCCATTCAAGCTCTGTTTTAACTTTGAAAGGTTCAGTCTTTTAGGACAGTAGTAGTAGTAGTAGTAGTAGTCTTCTCTGCAAGGTTCCAACTTCAGGAATTCAGCTGTACCGGTGAAGATACTTATATTACAATAACACTTATAAAAAAGTGAAAAGGAATACCTTGAGATAGTTCGGCCATATGGAACGTATGTGAAGCGAGAGAATGACTACATATTATAAGAAGGTGGAAAGACAGTGATAGGTAGGCTACACCGAATGAGAGTTGGAAGGACTGAGTGAAGTACTGTATATGAGCGAAGGCAGTGCTGGATAGGAGAAGGGGCGTCGACTGACTGGGGACAGGTGCATGGGAGCGTTTCGTTCGTGGCCACCCCTTAGGGGATCCCTGGATTTACCGTTAAGAGTATAACTTATCTAAAAAACAAAACAAATACCGTATAGAATCATTTACAGTCTTAGGACTGCGAGAATCGCGAGGGTATATTAGTGGTAATTTTCATAAGCTATAAAATAAACTATTTATGATAAACAAATATCGATTGGATTTTTTGGAAAAATGCGTGAATAGTATATAGGCTCTACTGTTTGGAAAGTTATTAAAATATTTAGTCCGCATCAATATAGATATTTAATTTGTTTTGCTACTGTAATTTTAAATTTGCATTTCCTCTTACATTGGGATAATCTAGAAAATACGATTGTTTGGTTAGGCCTATGCATTGATAATTTGTGCTCACCATGTACGGTCGCGCTAATAAGTCATGTCCCAGCTGTCATTACGTTTGGCTTGCTCTGTGCTGTATTAATGTCCGTCAGATGTTGAAAAGGGTGGGTAAGTGTAGGAACATTTTTGTATATTTCACTCAATATGAAGAAATGAAGCTTAGATATTGCGGATGCCAATTATTGATCAAAACATACTTGGTGCCGAGACATCACTTATTAGCGCGATTGTACCGGTACCTACTTAGCCTATATACTAGACAAACTAACATTTTGAATGACTTAATAATACGCATACTTATATACTTTGAATCCACATGCCTAAATTATGACTAAACTGAAAAACTTAAATAAAGTCTTTCAGCCATTTAAGGCAATTATTATACTGTATATATAGCCTAGTGGAATTTTGTTACGGTTATATAATACTAACATAGGCCTAGGTTTATCTTTCGATATTTATAAGTTACATGTAGATTATTATTGTGGGTTAAAACAGCGATAACTTAAGTGTATCGTCTCGCGGTAGTGGAAATAGCGTTTGACAGTGAACAGTAGTGGACATTATTGTCAAAGGGCAATTTATTTAATTAGCCTAACCCTTTTTATTAACTAGACCGATTATATTTAGATTTTATGAAGCTTAGGATAGATCTGTGGTACTTCAAACCATTGAGTTTTGTATCCTTTTAAGCGCTAGACTTGCCTCCTAATCTGAGTTACCCCCCCCATTGACACTAGGTTAAGCACCGACGCTAGGTATAGTACCAAGGTATAGTACGGACGCTAGGTTTAGCAAGAGATGCAACATTGCGGCTAAGACACTGCAAAGTAGTAGAAAGTAGTACCCCACGAAAGATTAGAGTAAAGTTAGTCATGGAATAGAGTGAACTTAATTAAATTAACTCCCTAAAACTTAAGAGTACCCACCCCTAACGTTCACACGACATTTGCAGTACCGGTACCGCCAAACTGTTTTAACCCACAATAAGCTATGTATACAGTAGAGCAAGATTAATTTGATCATGATCAAATTACAAATAAAAATAGAAAAAATTACAAATAAAATTCCGTATATTACAAATAGACTTTATCGATTTTTCCAGCAACCTAAAATATAATAGCTCCAGAGAGGAAAGGTTAATCTACGATAATGGGCTACTATTACAAAACTCATTTAATTTAAATAAAATAAATATTAAAGACATTCAAAAGCATATAAGGGTTAACTGCACCACTACTATGGTACCGGTACTCCTCGATTACGGGATTCCTGTCTCCGGTAATGATTTGTTGTTGATCTTGCCTTACTCAAGGGACCCTACAGATGCGCGGATAAGTGCTACTTTTCTTATTTTGTCAATTTGATTGTCACCCCCCTATAAAATTTTCAGATTAGGCCCTAGTTTTGTTCAGCCAGTTCATCGGGTCCATAACAATTTGTTTACATGCTAGGCTCCTCCCAGAAGTTCCCGGATGTTCATTTCCCAACAAATTATGGTATTATTCTATAATTTCAAATAATAATGATTACATTATATATAATTATAATTATAATTAAAAATTAGTATTGTATTTAACGGGAAGGTACGACGAGGTAAGTGATGTGGTATAGGTGGCAATATGCGGAAATGGATTATAAGGGCATTCTGCCCCCCTCTTACCCCCTTACGAAAATCTAGTTATTCACTCCACCCCAACTGGATTTCTACCGTTTTACCCAACCAGCGGGGGTGGTAGCCCCCACCCATAATACTAGGTTAGGTTAGGTAAGGTTGTTAGGTTAGGCTAATGTCTCTCTGAAACATTGTAAATCCGTGTCACATCTAGAGTGATACTTTTGTCTGAGGGGGGCAGAATGCCCTTATAATCCATTTCCGCATATTGCCACCTATACCACTTCACTTACCTCGTTGTACCTTCCTGTTAAATACAATAATATATTTTTTTAGCTCTTATAGGTGCAATTATAGAAATTTACCCAAATTATTATTATCTTTTACAATAGTCTCTTCCAGTGTTTTACATACGGTCTGAATTTATTACTTTCTCATTTCTCTACAAATAGTTTTGGGGATATCGATTTGTAACAATACATTTTAACTTGTACCCACAATGCACTTCGCCTGTGAAGTGTGAAGTCACTTTCAAACACAACCTCCTTGAAGGCCTCATGCTAGGTTAGTTTCCCTCACATTTAGGGGTATTTTTGGCGTTATTTCTCGAGTATGGCTATCTTTCTTCAATATATAACCGTAAATAGACCCTAAGGGCTTGCATTACATTCCATGTTAAAAAGGCCAATTTCGCCCATTATATAGACATATCCTCAAGCCCCCCCCCCCCCCCACACTCACGTATGTTAATGCTTTGTAAGTGTGTATTTTCTATTTAGAAAGTGAAGAAAGCCCTATTTATTAGCATTTGTATTAATTGTAATTCCGATACCTCAACAATCTAGGGGAGAGTTTGGGAGTGCGGAGTTTCGGGTGGGGTAAAAATATGGGTACGGTATTGTGGGAACAGCTAAAAATGTAGCCTAATAAATACAATTGAAAAAAACCCAAAGTTTTGAAATCCGAGCCAATTTTCAGAGTCCAAAAATAGAGCCCATAATAGTAAGTTAGGTTAGGTTAGGCTAATGTTAACCCCATAATACTAAGTTAGGTTAGGTTATTTAGTTAGGTTAATGAAAAAACTTGGCTCGGATTTCATGGATTTAGTGGGGGTGGCAGCCCCACCCACAATACTATGTTAGGTTAGGTTAATGTTAACCCCATAATACTAAGTTAGGTTAGGTTATTTGGTTAGGTTAATGACAAAACTTGGCTCGGATTTAGCGGGGGTGTGGGGGCAGCAGCCCCCACCCATAATACTAGGTTAGGTTAGGCTAATGTTAACCACATTCTTATTGAGTTTTTAAACAGTGAAAAACAAGAAAACCCCAGCCAACTTTCAAAATGAAGTTACTGTGATTTTTCGAAAATTCGACAAACACCAGCCAAGTTTGGTCAACACTTTGGGGGTTTCTTCAGCTGAAAAAGGGTGAAATCCGAGCCAATTCTTTTTTTTCCAATTTTGCCCTTTTTGGACTCTGGAAATTGGCCAAATCCCAGCCAACTTTTGCCAAAACTTGGCTCGGATTTCAATTTTGAGTTTTTTTTTAAATTTTATTTATTACATTTTTAGTTATTCCCATAGATAACCCTATTTTTACCCCACCCAAAACCCCGCATTCCCAAACTCTCCCCTAGATTGTTGAGGTATCGCAATTACAATTAATAATACAAATGCTAATAAATTGGGCTTTCCTCACTTTCTAAATAGAAAATACACTTACAAAGCATTAACATATACAAATAAAATAAATTAAACATAAAATAGCAGTAGTAGTTATGCAGAATTACCCAATATAACAGTCACTAAACAAATTTAATCTAACATTACTCTTGACCAAAGCAAAGTTAGTTTTAAAAGTTAGTTTGATTTTAAAACCAAATCTAAATTATATAGGCCTAGCAATGAAAATTAAACCGATTGCAAATTTCAGTTCACAACCAAAGCAAGGATAGCCTAATTGAAGCGATAACTATTATTATACCGGTATCAATTGATCAGAACCAAGCACACTATTAGGCAATTTAGCAAGTTCAGGGTATAAAACACTTTCACGGCTTATTGTTGGAAGTTATTGAATTATTTAAAAATTACCCAAGAGGAAAATTAATGTATTGTTTATCTATTAGTTTGTTTTATATAGGCTATATACCGGTAATAATATATAACGGTATATAATTAATGTATTGTTTATCTATTAGTTTGTTTTATATAGGCTATATACCGGTATATAATTTACCCCTGTAGCCTACATTAGATACTTTTAAGAATAAGGTTGAGTTTTAGGAATTTAAGCTTATGGATTCTCCCAGGGAAATAGCCTAAGCCTACTGGTAGTAAATTTTAATAAATATTGTAGCCTATATGGGCCAGATTATACAATAGCGGGGTATGCACCCCAGAATGTTTCGCATTGCAAGTTTTGGTAAATTACTAGGCCTAGGCTATAGCGAATCTATTGGTGCCTATTTTCCCTAATAAATTGTTTCTCATAACGCTGCACTAGTGTCGTTGAATATAACCCTACAGTATTCAGTATCCCTTACCGTAGACTCTGACCTCCAGGATTCCCATTGTATTCCAAAAGCTACGGTAATAAAGCGATATTTAACGAGGCACCAAGACGCGGACACAGATGTAAACATAGTGTATTTCGAAACCTACCCAGATGGCTTCGGTTTCTAGATATATTTAATATATTTAATATATTTTACTACTCGACAAAAACATTACGCTATTATGGACGGACAATACAATGTAATAATGCGTTTTATTGATGACTAACAAAATACTTGAGTAAAAGATGTCTTCATCCAACCATACGAACGTTTGTTTATTTTTTTCAGAAGTCTAATTTTGTTATGACTCTTCCAGGCTAACTATCTAACAAAAGGTGAGCTTCAGATCTTATAAAAGAGGGCTAACCTGTCCTCTATCACCACGCTAATGTTTATATGCCGAAGTAAGCCAAACCTCAAAAATAAGTTTGAAAAGGTGTATGGTACCGCCTTAAGCGCGTGTTTTTTAAATATGTGGTAGTACTCTTACCACTGGTAACACATTTTCATACATTTATAGAGTATTAAATATATTTAAGTAAGTGTGTTTAGATAAATTACACTTATAATAACCAATTCTTTTAAATTGCTATACAAATCAAGTACCGGTACCGGTAATGAAAGTTAGAAAAATACTTATTCTTAGTCTATAAGTTTCCCCATCACAGAGGGAATTATATAATAGAGCAACAAGTGAAATATAGAAAATGGCTATATAAGAGCAAGTTTAAACATTATCACGACTGAAATATGATAATTATGCGATTCATGTGAAAAAAAAAAAAATAAGAATTCCATTCTAAAATCCGTGAAATTATTTATTAAATTTTATATAAATCATAGATCCCACCCGGTTTTCAGTTGACAAATCCGAATATCAACAAGGCGGCGGTGTTAGAGCCTGTCTTTAACCACCTGTTTATTACACCCTTCTCTACACTTTATGTATATTAACTAAGGTTTACAGTCTGGTAACAATGTCATTGTCCATAGTTAAAGGTAGGGAATATGAATGATTAGACACCGGTACCCTCTTGTGATTGTGCTGCCATCGTGAGTGCGCGAATCACTACCGCAACCGACATCACTTCCCCCCTTGCAGGAGGTATGGGCTTTTAATTAATCCAGGGCAATATGTCCTTTTATAACAGGTGGCTTTGATATCTAAATCCACGGCAGTGTCTATTAGGCACAGGTAAAATAATGGTAAATTTCTATAATTGCACCTATAAGAGATAACAAATATATTTCTTATTTAACAGGAAGGTACGACGAGGCAAGTGATGTGGCATAGGTGGCAATATGCGGGAATGGATTATAAGGGGATACCGCCCCCTCTGACAAAAGTCTATCAATCTAGTGTGACACGGATTTTACATTGTTTCAGAGAGACATTATCCTAACTTAACAACCTTACCTAACCTAACCTAGTATTATGGGAGGGGGCTGCCGCCCCCACACCCCCGCTGGTTGGGTAAAACAGTAGAAATCCAGTTGGGGTGGAGTGAGTAACCGTAGATTTTCGTAAGGGGGTCAGAGGGGGGCGGAATGCCCTTATAATCCATTTCCGCATATTGCCACCTATACCACATCACTTACCTCATCATACCTTCCTGTTAAATACAATAATAATTGTTTAGCTTTTATAGGTGCAATTATAGACTTATACCCATAATAAGTCCAGGGGTGAGGCAGACTGTATACACTCCCTAAATTTTAATTGAACCGTAAATATGGGAAATAAGTTAATGCCCAAAGTAACCTACTAACCTCGAGCGCTATGTCAACAAAGCGATCGAAGTTACTCCCAAGAACGCAACTTTCCACAGTTATCTTTATATTTCGTCTAATTAACACCTTATTGGTGGGTGGTAGGGTATTTTACACCGTACCGCACAGCGTTTTTATTTTTACCCTAAATAGGGTTGTTTCCGTGCTCATTTTCATGCATAAACAAGACCCAGAGCGTAAAAAAATCTATCCCTGAAAGGGCGTAAACAGAGCTTTCCAAGGACACCTGAACCATCCTTGTACGACCTGTTCTTTTGCAACGATCGTGCAACACAAGTGCAAAAACCCTAAAATAAGGTAATTTTCCGTACTATTCCCTGTGTAGCGGTGAGAAAGGGGGGAGAAGGGTGCAATAAGTACGTCCACGGTGGTCGTGGGAGCGTTCAAAGGTTACTTACGCTCATCCCACAGCTCAGCTCTCTCTCTCAGCAACATTAGTGTTGAAAATGGCGCTCGACAGCCGTCGTGCACTGCCACATCGTCCAAATTTATGTCACTCGAATGTTGCGCGCCGCCAGTTTAGGGTTAATATTAGTTTCCCATTTCTTGCTAAACTTAAAATTAAATTTGCGAAATGAAAATATCAACACGGGACCGGTGAACACAAAGAGGTTTGGGTGGGCAAGGGCGAGGACCCTCTTAACAGGTAAGGCCTAAAAAACAACTTAAAAGGCCCCAGTAGCACTTAAAACAAGTGAAATGGTTATGAGAGAATTCCCCTCCATACCATACTCTCGTGACTATTGTTGGGCCCTGGCATTATATTACCAACTATATCCCAACAGTTGTTAAGTCCAAACCAGAATAGCCCTATATTTAAAAAAAGTCTAAATCAAATTAGATTCAAAACTAGTCCATATCCATACAGATTTAAATTTTGTTTACCAAAACTAGCATATCAAAGTTAAATAATTTCAAAGATACATGTCAAAACAGATTTTAAAGTCAAAACCAAACTGAAGTCCGAAGCTATATTGAACTCCAAACTAAAACCATGTTCAAAGTCCATACCAAATGTTTACTTACAAAAAATACGCAAACTTTATTTGACCAACTAATCTAACTTTTAAAGTTCATAACTATTATCAAAGTTCAAAGCAATACAACTTAAAAGCGTACAGATACTCACCACGAACCACGCCAGGAAAGTGGAATCCAATATCCGGTGCGATTTTACCAGAGGCCTGGGGGGGGGGGGGGGGGGGGGGGGGGGGGGCATTTTCGGCTTCCACGCATCCACCCAACACAAAGCTACACCCTTTTCTGGTGTAAGACTACTTTCTTGGGTGGAGGGCAGTATTGATGGTCAATATACAGGAGGCGCTACAATATAGGTAGCAAAATTCTAATGGTAGTTTTGGGTTCCTATCATCATATGCTTCATTTCTATATACTTTTTATCCCCGGGAAAAAAAAAAATCTTGGGATTGTTCATTATTTCTTGGATTTTTGGTCATTACAAAAAATAACCTAACCTAATAAGCCCCCAAATATTAGGTTAGGTTAGGTTTTTTTGGTTAAAATAAAAAAAAAAAAAAAATCCAAGAAAAAATAAAAAAAATTTTTTTTTTTTTTTTCCGGCGGATAAAGTATATAAGAAGCATATGTGAAAGACCCAAAACCATTAGTTTTTGCGACTATATTGTAGCGCCTCTGTATAACATTGTACCTCTATGCAGAAATCCGGAATATTAGTAGTCTGAATTTCTGTATTTATCAGACCTTCTGGCAAGCATAAGCTATAGAAACTGCCCATTGCAGTTTCTCAAGTATTTTTTGGTCGATACAAAATATGTAGAGGGCAAAAGGAGGATCCAGAACAATTTACAAATTTAACCTCGGGGGTATTTTTTTCTAAAAAAAAAAAAATGAGGTCTAGGGAGGAAAAAATAGTGTAATCAATTATGTTAAATGTCTATTAAAATAAACTCAAGTACCACATAACCTAGTCTGAAACAGGCTACATTAAACTTCAAAAATGCCCAGGTGACGTGCCTTTTAATTAACACACCTTTTCAATAGTACTGCACTTTATGGCTAGGTTAACACTTTTTGCAGGACAATCGCCAATAATGTTAACAATTAAGTTATTATACCAGCAATAACAATCTAATCTTATTCTACAACAATCCGGTGACTAGCCTTTTCTCAATTCACTTAGACCTTCACTTTTCATAAAGTCTCTAGAACTGGTTACAATTTCTTTCCAAGACATTAATGCAAATAGCTTTACACTTAACTCACGCAAATTAAATACAAAATCCGGTTATATCTCTGAAGGGACCATTATCGAGGCCCATCCTGCACCAACCTCCAGTCAATACTAGCCGGGTTCAACGATCATTCAGATCACGTAAGCAATGGTCGCGCTCTGATTGGCTGAGAGGAGGGTGGGTGGGGGGTAGCATGACGCTCTCTCATTGGTCCGCGCACCTGCCTCCCCCCCCCCCCCCCCCCCCCCCCACACACACTCCCTAAAGACTCGTTTGACTGTTAATGTTTAAAGGGTAAAGTATTATGGACACTTTAATTGCCCTTTCCATACCTTCTTTTAACCCCTGTTAACTTTACATAGTATATAATTACATATTAATACAATATAATTTGCACTTCAATTACGTATATTTGAATTTAGCTCCACCCTTCCCTCCCCTCCGAAAATTAGCCACTCATAATTTGAACATGGACGCTACATTGACGCTATTTATTCACATCTCTGGCTATCATTAGACGATTTTACTCAGTTTAGGAAGGCTCTCTACTAACACAACAGGTCAATATTATCATCATTTACCTTTTCACTTCCACATGCCCTACCAAACAATCCCCCCCCCCTCCTTATCTCTCTCTCTCTCTCTAAGCCATTCTCGCATTTTATCAACTATTTCCCTTTTATTATCCTTCTGGCTAACACTATACACTATTTTAATCAGCTTAGAAATGCTCTGTAGTAACAATAGAGGACAAAACTCTCCAATTTCACCTCTCCACTACCGCATATCCCTGTCCAAACTACCCCCCCCCCCCCCCCCACTCCCCCCTCTACCTCCCTAAACCATTCTCGCCTCTAAGTAACTTTACGTAATTGGACGCTATTTGTTCACCTTTCTGGCTATCAATAGACGATTTCACTCAGCTTAGGAAGGCTCTGTAGTAATAATAGAGGTCAAAACTATCCAATTTCACCTCTCCACTACCGCATATCCCTTTCTAAACCATCCCCCCCTCCCTCCCTCCTAAACCATTCTCGCCTCTAAGTCACTCTACGTAAATAACAGATATTTGTTCACATTTCTGGCTATCATCAGACGACTTCACTCGGCTTCAAAAGACCCTCTAAGACTAAAACGGGTCAAAACTATTATATTTGACGTCTTCATTCTTACATATTCCTTTCAAACTATTACACCTCCCCCTCCCCCTCATACCCCCACCCTCCTTTCCTAAACCATTACCTGATATGTTTTGTTATATATTTCCGTACATTGACGTTATTGTTCACCTTGTTAGCTATCATTAGACGATTGTATTCAGCTTAAGCAGGCTCTCTAAGCAACAATGGGTCAGGGCGGGTGCCCAACCCCGAAAAGGGTTGAAATAGGGGAGCTATCCCCCCGCCAAAGGCGGCTTTCTAGGGCCTTTCCTAGCTGATGCTGAGAGGATTGGGTTCTAGTCATGTGGTGATGGGCTGGTCTATCAGAGTGAGAACTGAGCAATCTCTGCCATACCCATAGCTTACTCTGACTGTTCCTTTTACTTATATATTTTCTAGATCTCAAGTGACGGCGTCTCTAACGTGGATTGACCTCCCAATCTACCAAGATTGGAAGCCAAAGCGTCACATTTTTCCCTTGCCCTAACTTTCTCTTCATAATTGCTGAGGGACACAGGGCCCTGGGTGGGGCTTTGGTTTCCCGGGCGTTTCCGCGCCCTCCTCAGCTCCCCGCCATGGAGTGGCTTCGGTCACCCAGGCTTTATTGTGGTCGGCGGGGAGGGTTCTGTGGGGGCGCTCGGTTGTGGCCTTGGCCTTGCTCAGGGCCTTGGGGCTGTTCGGCCAGGCAGCTTGGGGAACAACAACAACAACAACAATGGGTCAAAACTATCCTAATTTACCTTTTCACTCCGACATTCCAAACTACCCCCCCACCCCCCCCCGACCACAACATTCCAAACTACCCCCCTCCCCCCACGACCACAACATTCCAAACTACCCCCCTCTTCCCCCCCCCCCCCTTCTTATCCGGCTATTCATATGAACCCCAGCTGTACCGGCGACGCGTGTTTCATATAATTATCTTACTTTAGTTATATTTACATGATTTTATGAAGGTTAGGAATGCTATATATGGTAGCTAAAAGGATTAATTGAGAGAGTATGTATAGCCTTTACAATGGGTAGATGTCCTGCCTATAATTAGCACAATCGATTAATTATTATGTTCCCTCCACCAACCGACTTTACTCATAAACTCAATTAATGAAATCAACAAATACATGTGGCAGTCCAGGGATTCGAACCTAGGATGCTCACACCGAAATTCAGTCCATTTATCCATTGCGCTACGAAGACAGTTAAGGGGAGGTTTTTAGTGGATTCCCTAGACTTCCATTAAGCTTAAAATTACTCCCCCTATACCCCTTTTCAAGAATAAATTTGTACATTTTTCGGTTGAAAAATTTCCCGGCCAAAGGCCGGTTCCCCTTAAATTACAGGCTCGGTATCGCTCGCCAGGAAAAAATCGACACCTAAATGTCACGAATGGTCTTAAAATTGACAGAAATGGGGCAAGGGTTCTTAAAATCGCCAAACTAATGGAGCGAGCGTCTTAAAATCTCAAAAACAATGGGGCTAAAAATGAGGGAGCAAGGGGTCCAGAAAAACAATCCTCCCTGTGGGTATCTCCCCTTAACAGTGTGTATGTAGCCTTTCAATGGGTAGATGTCCTTCCTATACTTAGTACAAGCCAATAATAATTGCCAGCCTATGATGAAAAGGCAGTCACCGGTACTACACGGGTTAAGGGGAGGTTTCTAGTTTGTTTCCTACTCCTCCAGCAATCTTAAAATTTCACCCCCTTGACCCCCTTTCAAGATAAATTTTTAGATTTTTCGGTAGAAAAATGTCCCGGCCGAAGGCCGATTACTCTTAAATTACAGGCTCGCTATCGCTCGCCAGGATAAAATCGACACCTAAATGGCACGAAAGGTCTTAACATTTACAGAATGGGGCGGAAATTCTTAAAAATCACCAAACTAATGGGGCAAACGTCTTAAAATCTCAAAAGCAATGGGGCTAGACATGAGAGAGAAAGGGGTCAAGAAAAAAGTCCCTCAAGTGGAAATCTCCCCTTAACACCAACCCACCAATTGACCACTTAAGAGTTTCGTTCTATAAGGAAGTTGGAGCTGTAGACATCGATATTTAGCAGAATTACCAGCTAAAATATGATTGTAGTACATTTCAACCCAATTCAACATACTCTTTAGCCATCAGAAACCTAAATTATTGTTGTATTTCTATTTACAATCGATGTATATAGCACCAACTTCCTTATAGCCTGAAACTCGCAAGTGGTCAATTAACTTACACATACATCTGATTAATGAAATGCAACTAATGAATACATGTCTCACTCTAAGGATTCGAACCTAGGATACTCACACCGAAATTCCGCGCACTAACCATTACGCCATCGAGACTTTTCAAAATCAGTCCTTAAACAATTTCTCAACTTCTCATTTTAAGTAATTATTATTATTTATACAAATTTAACCCTACAGTATTTGATCCGGTGTGTGTGTGTGTGTGTGTGTGTGTGTGTGTGTGTGTGTGTGTGTGTGTGTGTGTGTGTGTGTGTGTGTGTGTGTGTGTGTGTGTAGTTTAGACCGAATCACTTTAGGCCGTGGGTCGTTTAGGGTTTCATTTACTAGGCATTAATACGACATTTACAAGGTATTTACTATAAAATTGTGACATCAAAACTAATAAGACGTAATCGCTATTATTTCCCTAATTCAAGTAAATAATAATGAAACACTTGCAAAATAAACAAACCAAAACAGGAACGACACCATATAAAGACAACAAATGTTATCAAAATCACTATGTGGAAATATAATATACATCTACTACATCGTCAAGTAGTAAGTCTATCATTATATTTGCATAATTAAATCGCGGTCCTTGGGTAATATGTTTGCCTGCCAATGTGAATGACCATTAGGCCTATAGCCTATATATTTACATGTAACACCCATTGAATAATGTTAGTTTTATATTGTTTTTGTTTTTCTCTTTCATGTTTACACCCTGATGATGACAGAAGTTGATATGTCGAAACGTTGGTACCAAAATATAGATGTTGTTCGCTACCTACAGGCCTACCCTTGTCATACTTTTCCTCTTGAAAATACGCTTCCCTACGGACACCCCTATATATCCTAATATTTACAAAAATATACTACATTGTCATGTGAAGAGAGCATGGTCAGTGTAAACATAAGGCCATAATTAATCTTCAGACTACCCTTCCATCACTTATTACCGTATTTTGAAAACTACCGTTTTCTTCAGTAAGCTGTGGGAGGGGGTGAGAGACAAAGAAAACTTTAAATTGTGATGGGATACTCGTAACAAAACACTGTTCACAACTCACGCCAGATGCGTGATGATAATCCTAATGAGAACTAATTATCTATGACTTGCAAATATTCGGTCTTTTTGTTTGCCAGAAACGTTATGAAAGTGTTGTGATGTGTACATAATGTATTAGAAAGTTTCAGATAAGTATCAAAGAGAAGATATTTGTCTGAATTTTTCGAACACATGTCCTTAATCTAGTAACTATTTGTGTGATGGTTGTGGACGAATATCCATGGTCTGTAGCCATCGTAAGACTTATTGGCATTCTAACAAAGATAATTATATAATTTAGGGTCTACATAAAAAAACAAAAAACATTCATGAGTGACGAAGAATGATATTGATCCTCGATGTTAAAGCGGTTAATTAAGACTAACACATACCTCACCTGTAAAGTCAGTGAAAATAGGCTAGCCTAAATAGACCTCGGATGCGAAAATACCCTGAGCCGAACAGGCCAAGTGGGATATCTCTATTGGTCTAACTGGTAAGGTGTCTGCCTCACACCCAAGGGTCGAGAGTTCGTGACCCCACCAGGGCTTGATATATTCGTGAGGCTATTTCCGCATTTAACGAAGTTTAGGTCTGTTGGTAAAATTGTTCAGATGGTTGAGAGTAAGATCGGAGCTCCATAAATCCTCTTTCGGGTATGGTGTAAAAACCGATCCCCACACACCAACTCCCACACCACATAACCTCAACTACCCCTCCTCCTCCATATCAACCCTCCCCCCCCCAACTATCACCATAATGCCCACAACACCCTCATACCACCATCACCACAAACTCCACAACTTCCATCACAAAATCTATCACCACAATGCCCACAACACCCTCATACCACCATCACCACAACCTTCACAACTTCCACCACAAAATCTACAACCAGCACCAACAACATCCCCCACCACCAACGAACACACACAACGAAACACAATATAGTAATATTATAATAATAATAATGCTTTATTCCAGCCTCACACAGTACAGAGGGGACCATACTGGGGTCCATATATACATCGCCGATTCAGATTGATAATTCAGATGTTCTAAGCAATATCACCGTTACAGAGAGAGAAGTATTGAATTGTTTAGATAAACTCAAGGTAAATAAAACGTCTGGACCTGATAAAATCTCACCTAGAGTCCTAAAGGAAGCTAAGGATGAGCTCTCCAAACCACTGACATTGCTATTTAATAAATCCTTGCAGTCTGGAAATATGCCTGATCAGTGGAAGCTAGCCAATGTAACACAGATATTCACTTACAACACATCACAAACACCCCACACACCCCACACATCATCCTGGGTGGTGACTTCAACGCCAAGACGTCGGCCTGGTTTGTCGACAACCCCGACACAGACAGAGGGCTGGTACTACAAAACCAAACCGATAACCTCATCATCCTTAACGACATCCATCAACATACCCATATTCCTCACCAAGCCCTCTATAACCCATCATCTCCAGACATCACCTTTTGCTCCCCAGAACTCGCCCCCACAACATCCTGGAGGGTGGTCAGAACCTTAGGCTCTGACCACCTCCCGATCATTATCACCACCAAAAACCAGACTCACCCCAGCTAGCCACAAACACACATACACCAATTATAAAAGAGCTAACTGGGAAGCATTCACAAATGAGACAGAACAACACTTCACAACTCTAAACAGTACACCCATCACTAACATCAACAATGCTGTACACATACTCAATAAAACTATCCAAAACGCTGACAAGAAACACATTCCAAGAGGTAACAGAAAAAGACACAACCCCAACTTCACACCAGAAATTCAAAACCTCATCAGACAACGCGACATACTGAAACACTCCCCAGCACCCCACACACAAGACATCACACAACAAATTCAAGCACTCAACACCCAAACTAACAACAAAATACAAGAACAACAAAAACTAAATTGGAATAACTTCCTACAAACACTTGATCACAAAACAAACCCCAAAAAACTATACAAAACACTAAACAGCATCACACTTTCCAACAGCAACACAACACAATCACATGCTGCAATCACAACAACAGACTCTACTCCTTCATGTAAACAACAAGCAAACACTCTCATCAATCACTTTTCACATGTCAGCCACCTAAAACCTCACAAAGACGACCGACGTGTCATCCGACGTAAGAGACAATTCCCCACAGACCCTGACTATACACCCTTCACCAATCACCAGACAAAGCATATCATCAACAATCTCAAGCACTCACCCGCCTGTGGCCTAGACAACATAAGCAACATACACCTCAGACACCTGGGACCACAAGGCATACAAGCACTCACTAACATATCAAACTACAGCTATTCACACAACACAATACCAGACATTTGGAAGCATGGTATCATCATCACATTCCCCAAACCCAACAAAGACCCCACGCTACCCTCCTCGCACCGCCCCATCACACTCCTTTGCTCCCCCTCCAAAGTCATGGAACGCCTAGTATTACAACTAATTACACCTGACCTACCCTACCTCCAACACAACATGGCTTTAGGCCACTGCACTCCACAAACACTCTTCTCACAGACCTTACACAAAGAGCTTTCGACGGCATCAATTCAGCTAGACCACCACACAGATCACTATTAGCCACACTCGACATTAGTAAAGCCTTCGATGCCATCCCCCGCCACAACCTAACAAACAAAATCTACAACACAAACATGCACAACAACACAAAACGGTGGCTGGCCAACTTCCTAGCAGGCAGATGTGCACACGTATCTTTTGCCGGTCAGTCATCTAAAATCAGAAACTTTCCAAACGGAGTCCCACAAGGATCCGTCCTATCGCCCGCACTCTTCAATCTGTACATGCACGATATAACTACACCCAATACGCCCCAAATAAACTTAGCCTCCTATGCAGATGACATAACACTCACATGCACACACCATGACCCAAAAAGAGCAACAGATCTCCTTCAACCCTATCTCAACACACTACATGGCTGGTGCACTACAAACAGACTTAATCTAGCCCCAGCCAAATCCACCGCAACCCTGCTCACAAGTTGGACAGGAGAACACGAATACATCCCTCAACTCACCATAAACAACACACCCCTAACACATACACACACACCCAAAATCCTAGGAGTAACATATGATACTCATATGACATTCAAACAGCACACCACAAACATTAAAAAGAAACTGACACCCAGACTTAACGCCCTCAGGTCACTTGCTCACACAAAATTTGGACACAACAAAGAAACTACCACCACAGTATATAAACAATACATAAGATCAGTGATGGAATACGCAAGCCCAGCCTGGGCTTCTAACCTAGCTGAAACACATCATAAGACCTTACAGACTATTCAAAACAAAGCCCTGAAGATCATTACAGGCTGCACAGCTACTGCACCCACAGATCACCTACATCAAGAAACCAAAATCCTCAAAGTCAAAGACCATCTGGACATGAGAGGCACTCAATTCCTGGCAGCAGCCTCCACGAACCAAGACCACCCACTAAACTACATGGCAACACACCCACAGACACCAAGAAATATCAAAACAACACCCAGCACACGGTATCACACACAATTATTGTCCTCTCTCCCTCCCTGCCCACCCCGAACCAACTTCCAGAAGCACATCCATACTCATATCTCTCACCGATCCATCCACTCACTCACAGACAACACGCAGCTGCATGCACGACCTCCCGAAATCCATCCTTCCGAATCCTCCCTTCCTCGCGAGGACAGAGTCCACCTGGCCAGGCTGAGATGCGGACACCATCCAGCTCTCCTGAGCTATCAGAAGAGACTGGATGACTCCGTTGTCGACACCTGCCCGGGATGTAACACAGCACCCTATACCATTAAACACATCATAGAAGACTGCATTTCACACAACCACTTACGCCAACAACACAATCTACACTCAATGAGAGCTCTGTGGGAAAGCCCGATCGTGGCCATGGCCTTTCTCAGGGACTCGGGGCTGTTCGGCCAGGCAGCTTAGGGAACAACAACAACAACAACAACAACACAGATATTCAAAAAAGGTAGCAAATCCCTACCCAGTAACTATCGTCCAATTAGCTTAACCTCAGTTGTATGTAAAATGTTAGAAACACTCATAAAAGACAGACTCGTAAATCACTTAGAGGAAAATAACATACTTACAGATACTCAACACGGCTTTCGTAAAAAACGTTCCTGTTTAACAAACCTCTTAGACTTCTTCCACGATATCCTCAACCTCTACGATGAGAGTAAAGCTGTAGATATTATATACCTTGATTTTCAAAAGGCCTTTGACAAAGTTCCCCACAAACGTTTACTGCTAAAACTAAAAGCGCATGGAATACAAGATGGGTGTGTTGAAATGGATAGAAAATTGGCTCAGCGACAGAAAGCAAAGAGTAGTCATAAACGGTAAGGAATCTAAATGGACAATGTAAGTAGCGGGGTACCCCAGGGATCGGTACTAGGACCAATTCTCTTTCTAATTTACATCAACGACATAAATGAGGGTCTCACCTGTACAATCTCAAAATTTGCTGACGATACAAAAATTGCAAATAGCGTACTCTAAAAAGAACAAGTTGACGATATGCAACACAATCTAAATAAGTTGTCATGTTGGGCCCAAATTTGGCAAATGAGTTTCAATGCGGATAAATGTAAAGTACAACATTATACCAAAATGGGAAAGCAAACTATTTAATGAATGGCACTCAGCTTAAGAATGTAACCAGAGAAACCGATCTAGGAGTAACAATATCGAGTAACCTAAAACCGAGCCAACAATGTTCAGAAGTTGTTAAGAAGGCAAACAAAATAATTGGCTTTATAGGCAGGTCATTTGAGCATAAATCCAAAGACGTTATCCTAACCCTTTACAATTCCTTAGTCCGCCCTCTTCTGGAATACTGCGTTCAATCCTGGTGCCCTTATTACCAAAAAGATATAGACAAGCTAGAACGAGTTCAACGTAGAGTTACCAAAATTATACCTAGCCTAAAGAACAAACCATACGAGGAGCATCTTAGAGAATTAAATCTATTTCCTTTAACCCAGCGCAGATTAAGAGGCGACTTAATTCAAGTGTTCAAAATCATCAAAGGCATCGACAATATGAACTGTAGTAAGTACTTCACTATCGACCAATCTAATTACACGCGGGGAAACGGTTGCAAAATTATTGGTAAATCTTTTAACTCACACGAAGCTAAGAATTTCTTCTTCAATCGAGTTGTCAACTTATGGAATGGGCTTCCCCGAGATGTCATAGACTGCAGCACCGTTGATTCATTTAAACTTCGTATAGACAAATATCTCGCATCAAACCCGCGACTGACTGCATTTGTAAATGAATAACTTTATTTTATCCTCCCATCAGTTACTAACCCATCTGTCCCCTACTAACTTCCTAATCCTGTCACGGACATTAGTTCCAGGGCAGTAGTTCCCTTTCCAATGTTCCCTTACCCACTCTAAACCACTGTTTGGACACTTGATCCTCAGTGTTTTGGAGGACAAGCAGCCTAGAAGGGTCACTTGGTCTGTTGTTGCTTGATTTCCTTTGTACTCCTAGTATATCTTACAGTAACATAAATATACATAAAATTAAAAAAAACATTAAATAATACCCAGCTTGCTAGTATGTAGTTCACAGAACTGCCTCAACCATCAAACTACTGTGTATTTTAATTACCAAAACCACTGTTCTAATTGTGTACAGAATGACTACCCAACTAAACACATTACAAATAATAAAACATAAATTGAATCACAAACCCGCATTGCACTCATTTGAATGAATGAATACTAAAGACAAAACTAAGACACACTTCAAAAAAACCACAACATACATACATACAAGTTTAAAGACTGTTTTGTCCACAGAGAATGTGGTTAGTCTCACGTCCTAATGCAAAAATACACGCCATTAAGACGGGACACACGGAACGCACAAGGAGACAGGTTATTATACTCATACACAAAAACATTCCCTTCACTAACACAACACAACACACCAAAGCAACTCACACAATGACAACACCGGCCTTATAAATCCAACCCATACAAATAAAACTACACACCACATACAACATAGTCAACACATACATAGCACCCACTGCATCATGCCCACCACATACACAACTTAACAATTTATAATATCACAACCCTTTACATGATTGTGTGTAACACTAAGTTCAAGAAAAGGTTGAGTCATTTCATCACGGACAGTTATGGGGGCACCAGTAGCCAGATAGATTACTTCTTGGTGAACAGGGGAGACTGTAAGTTTGTTTGGGATGTAAATCAAAGCCTTCAACACTGTACCTCAACACACACTCATACAACAAATAATTAACACCACACTACACAACAATGACAAGAAATGGCTCACAAACTTCATCTCTGGCTGACATGGACACATCACCTACAGGAACCATACATCCAAAACACATAAACTACCCAACGGCGTCCTTCAGAGACCAGTCTTATCACCAACACTTTTTACCTTTTCCTCCACAATCTCACACAACCTAAACCGACACATGAAACACACATCCTTTCATATACAGATGACCTCTCCATCACACCACAACACCCCAATAACGTACTGTACAAGCATCAAGCCACCAACAACATTACCTTCTGCAACTAGAACAATGGCTCCTACATAATTGCATGATATTTTCACTCCCAGAAATCATCCATCACTGTGCTTACCCCAGACAGACACAAATTGCACTTTCACCTACAAGTAACACTATTCAATAAACCACTCCCCCTCAACCAAACCCCTAAATTACTTGGTGTAACTAATGCCACACACGATATTCACTCCACACAAAGAAAACACAAACACCAAAGCCTTACAAAAACTAAATGCCCTCAGAACCCTCACAGGCAAGGACTTTGGCCAACAAAAATAAACACTGTCCATGTTTGTCTAACAGTATATCAGCACAACAATGCACTATGCTTCCCATGCCTGGTCACCCTGCACCTCAAACACAAATACAAAGAAACTAAAACCACTCAGGATAAAGCCCTGAAAATTATAACAGAGTGCACACAAACACAAGTCAAATACATGCAGAAACACAGATCCTCCCTCTGAAGACTTATTTAGACAAGATAGGATACAGTCCTAGCCCACAATCCACTTCCCCCATGCCACTCCCTAACACATCACGCATCTCCACCTCAAGACATGAAACAAACACCTGCTCAATATTACAACCATATCTACACCAAAATCCCACCCACACCTCCAAACACCAACACACACAATCATATACACACATACCTTACCCAACAAACCATCAACAACAGTCCACACAACACTATCCTAAACTCTCCACCTCCCAAGATTAACCCCTCAGAAAACGCACTTGCCAGAGAAACCTGAGTCGCACTCGCACACCTCAGGTTCGGTCATCAACCATCACTACAAGATTGCAAACACAGAATAGATCCAACTTAAGATCCTTCTGGTCTCTGCTGTCAACATCCCACTGATTATAATTATACAGAACATTAAATAACTCCACTGCCCAACACTTTCCCCACATTGACATAACTTCAACATCACCTCACTCTGGACCCACCCGAGAAAGGTGTTGGACTACAGTCAGTCCCCCTAATACACGTATCCTCAGTCCGTGTTTACCCTATTCCGCGCCGAGGGGTCAAAAAGGTACTCAAAATCCCTAAAACACGTATTGACCCCACAATACACGAATCACGGTTGAAGAGTGGTGTAAAAATGCATTTTTTTTTATTCCGCGCCACCCCCCTCCCTACTCTGCGCGCACACCCCTCGGCGCCAGGAAGACGGTGACGTCACGAGGGCATTGTGGGAGACGCTTCCTTCTCAGTCCCGATATCCTTAAGTGTCCATGCACTGAGACTTGACCCATTTATTGTGTAACATCCACCTTCCTACACCCTTCAACAACTTAAAAATGCCTAGGAAGAATAAACTGGTGAAGGCGCTACTGCGATCGTAAAATCCATGGGTTTATCCAGGGACGTTGACGGGGGCCAGTGACAGTGACGGGGCCGAGGCAGCCTAGCTGAAGTCGCCCTGTCGCGGGGGTCTGCCTCGGAGCCCCCACTCTTCTCACCTACTTATAGCATTTAATTTTAATGTAAGGAATTACTTTTGTTTGTTTCTATTATTGTGTATGCTTGGTTGTCCAATTAGTTTTGATTTTGATCAAAAATTACCATCAAATGTGTTTGGAAATGCGGGCTGCCGCCCATATGTATTTTTCTCCATAAGTTATGTTATCCCTAATGCGCGAATTCCCAATACACGTCGTGTAATGCCGCCCATATAGACGCGGATTGGGGGGACTGACTGTACCTGTACGCCGCAGGATTCACATAAAGGGAATCTTGGGGCAACACCAACAATTGACACAAAAGGTTGAGGGGCCTTGGGGCTGTTCGGCCAGGCAGCTTGGGGAACAACAACAAAAATTGAGACAGACAATCCAGACTACATTGACAAAAACAATGTTTACATGTTAAAAATACCTACTCACTGTGGACATTTTCCCAAAGCCCACTTTTTGATCTGTCTGCCCACCAAAATCAGACACAATTCACCCCTCACTGACACTCAACCTTAGTTTTCATGACTAAACATATAGGCATACAGTAGGTTGACATTTCTACTGCACCAACTAACCTTTTTTTGTGTGTAGTGATGCGTAGCTCCGCAGTGTGACATCACGGCGCCTCACTTGGCCAGCAGCTCTGGCCTATTAATTTTGTCCGTGGTCCGGGTCACCAGCTCTACCGTATTCACCATTTTCATGCCAGTGTAGCCTAAGCAGTTTTCGTTCACACGCTCAGTCCCTGCGCGAATAAAAAAATGCTTTGACAACTGTGCATTAACAGACGAGTAACTGTACATGGATTTCAAAATAAATTTCCAACAACATGCTCTTGTTTTCATATTACCATTGTATAGTAAATGCAATATTTACGCCTAAATACTGAAATATCGAGCTATTAATAGTAACCGACTCAGTTATTAGGTTCTCAATATCTCGGACTACACGACCCACGGCATAAAGTGATCACCTATTATTTTTCTATGTGACTGAAGGAGACAAAAGACAGATCTGCTTGTAACAAGTGTCTCCCTGAAAGTTAAAATGAGTGACAGAGCCAAATTCAAGGTACAGTACATTAGAATCAAAATGTATGGACACACACAACTTGAAGCAGTTTAAGTTTAAACATCCTATGGTTAAAAGTGATCCCGGCCTAAACGGCACCCAATCCTATGAACTAATACTCAACGCAGAGTTTGAGTAGAATAAAGAGCAACACAGAAATTACCCCCCCCCCCACTGATTGATAGTGCCAACTGCTGTGAGCAGCTCAATAAATAAAATGAAGGATGGAAAAGCTGCAAGGTGCTCTGGCATTGTCGTGGAGACGATAAATGCCTCAGGTAACATAGGCATGAGACCGGTTACGGAGCTACATTAATTAACTCCATTATAAGGGAGAAGAGAATCCCGGATGTTTGCCATAAAATACAGTATATGAGTGAGTGAATTTGGGTCCCAAGTAAATTACTTGAAGATCTATACTGTACTGTTATCTTTATATTTATTGCTAGTGAAACACAATATTGTATGCATGTATGTATTTACTGTAGGTATATATTCAGGCACATACCCCATAGCTGGGGATGGCCAACTCCAAACAGAGTCTGAACAGAAACAACATTTAAAGTTCCAATTCTTAGGGTCCGGGACCACTTTCGCGTTCCCTCGACGCCTAACGGCCTTATTGGGCTATCCTTAGTTGGAATTATGCAAGGCTGGTACATGTCATATTTGTAACAAACTATGTGGTACCAACTCTGTAAATTGCTAACTGAATAAATATTATTATTATTATTATTATTCTCTGTCTCGTCGAGTAGGAGAATTATAGGAGAGGAGGATTCTTAGCCTCCTCGAGGTCATAGCTTCTTTCAAAGAGAAAAGTCTTAAGTTGTCTCTTGAAGCACTCAACAGAACTTAGTTGTCTCATGGTCAGTGGTAGTCTGTTATATAACCCGTAGTGAAACACTATAAAAACACATTATCTTGTTGCTATAATGGGAACATTGGTGCAGTAACAAACAGACAGGCAGGAGAGGAGCGGTTGATGGAAAACTGGTCTTTCCGAGACACATGGATGTAACCAACCAATCAGCATGCAGTGCAACTTCCAGTACCAGCCATAAATACTTGGAAGAATCAAGACCAGCCAAATTTTAGATACAGAGACACAAACACAGTAGGTAGACAATTGAATACTCATTACAGCAGGTATAATCCAACACATAGGACCACACTTTCCTACTTTTCACACAGCAAACTCAGCCATGACACCTGATATCATGTGGAGTAATCATAATACCTACTGTACCATTATATAAACACAAATCAAGGACTTTTAAAAAGCGATCACTTAATAATTAATATGGATGTAAATTATCACTCAATACTAATTACAATAACTGGGGTAAGTGCCAGTGTATACAGTATACATACATACTAATTCCAATTCTCCCAAGACCAAATTATCATCAGAATTCCAAAATCATATTTCAGAACACACCAACTAACCTAACCAACATTACACTTAAAGAAATATATAATTAAATTGAGCAATGGTACACTAAGATAAATACAGCCATCAACGAACTCATTCCAAAAACACAATATAAAAGACCAGTAGGGAACAATCCTACGCATAATACCCAAGTAATAATTCAAGCGGCTCGCTTGGTGTAGTGACTAGCGTCTCGGACTTCCACCCAGAAGGCCCGGGTTCGCGCCCACGCTCGGCGCATTAAAGATTTTTCACAAGCACTGAGTCGTTACCATCCCTCATGAGCAAAGGGATGGGGTAGTAGTACAGGACCCCAATGGAAATACGCCTAATCGGCCTTATTGAGCTATCCTTAGCTAGCTTAGCATGCGCTAGCTTTAAGAACTATTATTATTATTATTATTATAACAATACAATGCATTAAGACAACACGCAGACATCCATGGGTGGACTAATTTTCACTATTATAATATAAAACTTGCCAGATATAGAAACCTACAGACCACACTAAAACAAACACTCAAAGATGAAAACGATAATAACTGGGCTAGAAAACTTACTCAACTATCACACTCTTATCATGAACCTCAAACCTTCTGGACTAAAGTAAACTCACTAACTGGAGATACTACACCTTAGACACACTACCTTTTAGATGATCAACAAAACAAAGTATTCAAAATTCCATAACAAGAAAGACAACACAGAAGAGTCTGAGAAAGGATCTTAAACGAGGAAGAAGAGAATAGTGATGACGAAGATGAAAATATTAACCTTGTAAATCAATGTCTTCAAAACAATTTACCTAGAACTTACCCAAATAATGTCTCAGAATTAACCAAATTAAAAATACACTGCCCTTTAACCAGACCCATCACAGAGTACGATGTTATTAAAACAATAACAAAATCCAAATAATACATGTGCAGGTGAAAACGGAATGATCAGTCATTTTGTCCCACCTTCCAGATTCCGCAATCACAAAATGTTGTCAAATTTATAACACATCACTGTCCTCAAGTTATCATAAGACTCATTCCAAAACATGGGAAAAAACACATATACTGTACAGTACCCACAAATTACCGCCCAATATCCCTTCTGGAGGTTCCTGGAAACACCTTTGAGAGAATCATAAACACTCGCCTCAGATCATTCCTAGAAACAAACAACCTTCACTTCAGATAACAATGTGGCTTCAGAAGCAAAAGAGGTACAACATAAGCATTAACACTCATTACAGAGGAAATAGCAAACAGTAAAGCAAGGTTTTACCATAACAAAAGCTTTTGATAAAGTCTGGTACAAAGGCCTAAAATTCAAATTGATCAACTTAAATTTACCTTCAGTCTTTGACAAATTGCTATGTGATTTTCTAACAGACAGACATGCAAAAATTGAAATAAATAATTACATAGGTGAAAGTTTTGAAACCAACTGCGAAGTCCCTCAGGGCAGTGCGTTGTCCCCAACACTTTTCACACTTTATACCAGAGGAACGCCACATTCTCTCACAGTTCTAAACATCAGCTATGCCGACGTAACACAAATTACTCATTATGAAGGGAAATCCAAGCATCTGATGAATTCCAACTCTAGAAGGGAAATTGTAAGGTTAAATTCATTTGAAAACAATGAAAAATTAAAACGAACACAACTAAATTTGCAGTTACACCTCTCAGCTCCAGGAGAATTGAGGACCTAGTGGTTGAGGAGGAACTATTGCATTTCAACCCAACAGCAAGAAACTCGGTTTAAAGATTTCCAGTAGTAGTCACTGTACATATCAAATGTCAGAGACAGGAAAGGTAAAGCACTCCATGCACTCAGTACATTATTCAAACTCAGAAACTTAAACATCAATATCAAAATTAAATTAATAAAAACTTTGATCCTCCCAATTCTTGAGTACCCTCCACAATAACCATAACCGTCCCCCATCAAGCCATAATCACCGGCCACGAAGCCCCCCAACAGCGCCTCCATAGCCTCAACTCGTAACACAGCCTATTGCAACAGAACAGAGCTCATTCGCAACTTCCAGGCTCTCTGGGGACCAAAGATGTAGACAATCCCCAACTGGTTCCGTTATACAAACAATGAAAAAACTGGAACCCCTAGTTGTGGTGAAAAGATATCTTGAGCCACAACTATCAACACTCGGTACCGAATAGCAATACCGAGGAGGATCCTTTCTAAGCTGCACAGAGAAGAGAAGAGAAAGCTCTGATGTAACCTACGTTAATAAAATTACGGTAAATACATGCCAACAATGAATGCCAAAATAATGAAGCAAGTATCAAGCATAAACACATGAAACAAGGATCAAACTAACACCTATCAACCACCACCCACCTAAGATTATCCTAACAATCGTTGAGGCGTCCTAAGCCGACTTCAACTCAACGGGCTTTTATAATTGTGCCAGTGCTCGTGCTAAGCTGAGAAAGAATACCCAGGTAGGCAAACACAACCTACCTGCGGCGCACTGTAACACAAATATAAAATGCCAAAGTCTATTTTGTCCAGTCTATCAGTTGGCCTGGGCCGAAGTAATCCTCCCTGTACCTGAAAGACTATTGAAGTCCTCCATCCTCTACTTCGAACCAGGCATTCCCAATAGACTAGACCCCTAGCTAAAATAATGCACATAAAATAAATAATGATCGGCTGGTATTTTACACACGCCACTACAGGAATAAAATAAAAGGCTAAAGCTATTATGTCAGCGAGGAATAATTTTCTTACCCCTCCACTAATACCGAAGTATACTGGCTCCCTTAACCTCTCCGCTGCGTAGGTGGGGTATTGGCCACCCCTCCCTGTGCGGAGGTATTTAGACTGTTTCCTAAACTCAAATCGTCATCGTACCATAAATATCATTAATACTTATCCATATGCGCCTATTTTACGTTGATTATAAAGGTATTAACCTGTTACAGCAATAACACAAGTGGAAACAGCGTTTGGATGGTCAAAATCGGAGATAGAGGCCAGGAGTTACATAACTTATGGCTGAGGCAGCCTGCCTGCCAGACGGCTGGAGAGACACTGTTGCGTGGTAGTCTCTCTCTCGCTCTTTCCCACGCTTGGTAACACAGATGACCACGCCCTGCTAGCAACTCGCTAATGTTAGCACAAATATATACCTAAGAATAAGGGAATAACAGGGAGAATAGGTGATAACTGAAAGGGGGGGGGGGGGGGGGGGGGGAGGGTGGAAGGAGGGGATGTGGAGGACTGATATTTGGCATGGCCAAGGGGCAATACAAAACACAAAAAAACATTGATACTAGGCTGATTTAAAAAAAAAAAAAATTTAGGCCTTGGATTATAATTATACAGTAAGGCTTCCCGCAGCCCACCGGTAGGCCTTATATAAGTCTTGCAGCACTTGCTGGGTTAACAAAGCCAAGGGTGTGGCTAAACACAGAAGAGAAGAAACATATTATATGGAAAAACACAAGTAAATATGCAGGCATTCCCAATAGACTAGACCCCTAGCTAAAATAATGCACATAAAATAAATAATGATCGGCTGGTAACTTACACACGCCACTACAGGAATAAAATAAAAGGCTAAAGCTATTATGCCAGCGATAATTTATTTTCTTACCCCTCCACCAATACCGAAGTATACTGGCTCCCTTAACAAAGCCAAGGGTGCGGCTAAACACAGAAGAGAAGAAACATATTATATGGAAAAACACAAGTAAATATGCAGTCACTATACGAGGGACAAATAAACAACACGCACCACTTACAATCCGTCTGATGTTACGTTAATATGCCAATGAATAAATATATGCCAAGAAAGAAATAATTAAATAAGCAAATGCCAATAAAGAGAAAAGCGAGAGATAGATGTTACTCACTTAATAGTTGGAATCGACATAATACTACTATGACAAGTATGAATATATAGGATTAAATAACTAAATACAAAATGCTTATACAGCGCATAATATATTATATGCGTACTGTATAAATATACCAGAAAAGCCCATTAATAATAAATGGGTTACATAATTTCGCCACAGTCTAGAGAATGGGAAAATCAAAGCGACCACGTCATTGAATGAAATAATATGAATTTAAATCAGACGATAATATACGGATAATATCGATCACTGCTTCACGCTGTATGATCGATCACTGCTTCAAGCCGTATTGAAGTTACCGCAAGACGGTATGATATATTCACCATGTGAATATATGACCAATGCAACATGGACTAAAGGAATTGCTTGGTCCCAATCACGGTCATGGTCGAAGCAGAACTTGCGCAGTGCCGACTTGAGAGTTTGATGGGCTCTCTCAATTGCTCCCTGAGTTTGCGGATGATAGGCAGACGATAGGATCTGCTCGACCCCAAGTTCCTGCAACAATTGTTTGAACATGTTAGAGGTGAAATTTGACCCACGGTCAGACTGGATCTCTTTAGGAGAGTCCAAAACGGGTGAAAGAATCCAGCCATTTACGACTGATTACTTTAGTACGTAAGCTAGGCACTGGAATACCCTCTGGATACCTAGTTGCAACATCCACAATGGTCAACAAGTACTGGTTTCCGGCTGAGGTGCGGGGCAAGGGTCCCACCATATCAATAATGACACGGTGAAAAGGGATACCTACAGCGGGTATAGGCTGTAAAGGGGCAACAGGAATACTCTGGTTAGGTTTCCCCACCAGCTGACACACACGACACGACTGTAGGAAGTCTGCTACCGCTGTAGACATTCGTGGCTACCAAAATTACTGAAACAGCCTGTTAAGCGTTTTCCTAACTCCAAGGTGGCCTGCCAGGGGAGATGCGTGGGCCAGGTGTATCAGCTCTTGTCGAAACACCTGCGGCACCACCAGCTGGTCAAACTACAACTCTCCACCCCTACATCCAGAACCCCCACGTCTGAACAACAACCCTTCACATACAAAAATTTCCCCTGCATCATCAGAACGGTTACACACCTTGCCCACCTGGCCAAAGAGAGGTACCAACTCCTCATCTGCCTGCTGGCACTGCATTAATTCAGCTGGCGCCACCGCAGCCAATCCATCATGCGATATATAATGGGGCAAGGTTGGTGGCGAAGCGATAACTGTGCCACCCGTAGGGCCCCCATTATAGCCTTCCTCACCACCTCTGGCACCAGTCTACTAAAGGACCTGAGTCAACAAGCATTCCAGTATCACACAAATCACTCTGGGCACCAACGCAGTTCGTGGGAGATATTGGTAGTGCGCACTCTTGGCTGTCCACTCCCTCCTCTGAACATCTATCACGTTATCCACTCTGTCTTCCTCCTCAACAAATTCATTCTGACTCGCGACCTTGGCCATTGACCGCGCTACAGCACACACAGGATAAATCTCAGAGTCGTGGTCCTCGGGAGCATCAGGCAGAATAACACTGGAGACAAACACTGGCGGTGGGAAAACCTGGTCCCCCGCCATATCAGCACCAAGTAAAAAGTGCACTCCTTCCATGGGCAAAGTCTCCACAACTGCCACAGGTGCAGAAGAAGTCACTACAGGGCACCTCACTGACATCTGAACCAGGGGGTGACATGCTTCACAATTAACCCCACTCACCAACACAAAATCGTCGCCTTTAGTGTCCATCCCAGGCAACTGGACACACAAAGACTGTCGGGACAGTCGGGCCCCCGAGTCCCTGAACACCTTCACAGGGAAGACCTGTCCATTTTCCAGCTCTACCTCACTGTCATGCAAATAGGCACGCCCCGAAGCCTGCTGGTCCTCCGAACTACTACCAGCGATACCCGGGAAGTCCCCAACTGGGCTCACAGTCGTCTGGCCTGGGAGGGTCTCCTTACTGGACTCCTTCCCAGACTTAATACAAACGCCCTGCAACTCACCCCGTAGCCCGGATCACCCATCAGCTAGGACGCCCACCAACAATGATACGGGTTTGCTCACCGACTGCTTCCATTTTGGGCAATTAGGCTTTATGTGCCCCTTCTGCCGACAAAAGTAGCATACCACTTGACGTGAATCATAAGTACTAGACTTACTAGCATTTATATTATCCGCACTCATCCTCTCCCCACCTGCCCTGGGAGTGGATGGTGTACTGGCGGGCACAACACCACCTGCATGCTGCCGATGCGCACCAGCTGATGTACCTGAGCCCCTGCCCCCAGTACTGCGCAAGTCCAACATCCTATCATCCGCCCACACTGCTGCCTCCCGAGTCCGCTTAATTTGCTTCTCTCGTATTTTTGCACATAGTTGTTTATCCACCCCATTGCAAAAGTGTTCAAGGAGGAGCAGTTTCCGGAATTCAGCATAGTTGGTAATGTTTTCACTCAGCAAACCAGCGATCTAAGGCGTTTCTTAAGTACATATCACACTCGACATGACTGTCACGAGGTCTTTTACGAGCATTTCTAATCAAAAGACGGTAGGCCTCGGGTCTTAACTCGTATGCCTGTAGCACACATCTTTTGAAAAGCTTATAGTCTGCCAGTTACTCTGCAGTGAGTCTGTCATACGCATCTAGGCCCTTGCCTTTTAATACGCTGGCTGCTAGTGTGACCTACCGGCCATGATCCCACCCAATCTCGTGCGCCTTTTTTTCAAAGCGAAGGAACCACTCCAATACCTTCGCTTTGTCAAAAGCAGGCACGAGCTTGAGGCTGCGGACCAGACGTGTCTCCACTGACTCAACTCTACCATTACCAACCCGTGCACCTTCTCTCGCTGAAACTGCTAGCGCTCTCTTTCTAACTGTGCTTCTCTCACCCTCTGTCTTTCCTCATGCTGTCTTTCTCTCTCCCTTTCTTCGGCCTGATGCCTCATTCTCTCTCTCTCCAAACTCCATCTCCATCACTCTCACAGAAAGATCAGGATTAACAACAGCAGGGGGGGTAGAAGGTGCCGTCGGGCGAATTATCTGGGTGGGGTAAGCCGGGGTAAACCCAGGACGGTGGGCACTTCAATGCAAAAAGTGGAGTGGGGAACGATAAGTCATTACTGGTGTTGTTACTGGTTTAGAGTGCATGAGGACATGGGAAACTTGAGTGGGGAACCGTCCTGCGAGTGTGATAACGGCAGCAGGCAAGCCAGGGGTCCCCAAACCAGGTAAGTCCTCAGAAAAATGGCTCATAATAATAATAATAATAATAATAATATTTATTCAGTTAGCAATTTACAGAGTTGGTACCACATAGTATGTTACAAATATGACATGTACCAGCCTTGCATAATTCCAACTAAGGATAGCCCAATAAGGCCATTAGCCGCTGCTTGGGGGGCTGATGATGCCCGCCACGTTTGCCACACTCACGGGGGGGGGGTTGATAGATAGATAGATAGATATATATATATATATATATATATATATATATATATATATATATATATATATATATAACAAAAAAAGGTTATTCAGCTTAAAAAAGATACTGGAGAGGTCGCCACTGTTACGACTGACAGTAGAGGCTTCTAGTCCTTGGACTAACACAGACAATTAAATACTCAGCACCTCAGTAGCCTCAACTCGTAACACAGCCTATCGCAACAGAACAGAGCTCATTCGCAACTTCCAGGCTCTCTGGGAACCAAAGGTGTAGACAATCCCCAACTGGTTCCGTTATACAAACAATGAAAAAACTGGAACCCCTAGATGTGGTGAAAAGATATCTTGAGCCACAACTATCAACACTCAGTACCGAATAGCAATACCGAGGAGGATCCTTTCTAAGCTGCACAGAGAAGAGAAAGCTCTGATTTACGTTAAAATAAAATAAAATGCTAAAGCTATTATGCCAGCGAGGAATAATTTTCTTACCCCTCCACTAATACCGAAGTATACTGGCTCCCTTAACAAAGCCAAGGGTGCGGCTAAACACAGAAGAGAAGAAACATATTACAGTATACAGTACAATATATGGGCGGGTGCCCAACCCAGAAGGGAGTTGAAATAGGGGAGCTATCCCCCCGCCAAAGGTGGCTTTCTAGGACCTTTCCTAGCTGATGCTGAGAGGATTGGGTTCTATACATGTGGCGATGGGCTGGTTTATCAGAGTGAGAGCTGAGCGATCTCTGCTGCAGCCATACCCATAGCTTACTCTGACTGTTCCTTTTACTTATATATCTTCTAGATCTCAAGTGACGCCGTCTTTTTCGTGGATTAACCTCCCTACTTCCAACCTAGAAGTTGGCATATTGGGAGCAAAAGCGTCACATTTTTCCCCTTGCCCCTCAACTTTCCCTTCATAATTGCTGAGGGGCACAGGGCCTTGGGTGGGACTTTGGTTTCCCGGGCGTTTCTGCACCCTCCTCAGCTCGCTGCCTTGGAGTGGCTTCGGTCACCCGGGCTTTGTTGTGGTAAGCAGGTTGGGTTTTGTGGGGGCGCTCGTTTATGGCCTTTGCTTTGCTCGGGACCTTGGGGCTGTTCGGCCAGACAGCCTGGGGAACAACAACAGTATATGGAAAAACACAAGTAAATATGCAGGAATTCCCAATAGACTAGACCCCTAGCTAAAATACAGTATAGCACATAAAATAAATAATGATCGGCTGGTAACTTACACACGCCACTGCAGGAATAAAATAAAATACTAAAGCTATTATGCCAGCGAGGAATAATTTTCTTATCCCTCCACTAATACCGAAATATACTGGCTCCCTTAACAAAGCCAAGGATGCGGCTAAACACAGAAGAGAAGAAACATATTAAATGGAAAAACACAAGTAAATAATTATGCACTCACAATACGAGGGACAAACAAACCACACACACTACTTAGAATCCGTCTGATGTTACGTTAATATGCCAATGAATAAATATATGCCAAAAAAGAAATAATTAAATAAGCAAATGCCTATAAAGAGAAAAGCTCATTCCCAACTTCCAGGCTCTCTGGGGACCAAAGGTGCACACAATCCCCCCAACTGGTTACGTTATACAAACAATGCAAAGACTGGAACCCCTAGTTGAGGTGAAAAGATATCTTGAGCCACAACTATCATCAACACTCAGTACCGAATAGCAATACTGAGGAGCATCCTTTCTAAGCTGCACAGAGAAGAGAAAGCTCTGATTTAATCTACGTTAATACATGCCAACAATGAATGCCAAAATAATGAAGCAAGTATCAAGCATAAACGAATGAATCCAGGATCAAACAAACACCTATCAACCACCACCCACCTAAGATTATCCTAACAATCGTTGAGATGTCCTAAGCCGACTTAAACTCAACGGGCTTTTATAATTGTGCCAGTGCTCGTGCTAAGCTGAGAAAGAATACCCAGGTAGGCAAACACAGCCTACCTGCGGCGCACTGTAACACAAATATAAAATGCCAAAGTCTATTTTGTCCAGTCTATCAGTTGGCCTGGGCCCAAGTAATCCTCCCTGTAACTGAAAGACTATTGAAGTCCTCCATCCTCTACTTCGAACCAGGCATTCCCAATAGACTAGACCCCTAGCTAAAATAATGCACATAAAATAAATAATGATCGGCTGGTAGTTTACACACGCCACTGCAGGAATAAAATAAAATGCTAAAGCTATTATGCCAGCGAGGAATAATTTTCTTACCCCTCCACTAATACCGAACTATACTGGCTCCCTTAACAAAGCCAAGGGTGCGGCTAAACACAGAAGAGAAGAAACATATTACAGTATACAGTACAATATATGGGCGGGTGCCCAATCCCGAAAAGAGTTGAAATAGGGGAGCTATCCCCCCGCCAAAGGCGGCTTTCTAGGACCTTTCCTAGCTGATGCTGAGAGGATTGGGTTCTATACATGTGGCGATGGGCTGGTTTATCAGAGTGAGAGCCGAGCGATGTCTGCCGCAGCCATACCCATAGCTTACTCTGACTGTTCCTTTTACTTATATATCTTCTAGATCTCAAGTGAAGGCGTCTTTTCCGTGGATTGACCTCCCTACTTCCAACCTAGAAGTTGGCATATTGGGAGCAAAAGAGTCACATTTTTCCCTTGCCCCTCAACTTTCCCTTCATAATTGCTGAGGGGCACAGGGCCTTGGGTGGGGCTTTGGTTTCCCGGGTGTTTCTGCACCCTCCTCAGCTCCCTGCCTTGGAGTGGCTTCGGTCACCTGGGCTTTGTTAATGGTAAGCAGGGAGGGTTTTGTGGGGGTGCTCGTTTATGGCCTTGGCTTTGCTCGGGACCTTGGGGCTGTTCGGCCAGACAGCCTGGGGAACAACAACAGTATATGGAAAAACACAAGTAAATATGCAGGAATTCCCAATAGGCTAGACCCCTAGCTAAAATACAGTATAGCACATAAAATAAATAATGATCGGCTGGTAATTTACACACGCCACTGCAGTAATAACATAAAATACTAAAGCTATTATGCCAGCGAGGAATAATTGTCTTACCCCTCCACTAATACCGAAGTAGACTGGCTCCCTTAACAAAGCCAAGGGTGCGGCTAAACACAGAAGAGAAGAAACATATTATATGGAAAAACACAAGTAAATATGCAGTCACAATACAAGGGACAAACAAACCACACACACCCCTTACAATCCGTCTGGTGTTACGTTAATATGCCAATAAATAAATATATGCCAAGAAAGAAATAATTAAATAAGCAAATGCCAATAAAGAGAAAAGCTCATTCACAACTTCCAGGCTCTCTGGGGACCAACGGTGCACACAATCCCCCCAACTGGTTACGTTATACAAACAATGCAAAAACTGGAACCCCTAGTTGTGGTGAAAAGATAGCTTGAGCCACAACTATCATCAACACTCAGTACCGAATAGCAATACTGAGGAGGATCCTTTCTAAGCTGCACAGAGAAGAGAAAGATCTGATTTAATCTACGTTAATAAAATTAAGGTAAATACAAGCCAACAATGAATGCCAAAATAATGAAACAAGTATCAAGCATAAACGAATGAATAAAGGATCAAACAAACACCTAGTTGAAATAATGAAACAAGTATCAAGCATAAACGAATGAATAAAGGATCAAACAAACACCTAGTTGAAATGATATTGCTAGAAAGAATGTCTGCATATATTGTCACCAGCAGCAATCAGTTTGGCTTTAAGAAAAATCACGGCACAGACCAATGCATATATGTACTGAAAGAAGTGATTGATACATACAACAAGCTAAATAGCTCAATTTTCTCTTGTTTTTTTTATGCAAGTAAGGCTTTTGATAGGGTGTGTCACAAAACCTTATTTGAAAAATTAGTTAACAGGGGAGTGCCTAGCTATATTGTTAGGATACTTATTTTCTGGTATGCTAATCAAAAAATGTGTGTAAGATGGGGCAACATCCTGTCAGGCTCTTTCGCCGTAACCAATGGTGTTAGGCAGGGGGGGATATTGTCTCCATATCTTTTCAACGTCTACATGGATGATCTTAGTCTGGAGCTGAACAAGACTCGCACTGGGTGCTGCATTGGCAGCACCATTGTAAATCATCTCGTGTATGCTGATGACCTAGCCTTAATCGCGCCCTCTGGAGCAGGACTGGATAAATTATTAAGAGTATGTGAAAAATTTGGAATCGAACATTCAGTCAAATTTAATCCTATAAAGAGCAATATCATAATATTTAAATCTAACCTTCTATTGAAATCAAAGCTACCTAAATTCCATTTGTATGAAAACATTATAGAAGAAGTAAGTAAAGTAAAGTATCTAGGACACTATATTTCAAGTGATCGCTCAGATGATGAGGATATGGGTCGTCAGCGAAGGCAACTTTACATGCAGGGAAATTCAATATTAAGAAAATGTAATCATATGTGCACATGGGATACAAAAATAACATTGTTCAACTCCTACTGCTCACCAATGTATACAGCACAACTATGGTGGAACTATAAGAAAATGACAGTGAATAGACTAAGTATCTTATATCACAATATCATGAAAATGTTTCTGGGGCTCTCAAAATATGAGAGTACAAGTACGCTATGTGCCTATATGAACTTACAGTGTTACCAATCACTCATTAGAAAGCTAACATATAAATTCATTCAGCGCCTTAACACTTCTGAGAACAGTATCATTAAAATGCTACAAACTCCAAGCATAGTGTACACCTCTAGGATCCAGGCACACTGGAGGAAGTTGCTCTATATTTAACCTTAAATAATGATTTCAGGTCTGCTACTCTACAGAATTAGCATACCGGTACTGAACATCATAGTGCAGTACAGTACTGATATTCCTATACTGTACTGTAGCAACATACTGTACCGGAAGCTAAATGATGTGAGGCATGGTACTGTACACAATTAGGACAGTGGTTTTGGTAACACAGTAGTTTGATGACCACTGTTTTTGGTTGAGGCAGTGCTGTGAACTACATGATAGCAAGCTGGGTATTATTTAATTTCTTTTCATTTTATGTAGCCTATGTACAGTAGCGTATATATATTTATGTTACTGTAAGGTATATATGGACCCCAGTATGGTCCCCTCTGTACTGTGTGAGTCTGAAATAAAGTATTATTATTATTATTATTATTAACCACCACCCACCTAAGATTATCCTAACAATCGTTGAGGCGTCCTAAGCCGACTTCAACTCAACGGGCTTTTATAATTGTGTCAGTGCTCGTGCTAAGCTGAGAAAGAATACCCAGGTAGGCAAACACAGCCTACCTGCGCCGCACTGTAACACTAATATAAAACGCCAAAGTCTATTTTGTTCAGTCTATCGGTTGGCCTGGGCCGAAGTAATCCTCCCTGTAACTGAAAGACTATTGAAGTCCTCCATCCTCTACTTCGAACCAGGCATTCCCAATAGACTAGACCCCTAGCTAAAATAATGCACATAAAATAAATAATGATCGGCTGGTATTTTACACACGCCACTACAGGAATAAAATAAAATGCTAAAGCTATTATGCCAGCGAGGAATAATTTTCTTACCCCTCCACGAATACCGGAGTATACTGGCTCCCTTAACAAAGCCAAGGGTGCGGCTAAACACAGAAGAGAAGAAACATATTACAGTATATATGGGCGGGTGCCCAACCCCGAAAGGAGTTGAAATAGGGGAGCTATCCCCCCGCCAAAGGTGGCTTTTTAGGACCTTTCCTAGCTGATGCTGAGAGGATTGGGTTCTAGACATGTGGCGATGGGCTGTTTTATCAGAGTGAGAGCCGAGCGATGTCTGCCGCAGCCATACCCATAGCTTACTCTGACTGTTCTTTTTACTTATATATCTTCTAGATCTCAAGTAAAGGCGTCTTTTCCGTGGATTGACCTCCCTACTTCCAACCTAGAAGTTGGCATATTGGGAGCCAAAGTGTCACATTTTTCCCTTGCCCCTCAACTTTCCCTTCATAATTGCTGAGGGGCACAGGGCCTTGGGTGGGGCTTTAGTTTCCCGGGCGTTTCTGCACCCTCCTCAGCTCCCTGCCTTGGAGTGGCTTCGGTCACCTGGGCTTTGTTAGTGGTAAGCAGGGAGGGTTTTGTGGGGGCGCTCGTTTATGGCCTTGGCTTTGCTCGGGACCTTGGGGCTGTTCGGCCAGACAGCCTGGGGAACAACAACAGTATATGGAAAAAACACAAGTAAATATGCAGGAATTCCCAATAGACTAGACCCCTAGCTAAAATATAGCACATAAAATAAATAATGATCGGCTGGTAATTTACACACGCCACTGCAGGAATAAAATAAAATACTAAAGCTATTATGCCAGCGAGGAATAATTTTCTTACCCCTCCACTAATACCGAAGTAGACTGGCTCCCTTAACAAAGCCAAGGGTGCGGCTAAACACAGAAGAGAAGAAACATATTATATGGAAAAACACAAGTATACTGTATATGCAGTCACAATACGAGGGACAAACAAACATCACGCACCACTTACAATCCGTCTGATGTTACGTTAATATGTCAATGAATAAATATATGCCAAGAAAGAAATAATTAAAAAAGCAAATGCCAATAAAGAGAAAAGCGAGAGATAGATGTTACTCACTTAATAGTTGGAATCGGACTCATATTCCTACAGCCGGATTTTACTAAGGCTGGCACCAGATAGAGCTACTTGTTTTCCCCAGCATGGGTGATGGTTCGTTTACTTAACATAATACTACTATGACAAGTATGAACATATAGGATTAAATAACTAAATACAAAATGCTTATACAGCGCATAATATATTATATGCGTACTGTATAAATATACCAGAAAAGCCCATTAATAATAAATGGGTTACATAATTTCGCCACAGTCTAGAGAATGGGAAAATCAAAGCGACCACGTCATTGAATGAAATAATATGAATTTAAATCAGACGATAATATACGGATAATATCGATCACTGCTTCACGCTGTATGATCGATCACTGCTTCAAGCCGTATTGAAGTTACAGCAAGACGGTATGATATATTCACCATGTGAATATATGACCAATGCAACATGGACTAAAGGAATTGCTTGGTCCCAATCACGGTCATGGTCGAAGCAGAACTTGCGCAGTGCCGACTTGAGAGTTTGATGGGCTCTCTCAAGTGCTCCCTGAGTTTGTGGATGATAGGCAGACTATAGGATCTGCTCGACCCCAAGTTCCTGCAACAATTGTTTGAACATGTTAGAGGTGAAATTTTACCCACGGTCAGACTGGATCTCTTTGGGGAGTCCAAAACAGGTGAATAAATCCAGCAATTTACGACTGATTACTTTAGTACGTAAGCTAGGCACTGGAATAGCCTCTGGATACCTAGTTGCAACATCCAGAATGGTCAACAAGTACTGGTTTCCAGCTGAGGTGCGGGGCAAGGGTCCCACCATATCAATAATGACACGGTGAAAAGGGATACCTACAGCGGGTATAGGCTGTAAAGGGGCAACAGGAATACTCTGGTTAGGTTTCCCTACCAGCTGACACACACGACACGACTGTAGGAAGTCTGCTACCGCTGCAGACATTCGTGGCTACCAAAAAAACTGAAACAGCCTGTTAAGCGTTTTCCTGACTCCAAGGTGGCCTGCCAGAGGAGCTGCGTGGGCCAGGTGTATCAGCTCTTGTCGAAACACCTGCGGCACCACCAGCTGGTCAAACTACAACTCTCCACCCCTACATCCAGAACCCCCACGTCTGAACAACAACCCTTCACAAACAAAAATTTCCCCTGCATCATCAGAATGGTTACACACCTTGCCCACCTGGCCAAAGAGAGGTACCAACTCCTCATCTGCCTGCTGGCACTGCATTAATTCAGCTGGCGCCACCGCAACCAATCCATCATGCGATATATAATGGGGCAAGGTTGGTGGCAAAGCGATAACTGTGCCACCCGTAGGGCCCCCATTATAGCCTTCCTCACCACCTCTGGCACCAGTCTACTAAAGGACCTGAGTCAACAAGCATTCCAGTATCACACAAATCACTCTGGGCACCAACGCAGTTCGTGGGAGATATTGGTAGTGCGCACTCTTGGCTGTCCACTCCCTCCTCTGAACATCTATCACGTTATCCACTCTGTCTTCCTCCTCAACAAATTCATTCTGACTCGCGACCTTGGCCATTGACCGTGCTACAGCACACACAGGATAAATTTCAGAGTCGTGGTCCTCGTGAGCATCAGGCAGAATAACACTGGAGACAAACACTGGCGGTGGGAAAACCTGGTACCCCGCCATATCAGCACCAAGTAAAAAGTGCACTAATTCCATGTGCAAAGTCTCCACAACTGCCACAGGTGCAGAAGAAGTCACTACAGGGCACCTCAATGACATCTGAACCAGGGAGTGACATGCTTCAGAATTAACCCCACACACCAGCACAAAATCGTCCCCTTTAGTGTCCATCCCAGGCAACCGGACACACAAAGACTGTCGGGCCCACGAAACCCTGAACACCTTAACAGGGAAGACCTGTCCATTTTCCAGCTCTACCTCACTGTCATGCAAAAAGGCACGCCCCCCAAACCTGCTGCTCCTCCGAACTACTACCAGCGATACCCGGGAAGTCCCCAACTGGGCTCACAGATGTCTGGCCTGGGAAGGTCTCCTTACTGGACTCTTTCCCAGACTTAACACAGACAACGCCCTGCAACTCCCCCCGTAGCCCGGATCCCCCATCAGCTGGGACGCCCACCAACAATAATACGGGTTTGCTCACCGACTGCTTCCATTTTGGCCAATTAGGCTTTATGTGCCCCTTCTGCCGACAAAAGTAGCATACCACATGACGTGAATCATAAGTACTAGACTTACTAGCATTTGTATTATCCGCACCCGTCCTCTCCCCACCTGCCCTGGGAGCGGACGATGTACTGGCGGGCACAACACCACCTGCATGCTACCGATGTGCACCAGCTGATGAACCTGAGACCCTGCCCCCAGTACTGCGCAAGGCCAACATCCTATCATCTGCCCACACTGCTGCCTCCCGAGTCCGCTTAATTCGCTTCTCTCGTATTTTTGCACATAGTTCTTTATCCACCCCATTGCAGAAGTGTTCAAGGAGGAGCAGTTTCCGGAATTCAGCATAGTTGGTAATATTTTCACTCAGCAACCAGCGATCTAGGGCGTTTCTTAAGTACATATCAAACTCGACATGACTGTCATGAGGTCTTTTACGAGCATTTCTAAACAAAAGACGGTAGGCCTCGGGTCTTAACTCGTATGCCTGTAACACGCATCTTTTGAAAAGCTTATAGTCTGCCAGTTACTCTGCAGTGAGTCTGTCATACGCCTCTAGGCCCTTGCCTTTTAATACGCTGGCTGCTAGTGTGACCCACCGGCCATGATCCCACCCAATCTCGTGCGCTTTTTTTTCGAAACGAAGGAACCACTCCAATACCTTCGTTTCGTCAAAAGCAGGCACGAGCTTGAGGCTGCGGACCAGACGTGTCTCCACTGACTCAACTTGTTACGACCGGGGCTCGTATAAAACAAGGGCTCTTAATCATTGGACTAGAAAGGCACACAGCCACAACGGTAACACTAGATCCAACCCTCGAACTTATAATGCCGGCGCACAAAAAACACCTATACCCTCTAGAGTTAAATCTGCGATAACGGGGTATCCTATAACTCAGTATAAGTGCACTACTACTACAGGCTGATGATCTCTGATACAGCCTGATCACAACAACATACAATTACGTTAATAAGGTATACAAGGAAAAGATAGAGATCTTAATTAAATCACTGCAATGATTTAATGCAAACTAGAAGAAGGTATATTTAAAGTTACTCTAAACAATAATGAACTGTCACTCCTATACTAAAGAAAGTGAACGAAAGTCCCAAAGCATCGAGCAGGAATCTTCTGAAGAAAGTCTGATGCTGGGGTAAGATGATCGTATCGGATTTTGAACTGTTATATAAAGCAGGGTCAATATAGGACAAGTGTAGAGGCAGACAGTGTTAACTGACACGGGAATAACGATAAATGCACACTAGTATTAGGTCCAACAACAAAAGAAGTACTTAGTCAGGCAACTCAAAAAGCCTGCTCAGGTTGTGCAACTCAACAACAACCAAGGCTTGCTATCAACGTGCATAAAAATGGTGCATACATAACATAAAGAGTTTATAATCTTAACCGGGTGTCTGCTAGGCGAATAAAGTCTAGCTGGGATGTAATAGGCTAGGAAACAATGGCTGAGCAAGCGACTCGTAGCCTAAAGAGGTCCTTAAGGCAGTGCGGCCAAATTACGTTAATTGACGGGGTGCTCTCTTGAGAGATCCAGATCGCTAGTATCTGGTTCTCTCCTGGCGACCCTCTCAAAGTCAAAGCAAACGAGTTAGCACAGTGTTGGGTGGCAGAGGCAAAAGCCCTTACTCGCAACACAGTGCTAAACTCACAAGGTACACAGTCAAAAAGACAACCTAGGCTTCCCAAGTCTCCGTTGCGATTGTACAGGTTCACCGAAACCTAGTACACATCGGAAATCACAACAATAGCCTCACCCCAGTCTAGCATTAAATAGCCCAGCAGACCACCAAGAAGAAGGGAGGGAGACACAGTGAGTGTGTCGAACCTCTACAGACAAAATGGTAACCCCTCCAAAATGCCTAACTAAACATATAATATCTGAGAGCTTCAGCATATAATACGATGGCCGATATATGAAATCGTGCAGAACCAAAGGGGAGTTATGATATTAAATAGAGAGGAAGAATGAGAGGTAAGAAGTTGAGAGAGAGAGAAAGTGCTCTATAGGTAGAAGTCGGAGACAGGTGGCAAGGGATATGTTAAGGTTATGCTGGTCAAGCTAGCTCTGAGGAAGATAGCGTCCTCGGGACCCCAGGATCACACAAAGGCATGGTGGTCAGCCAATCACAGGCCGCTACGTCACCAGGCAGCAGGCCTGCAGAAAGCGCCAGGAACCACCAGCCAATCAAGGGCGTGGGAAAAGCGTGCGAGCGGGAAACTTCTCCGAGCGAGGGAGAGGCAACACACATACGCACGCACACACTACCACCCCGCCCTCGTCTCGCTCTCTCTCTCTCCCTCCACAATGCATCCTATGTTCACCTCATGATATAAAATATAATGCACTGTCACAGGCGAAAACAAAGACCACTTCTATACTGCCTGTGACATGACGATTCACAAGAAAGAAAGTACAACATTGTAGATAGACTGTAGCCCATTTCACTGCCCTGGCGAGCGCTAGTGGCTACCGGGAGGCGATTCTGCCAACGCTGGCAGGTGTCACAAACTGTACCATTACCAACCCGTGCACCTTCTCTCGCTGAAACTGCTAGCGCTCTCTTTCTAACTGTGCTTCTCTCACCCTCTGTCTTTCCTCATGCTGTCTTTCTCTCTCCCTTTCTTCGGCCTGATGCCTCATTCTCTCTCTCTCCAAACTCCATCTCCATCATTCTCACAGAAAGATCAGGATTAACAACAGCAGGGGGGGTAGAAGGTGCCGTCGGGCAAATTATCTGGGTGGACTAAGCCGGGGTAAACCCAGGACGGTGGGCACTTCAATGCAAAAAGTGGAGTGGGGAACGATAAGTCATTACTGGTGTTGTTACTGGTTTAGAGTGCGTGAGGACATGGGAAACTTGAGTGGGGAACCGTCCTGCGAGTGTGACAACGGCAGCAGGCAAGCCAGGGGTCCCCAAATCAGGCGAGGCCTCAGAAAAATGGCTCATGCTGCTTGGGGGACTGATGATGCCCGCCACGTTTGCCACACTCACGGGGGGGTGATGACTGTTCGCCCTCCCCATGGGACATGACCCACTCAAGCACCAATGCCTCACACTCCTCTTTTCGGAGCTCAGTGCAGCTCCGACTGGTTATCGGAGCTGCCACCAGCAATAGTTCCCTTAATCTACAGCGAGCAATCTCCAACCAATCAGGCTGGGTGAGGAGGAATGCCCTAGCGTCGGACTCGGTTAGGAGATGCAAGGGGATATTACTTGCCATGTCGCGTCTCTTCCGTGGATTGACCTCCCAGTCTACCTAGATTGGAAGCCAAAGCGTCACATTCCTTCCTTTGCCCCTCAGCTTTCTCTTCATAATTGCTGAGGGGCACAGGGCCCTGGGTGGGGCTTTGGTTTCCTGGGCGTTTCGCACCCTCCTCAGCTCCCCGCCATGGAGTGGCTTCGGTCACCCAGGCTTTATTGTGGTCGGCAGTGAGGGTTCTGTGGGGGTGCACGGTTATGGCCTTGGCCTGCTCAGGGCCTTGGGGCTGTTCGGCCAGGCAGCTTGGGGAACAACAACAACAACTCGCCATGGTTGGTACAATGGGTAGTCTCAGTCAATGAAATAATATAAATATACAAAGGACTGTGTGGGCAACCATCAAAAATCACATACAATATTAACAGAATTTTCTTTTTAAATGGTGGTTGATATACTGTATATATAACAAAAAAAGGTTATTCAGCTTAAAAAAGATCCTGGAGAGGTCGCCACTCTTACGACTGACAATAGAGGCTTCTAGTCCTTGGACTAACACAGACAATTAAATACTCAGCACCTCAGTAGCCTCAACTCGTAACACAGCCTATCGCAACAGAACAGAGCTCATTCGCAACTTCCAGGCTCTCTGGGGACCAAAGGTGTAGACAATCCCCAACTGGTTCCGTTATACAAACAATGAAAAAACTGGAACCCCTAGATGTGGTGAAAAGATATCTTGAGCCACAACTATCATCAACACTCAGTACCGAATAGCAATACCGAGGAGGATCCTTTCTAAGCTGCACAGAGAAGAGAAAGCTCTGATTTACGTTAAAATAAAATAAAATGCTAAACCTATTATGCCAGCGAGGAATAATTTTCTTACCCCTCCACGAATACCGGAGTATACTGGCTCCCTTAACAAAGCCAAGGGTGCGGCTAAACACAGAAGAGAAGAACCATATTACAGTATATATGGGCGGGTGCCTAACCCAGAAAGGAGTTGAAATAGGGGAGCTATCCCCCCGCCAAAGGCGGCTTTCTAGGACCTTTCCTAGCTGATGCTGAGAGGATTGGGTTCTAGACATGTGGCGATGGGCTGGTTTATCAGAGTGAGAGCTGAGTGATCTCTGCCGCAGCCATACCCATAGCTTATTCTGACTGTTCCTTTTACTTATATATCTTCTAGATCTCAAGTGACGCCGTCTTTTCCGTGGATTGACCTCCCAACTTCCAACCTAGAAGTTGGCAGATTGGGAGCCAAAGTGTCACATTTTTCCCTTGCCCCTCAACTTTCCCTTCATAATTTCTGAAGGGCACAGGGCCTTGGGTAGGGCTTTGGTTTCCCGGGCGTTTCTGCACCCTCCTCAGCTCCCTGCCTTGGAGTGGCTTCGGTCACCCGGGCTTTGTTAGTGGTAAGCAGGGAGGGTTTTGTGGGGGCGTTCGTTTATGGCCTTGGCTTTGCTCGGGACCTTGGGGCTGTTCGGCCAGACAGCTTGGGGAACAACAACAACAACAGTACAGTCAGTCTCCCCAATCCGCGCCTATATGGTCAGCATTACACGACGTGTATTGGGAATTAGCGCATTAGGGATAACATAACTTATGGAGAAAAATACATATGGGCGGCAGCCCGCATTTCCAAACACATTTGATGGTAATTTTTGATCAAAATCAATACTAATTGGACAACCAATCATACACAATAATAGAAACATAAACAAAAGTCATTCCTTACATTAAAATTAAATGCTATAAGTAGGCGAGAAGAGTGGGGGCTCCAAGGCAGACCCCCGCGACGGGGCGAGTTCAGCTAGGCCTAGGCTGCCCCGGCCCCGTCACTGTCACTTGCCCCGTCCCCGGCCACGGATAAACCCATGGATTTCCCGATCGCAGTAGCATCTTCACCAGTTTATTCTTCCTAGGCATTTTTAAGTTGTTGAAGGGTGTAGGAAGGCGGATGTTACACAATAAATGGGTCAAGTCACGGCCACTGAAGGATATCGGGACTGAGAAGGAAGCCTGGAAGCGTCTCCCACAATGGCCTCGTGACGTCACCGTCTTCCCAGCGCCGAGGGGTGTGCGCGCGGAGTAGGGAGGGGGGGTGGCGCGGAATACAAAAAACAGCATTTTTACACTACTCGTCAACCGTGATTCGTGTATTGTGGGGTCAATACGTGTTTTAGGGATTTTGAGTACCTTTTTGACCCCTCGGAGTGGAATAGGGTAAACGCGGACTGAGGATACGTGTATTAGGGGGACTGACTGTATATGGAAAAACACAAGTAAATATGCAGGAATTCCCAATAGACTAGACCCCTAGCTAAAATACAGTATAGCACATAAAATAAATAATGATCGGCTGGTAATTTACACACGCCACTGCAGGAATAAAATAAAATACTAAAGCTATTATGCCAGCGAGGAATAATTTTCTTACCCCTCCACTAATACCGGAGTATACTGGCTCCCTTAACAAAGCCAAGGGTGCGGCTAAACACAGAAGAGAAGAAACATATCACAGTAAATATGGGCGGGTGCGCAACCCCGAAAAGAGTTGAAATAGGGGAGCTATCCCCCCTCCACAAGTGGCTTTCTAGGACCTTTCCTAGCTGATGCTGAGAGGATTGGGTTCTAGACATGTGGCGATGGGCTGGTTTATCAGAGTGAGAGCCGAGCGATGTCTGCCACAGCCATAGCTTACTCTGACTGTTCCTTTTACTTATATATCTTCTAGATCTCAAGTGAAGGCATCTTTTCCGTGGTTTGACCTCCCTACTTCCAACCTAGAAGTTGGTATATTGGGAGCAAAAGCGTCACATTTTTCCCTTGCTCCTCAACTTTCCCTTCATAATTGCTGAGGGGCACAGGGCCTTGGGTGGGGCTTTGGTTTCCCGGGTGTTTCTGCACCCTCCTCAGCTCCCTGCCTTGGAGTGGCTTCGGTCACCCGGGCTTTGTTAGTGGTAAGCAGGGAGGGTTCTGTGGGGGCGCTCGTTTATTGCCTTGGCTTTGCTCGGGACCTTGGGGCTGTTCGGCCAGACAGCCTGGGGAACAACAACAACAACAGTATAGCCTATGGAAAAACACAAGTAAATATGCAGGAATTCCCAATACACTAGACCCCTAGCTAAAATACAAGATAGCACATAAAATAAATAATGATCGGCTGGTAATTTACACACGCCACTGCAGGAATAAAATAAAATACTAAAGCTATTATGCCAGCGAGGAATAATTGTCTTACCCCTCCACTAATACCGAAGTATACTGGCTCCCTTAACAAAGCCAAGGGTGCGGCTAAACACAGAAGAGAAGAAACATATTATATTGTTACGACCGGCACTATGAAATAAACAAGGGCACTTAATAATGGACTAGATGATAGGCTATATCTGCAACAACGGTACGCTAATTTCAAAACCCTCGAACTATTGCGCCGGTGAACAAAAACACTTAAAACCCTTCAGAGTTAATCTACTGGATAACGGGGTATCAATTAACTAGGTGCACTTCTACAAAGGCTTTCCGGTGATGGTAAAGCCAACTCACAACAGGAGTACTTATGTTACGAAAATGCTCTTAAGTAATAACAATGCTTGAATAAACTATATAAGATTTAATAAAGGAATAATTGCTTACATTAACTTTAGTGTGAGTCTGTACTCAACACTAAACTCTACAATGCTCTATGAAAACACTGGAAGTCTAGTCCTACAGCAATCAGATAAGGAATCTTCTGAAAAGGTCTGATGCTCTAAGATGCTCGTTAATATAGAACCGAAATAAATGCAGGGGCAGGACACCAAAGCGTGTATCTTAAACACACCAATAAGTAGGATACATATATATAACAAGGGAGTGCAACAACTCTGTGACAGCACTAATAATAACCATTCAGAAACAGTACTTCCTTAGCCAACGTAACAGCCAAACTGGGTTGTGCACTATGCATCAAGGCGTGAATAATTCCTAAAGCATACACAATGAAAGTTAATATACACAATGCTGTCTTTCTCACTAATAAAGTCTAGCAGTGGCATAAAAGGTACTAGGAAACTAGGCAGAGCGCAAGCATGCTCGTAGCCTACTGTCTCCCCTTGAACAGATTTCCCTTATGTTACGTTAAGTGACTTGGAGGCTCTCTTGGTAAGTCCAGATCTCTAGTATCTGGTCTTGCCCTGGCGCTCCGCAAAGGTCAACAAAATGAGGTAGCAATCATACAGGTAAGAGTAGGCAAAAGCCCTTTACCTGTATACTGCTACACTCGCAAAGGAAAATATGCACAAGGGTTACAGGCTAGCTAGCTTCGTCGATGTTGTACAGGCTCTGACTTGCCACATACATAACTAAGACAACGACCAAAGATACCTTCCACTGTCTAGCATTAAATAATGGGAAAGAACAGCTCAATAATTAGAAGCACCCCAACACTAGGCTACCATATGACTATGACTCTAATAATCCCTAAAACTAGTGCAAACATATATGGAGAGCTGGTGCTGGTAATACGACTGGCCGACTATGGAAGTCGTATGCAGAACCAGAAGGGATAAGTAATTGAATAAAGAGAGAAGTATGAAAAGGAAGAAGTTCAGAGAGAGAGAAAGTAGTATAGGGGGTTATATGGGGGACAGATTGCAAAGGACATGTAGGACCAAGCACGCTGTGCCAAGCTCTGCAGGAGAAACGCAGGCAGGAGCCCCCCCAGCACCAACAAAGGCCGCGGCGCCCAATCACAGACGACTACGTCATGAGGAGCAGGCGTCACGTGACGCGTCAGGCCCGCCGACCAATCAGGAGCGTGGGAAAATCCTCCGAGCGCGGGAGGCACATGTACATACACACGGACATACTACCACCTCGCTGCCTACCTCGCTCTTTCTCCTTTAACTTCACACAATGCATCTTATATTCTATCAATGATATAAAATGCTTCCAAGTGTCACAAACAAGAATAAAGATCACCACTGATGTGTCTGTGACAACATGAACTCTATGAAAGAAAGAACATCATTCTACGATTATTGTAGCCCATTTCACTGCCCTGGCGAGCGCTAGCGAGTTACGAGTGCATTCTGGCAAGCTGGCCAGCGTAACAATATGGAAAAACACAAGTAAATATGCAGTCACAATACAAGGGACAAACAAACCACACACACCCCCTACAATCCGTCTGATGTTACGTTAATATGCCAATGAATAAATATATGCCAAGAAAGAAATCATTAAATAAGCAAATGCCAATAAAGAGAAAAGCTCATTCGCAACTTCCAGGCTCTCTGGGGACCAAAGGTGCACACAATCCCCCCAACTGATTACGTTATACAAACAATGCAAAAACTGGAACCTCTAGTTGAGGTGAAAAGATATCTTGAGCCACAACTATCATCAACACTCAGTACCGAATAGCAATACTGAGGAGGATCCTTTCTAAGCTGCACAGAGAAGAGAAAGCTCTGATTTAATCTCCGTTAATACATGCCAACAATGAATGCCAAAATAATGAAGCAAGTATCAAGCATAAACGAATGAATCCAGGATCAAACAAACACCTATCAACTACCAAACACCTAAGATTATCCTAACAACCGTTGAAGTGTCCTAAGCCAACTTCAACTCAACAGGTATTTATAATTGAGCCAATGCTCGTGCTAAGCTGAGAAAGAATACCCAGGTAGGCAAACACAGCCTACCTGCGGCGCACTGTAACACAAATATAAAACGCCAGTCTATTTTGTCCAGTCTATCAGTTGGCCTGGGCCGAAGTAATCCTCCCTGTAACTGAAAGACTATTGAAGTCTTCCACCCTCTACTTCGAACCAGACATTCCCAATAGACTAGACCCCTAGCTAAAATAATGCACATAAAATAAATAATGATCGGCTGGTATTTTACACACGACACTACAGGAATAAAATAAAATGCTAAAGCTATTATGCCAGCGAGGAATCATTTTCTTACCCCTCCACCAATACCGAAGAATACTGGCTCCCTTAACAAAGCCAAGGGTGCGGCTAAACACAGAAGAGAAGAAACATTACAGTATATGGAAAAACACAAGTAAATATGCAGGCATTCCCAATAGACTAGACCCCTAGCTAAAATAATGCACATAAAATAAATAATGATCGGCTGGTAATTTACACATGCCACTACAGGAATAAAATAAAATGCTAAAGCTACTATGCCAGTGAGGAATAATTTTTTTACCCCTCTGAAATGCTGGGTGCGAAGGGAATTTAACCCTCCCGAAAACTCTGCACATTTTGAGATGCCTGGCGCGGGGCTCGAACCCTGGAGGAATTTTAACCCTCCTGAAAACTCTGCAGGTTTTGAGATGCCTAGTGTGGGGTAGAATCCGGGTTAGTGACCTCAGTAGGTCAACCAGACCCGCGCGCTAACCCACTGTACTACCACGGACGTACAATAGGATAGTAACCTTAGTTCTCCTTGAAAGAACCAGGTGATAGTCTCCTGGTGATTCACGTGATGGGTTTATTAGACTTCGCCATCAACGACTATTTTACACTATCCCAGATGTCAACTCGGGTAGTTCAGTATTGGGGTTGCGGGATTTTTTCGAGGGCATTACACTACATCTTTCTTTAACAAGGCTAGTCCCTAGCCTCTTTAAGGTCGTAAGGTATCGTACCCATATCACCTCAGCAATCTCAATATTCTTAGGGTCCGCGTGATGGGTGCTTTATGTAGCTACCAGATCACGTTCCGTGACTGCCACCAATGAAATGCTGGGTGCGAAGGGAATTTAACCCTCCCGAAAACTCCACAGGTTTTGAGATGCCTGGCGCGGGGCTCGAACCCTGGAGGGATTTTAACCCTCCTGAAAACTCTGCAGGTTTTGAGATGCCTAGTGTGGGGTTAGAATCCGGGTTAGTGACCTCAGTAGGTCAACCAGACCCACGCGCTAACCCACTGTACTACCACGGACGTACAATAGGATAGTAACCTTAGTTCTCCTTGAAAGAACCAGGTGATAGTCTCGTGGTGATTCACGTGATGGGTTTATTAGACTTCGCCATTAACGATTATTTTACACTATCCCAGACGTCAACTCGGGTAGTAACAGTATTGGGGTTGCGGGATTTTTTCGAGGGCATTACAGTTTTCTATAAATCAACTACAAAACTTACACTATTTATTGTCAAGCAAGTTCTGTCCAAAAATCAATCCAAATAAGTTATAAATGCATAAATAAAAACATAAAGGGGTCCATGATTTCTTATGGGTGGGCTAGAGACTATGGTATCCGAGTGTACCAACTACCATACCTCTGTAGCACCCGTCCTGATGGCCACACGGTCCCAACACTCCTGCACGGCACGGCACACTTCACTTACGTACCACCAGCCTGGGGGAACAGAAGGGTTATAATTTTCTCTGATTGTTTTTCTACTTATCTTGAATCATTATGACATATTATATTGTAAACTGTCACACTATCTTGTACCATATCACACTAATTTGTACCATAATACATGATTTTGTACCATGAAACATTCCGTATACACAATACACGGAATAGTACAGTATGTATAATTGTACAGTTCCGAGAATCCAAGGACAGGGTAAACTAACATTCTTCTTCACTGCCATCAAAGACTGGAACAACCTACCCCAGTCAATCCGTGAAAAGAGAACATTGTATTCCTTCAGACGTAGCTTGAAGGAGCACCTGAACCGAACAGCTGCGAGAAGGGAGCACCAAGCTTATGTCTACTACTAAATACGACATAAGTGATAGGCAAAACAAACGGAAATGATTACCAAAATATTTTGACCAGTCCAACTATAGAATGTAAGGTATCTTAATATAACCCCCGAGAAATACTTTCTCTAAAGTATCTACTAATCATATTCATTTACATTTGTTATTCTCCTCCTTTTCCCCAGCTAACTTAATCCCACAAGGACCCCAATGGAAATACGCCTAACGGCCTTATTGGGCTATCCTTAGTTGGAATTATGCAAAGCTGGTAGGCCTACATGTCATATTTGTAACATATTATGTGGTACCAACATTGTAAAATGCTAACTGAATAAATATTATTATTATTATTATTATTATTATTATTATTATTATTAATATTATTATTATAATAACATACTCCTGCAGGGCCTAGCACACCTCACTCACATACCACGAACCACGGAGGAGGGAATGGAGGTATACTCCCAGAGTACCATCAGTCAATCAATTCAAAGTAGGCTATATACTGTATATTTACAGTAGTTAATATACATATATTTGTCTCTGTGTATGAAAGAGACAAAAAGGCAAAGCTACCTGTAACAAGAGTCTACCCCAAAATTGAAAGTGATAGTCGCTATTTTAAAGTGTGTGTGTTTGCTTAGTGTAGTGAAATGAATAGGAGGAGGTGGTGTTTGTGAGAGACAGCTGGATTACTCTCTGTGTAGGTAAGACAAAAACTTGAACAGTGAGGGAAACCAGCCAAATGAAACTGGAGTTCAATCAACTCCTTATCACATGCCTATGAAGCCTCCCCTGGATATTGCCCTGATCGATTAGTATCTACAAGCTGTGTGTGTATATATAGTATATATACACACACAGTATATGTAGTGTATTTCATATTAAATCTATATGTTTTGCATCGGCCTAAAGTTACGAAAATATATATTAGTGTATGCTGAAAAAGTATTTGACAATATGAGAGAAAACGGAGCCTTTCACTTTTTATATTATGCCCATCTATTACATATTGCGATTATTCGATAAATCTATACATGTTCATGTTTCTTTATATTATCGTTATTCATTTAATTGAAGGGTGTCTGGGAGTTTAGCCAGGAATTGTAGGTGTTAAAGGGTTATTAGAGATAGTAAAAGGGTTATTGCAGATACTTTTAACCCCTTTGAGTGCTAGAGGGCTTTCCAAACCTGATAAACATTGTCTAATGTTAACCTAAGTGACAAAAGCGTCCTAAAACTAAAGGGGCTAGAGATACAGTTACAACACCCCTAAATTCATATGCAAGTCCTTTAGCACCACGATGCCTTCTTACCTTTGATTCTGGCCAAAATTAAGATTATTTTATGCACTTTAAGAAGAACCTATGTTACTAAGAGGGTTTATTGAGATCGTAATTACCCATTTGAGTTGCATAGGCATATTATTATAATGTAAAACTTGCAATATAAACAAACCAAAACGTATACGAACACAGTAAAAAGACAAAACAACTAATCAAAATCGCTATGTGGAAACAATTGAAGAAAATCGTCTAATGGTAACCAGAATATGATGACAATTACGTAATGGTGGTGAAGGGGTTAACGAATACAAAACTAATATTTGACTATAGGAAGTGCCAGCAAATTTGACAATAATTTTAACCCCTTAACTTCTTATATCTCGAATTGAATGAAAACAATCGGGCTGACGTTTCTATCATTTGGGAAGAGTCCACCAGCAAATAGGTGCACACCACACACATGCACACTACACCACAGATAGGACACTTCAGTACACCCACACAACACACACAATAGTCTATTCGCTGTAAGTAGGCGAGAAATCATGACCTCTATCCTCTGTAACTCAAAAAGGGCTAGAGCAAATTGGCTGTAAATTTCTACATCTATTCCTTGGATGATTCTTCCCAAATGGTAGAAATATTAGCTTGATTACTCAAGTAGTTTTTGAATTACAGAGGTTAGAGGTCATGATTTCTCGCCTACTTACAGCGAATAGACTATAGTGCTTCACAGCAGGTGGCAATTGATGGGGGACAGTGGTCAACCTACACCCCCTCCTCACTAAATTTGAAGGGGTACAGTCGACCATGCCCCCCCCCCCCTTGTGGGCCAGCATCTGCTCAAGACCCACTCAGGAATATAATTTCCTGTAAATATTTACACACACACGGAACTAGGTGTGGATATATACAGCCAGTTTGCTCTAGGCCCTTTTGAGTTACAGAGAGGTCAGGGATCAAGATTATTGTCAAGTTCGTTGGTGCTACCTATATACCTATGGGTCGTGCCACTGTGTGAGGCCCGGACAGGAGTGGTGTATCCATAGTCTTTCCACAGTAGGGTAAAACAAAACAAACTTTATTTGTATGTAACATGTGTGATGCACATAAATAAAAGGGGATGTGTCGGAGGGTTGAAAGCCACAGTTGCTCGCGCGTTTGGGGCTAGCAACACGTATTATAAAAAACATGCATCCTCCTTCATTCACTGTCCCCCCCTTCACTCACTCAACCCCACAATTTGCCGGAGGATAACAGGTTTTTCACAATACGTAGACGGAGGTCTTTTTAAAATAAATATATACCTATGAAGGGCACAGGTTGACCACTTGCAAGTTTCAGGTTATAACGAAGTTGGACACGTAAACTTTTATATTAAACAGGAATACAATAATAATCTGATGGATAGATGTATGATGAATTTGGTTTTATGTATTCATAAATTCATTACTACAACCGTATTTTAGCTGGTATTCCTGGTAATTTTGCTAAATATCGATGTTATGTCTACAGCTCTGACTTCCTTATATTGTAGTATGAAACTCGCAAGTAGTCAATTTTGTATACTTTTTCCCCAGGAAAATAATTACTAACTACTTACTCTTACTCTCTCTCCCTCTCTCTCTCTAATAATGTTTCCTGTCACTGTTACCTACCCCACAACCTACCTACCTCTCCTTCTCCCCCTCCCTCTCTGGGTTGTATCCATTCGGCCCCATTCAGCCTACTTTTTAAGACGTTTACTCCCATCTAGGTGTCAATTTTTATCATGGCAAGCAAAAGCAAGCCAACATTCTTTGGGAAAATCCGGCTTTGCTGAAGAAAAAGCTGTCTAAAAAAAATCTCCAAAATAACGACACCTGGATGGGGATTACACATCTTAAAACAGTAAACTGAATGGGGCTCAATGGATACAACAAAGTAAGTAAGTAACTCTCTCTCTCTCTCTCTCTCTCTCTCTCTCTCTCTCTCTCTCTCTCTCTCTCTCTCTCTCTCTCTCTCTCTCTCTCTCTCTCTAACTGACTAACTTCCTAGTCCTGCCACGGACAATAGTTCCAGGGCAGTAGTTCCCTTTCCAATGTTCCCTTACCCACTCTAAACCACTGTTTGGATACTTGATCCTCAGTGTTTTGGAGAGCAAGCAGCCTAGAAGGGTCACTAGACCTGTTGTTGCTTGATTTCCTTGTGCTCCTACTCTCTCTGCTCTCTCTCTCTGTTCTCTCCTCGCTCTCTCTCTCTCTCTCTCTCTCTCTCTCTCACTCACTCACTCTCACTCTCTCTCTGACTTGATTCTCTCTCCCACTCACTCACTCACTCTCACTCTCTCTCTCTCTCACCTGGCCCCAGCTCACCAAACAGCCATAAACATTTGAGTAGGTCCCTTTAACAACCATATCTCCCGGGTCGGCTGCCCTGGAGACTTACTGCAGGTACAGGTCATTGGTGGGGGGAAGGGGGGGGTGTTTGTGGGGGTCTTAATAAACTGCTAGAAATTGTATAATGTTAGCGGTCAAACACTTAGTTAATTAAGTATAGAGACTGTAGGAGGCTTCAAGTCAACCCTACTAATGTACCCTTACTACTACTACTACCGGTACTACTGCAGTATATCTATCAGGCTATCTATCTAGTCTATTCGCTGTAAGTAGGCGAGAAAACAAGACCTCTATCATCTGTAACTCAAAAAGGGCTAGAGTAAATTGGCTGAAAATGTCCACATCTATTCCTTGACTCGCTCTTCCCAAATGGTAGAAATATTAGCTCGATTACTCTAGTTGTCTTTGTCCCAGTTTTGGTTTGTTTACTTTGCAAGTTTTACATTTTAATTTATTTATAGAGGTCATGATTTCTCGCCTACTTACAGCAAATAGACTATAGCTATAACCCTACTAATGTCCCTTTGCTACTACTGCTGTATATCTATCAGGCTATATATCTATCTATCTGTGTGTCTGTCTATCTATCTATTTATCTATCAGGCTAGCTAGCTAGCTATCTGTCTAGCTATATATTTATCTATCTATCTATCTATCTCTCTATCTATATCTATCAGGCTATCTATCTATAAATATCTATCAGGCTATAATTATAAATACAAGTATATATATCTATCTATCTATTTATCTATCCAGGCTATCTATCCATCTTTTCATGCTACATACATTGTACTCTATTCCTACACATATATCTAGTATTATATTCATACATTATATCAGTTTATCTATTTAACTTTCTGAGAGAGAGAGAGAGAGAGAGAGAGAGAGAGTGAGAGAGAGAGAGAGAGAGAGAGAGAGAGAGAGAGAGAGAGAGAGAGAGAGAGAGAGAGAGAGAGAGAGCGAACGAGAGAGAGAGCGAACGAGAGAGAGAGAGCGAACGAGAGAGAGAGAGAGAGAGAGAGAGAGAGAGAGAGAGAGAGAGAGAGAGAGAGAGAGAGCGAACGAGAGAGCGAACGAGAGAGCGAACGAGAGAGAGAGCGAACGAGAGAGAGCGAACGAGAGAGAGCGAACGAGAGAGAGCGAACGAGAGAGAGAGAGAGAGAGAGAGAGAGCGAACGAGAGAGAGAGAGATCAGATGATAGAAGAGAGAGAGAGAACGAGAGAGAGAGCGAACGAGAGAGAGAGAGAGAAACGAGAGAGAGCGAACGAGAGAGAGCGAACGAGAGAGAGCGAACGAGAGAGAGCGAACGAGAGAGAGCGAACGAGAGAGAGAGCGAACGAGAGAGAGAGCGAACGAGAGAGAGCGAACGAGAGAGAGAGCGAACGAGAGAGAGCGAACGAGAGAGAGCGAACGAGAGAGAGAGAGCGAACGAGAGAGAGAGCTAACGAGAGAGCGAACGAGAGAGAGAGCTAACGAGAGAGCGAACGAGAGAGAGAACTAGCTTCACCAAAACCCGTACACAAATTCCAAGTATTCCATATATATAACCATTAATCATCCCCCCGTCAAAATAAATACATACACAAATAAATCTTGGCACGCTCAATCAATGGCTGAAAAACAAATACCTTAATTAAACCCTGTGACTGATGACTATACGGGATTTTTAATATGGTGGCAACAAAAACAGGATTGAGAGCCATTATATATATATATATATATATATATATATATATATATACCGTGTAATGTATGTACGTATGTATGGTATCTCAGGCACAATACCCCATAGCTGGGGGTGGCCGACTCAAAACAGAGCCCGAACAGAAACAACATATAAAGTTTCAATTCTTAGGGTCCGTGTTCCCTTGCCCCTTTCTGTCTCGTCTAGTAGGTGGATTTTACAACGGGAAAAGGATTCCTAGCCTCCCACCCCCAAAGTAGGAAAAGTAGTATCCTACAGGAAAAGAGACAAACAGATAGAGATGGGTTGGGTGTGAGGGGGATCTGCCGGGTGTGGGCCAATCGGCTTTCTGCAGACTCCCATTTTCTTATGTTCTTATATACCGGTATTTATCCCATGTTAATGATGTTATATATCACATGTTATTCTGGTTATCATTGGAAGATTTTATCCAATTTAGGAAGGATCTCTAGTAATAAAAGGGGTAAAGACTATCTCCATTAACTCGCTAACTCTCACAAGTTCTTCCTTAACTGAATAAAATTGTCTAATAACAGCCACAATAAACTGTCAAATGCGTCATAATACTTAATGGGTTAACATATGAGACTCAGAGGATGTATCGACTCTCTCTCTCATCATATTGGTAAACTGACCTTTCCTTTTTCAAGCCTCCCCTCCTCTCTCCATAACCTCTCAATACCCCCCTTCTTTAGTGGCAAATTGACCCCCTCTCTCTCTCTCTCTCGTGGTTAGTTATTTATCTATGCTCTCTCTCACACTCTCTCATGGTTACCTCCTCCCTCTCTCTCTCTCTCTCATTCGCTCTCCCTCTCTCTCTCTCTTGGTTAGTTATTTATCTATGCTCTCTCTCACACTCTCATGGTTACCTCCTCCCTCTCTCTCTCTCATTCGCTCTCCCTCTCCCTCTCTCTCTCTCTCTTGGTTAGTTATTTATCTATGCTCTCTCTCACACTCTCTCATGGTTACCTCCTCCCTCTCTCTCTCTCATTCGCTCTCCCTCTCTCTATCTCTCTTGGTTAGTTATTTATCTATGCTCTCTCTCATGGTTACCTCCTCCCTCTCTCTCTCTCTCTCATTCGCTCTCCCTCTCTCTCTCTCTTGGTTAGTTATTTATCTATGCTCTCTCTCACACTCTATCATTGTAACCTCCTCTTCTCTCTCACACTCTCTCTCATGGGTAGTTCTATATCTATGCTCTCTCTCACACTCATGGTAACTCTCTCTCTCTCTCTCTCTCTCTCTCTCTCTCTCTCTCTCTCTCTCTCTCTCTCTCTCTCTCTCTCTCTCTCTCTCTCTCTCTCCCCCCTCTCTTTATTGGTAAGTTGACTCCAATATCCTGAAGATACTCCTTATAAAGCCTCTCTCTCTCTCTCTGAATAAACGTTTGGTTGGTAAGGGTATCTTTATAACTACTGATCTACCAATACAAACAAATCTATATAAATAATGCTAAATATATAATGCACAATCGAATAATGATTTGGCTTATCTAAATATATTTCCACATAGCGATTTTGACCAGTTATTTTGTCTTTGTTCC
>CM064511.1:33150686-33187656 GCA_032716605.1 Paralithodes platypus
TTGCCGGAAACATTATTCTACTACAAAATGTACAAATTTAGCTAGCTATCTGACCAGGTCTCCAGAAGATGCTGGCTCGCGATAAATCAATACCAAGGTGGGGTGAAGCGTCTTTAAACAGTTGGGCTGAATTGAGCCAAATGGATTGAGAGAAAGTGCAACCAAAATGGCGGAGATTGGCCTATCTCTGTTACTAAAGGGTCTCTAGTCCATCCCACCATTGATTTGGCAACCACCTCCCACGATCCCATTTTCTATTTAGTCAATCTGCGAGGGGGCACCACAAAGAACCACCAACATCATTAATTATACCTGTCAAAACTTTTTTATAAGAGGACAAGGGACATTTTGGGTGATTAATTTATGGGGTTGGGCATTGATTAAAAATTCCTAATTATTTCTCCAGTTCCTTTTTTTAGCATTATATATATCTAGATTTACTTTTAATTAGGCTTAAAGGTGAAAGGAGATTCGTTTTCTTCTTTGATGATAGAATATGGGTAATTTTGAAACGATGGAGGTACAGTATGTGTGTGAAGGTGTAGGTGGGTGTGTGTGTATGTGAGTGTGTGAGAGAGAGAGAGATTGAGTGTGTCTATCTGCTTCTACAATATAGTCAATTTCTCACCTGGCGAAAATTGAATCCCTTAGCAGCTGATTTTATGATACTAATGTAAAAAGTTAAGAACTTTTGTTTTATTTATCTTGTCATTCTGCACCATTTGTATCTAATTTACGTGATAACAAAGCAAAATAACTTTAAATGAAAGTTGTCATCATCATCAATCTGATGCCTTGCTTCCAGAGGAAACACCCCAAAGGGGATGGCCATGACAGAAACTGCCTCCAGACATGCCCCCCCGCACCTCACTCCAGTGCCATTTCCACTAAATGGATTAAGACCATTAGAATGCCTACTGAAGGAGCAGACCCTCAATGGACGGCAGTTCCATCACTGGTTTGCTATTTAATTTATCCCTGTGGCCCTGGCTGCAAGCATACCAAGCACAAGAGTGTTCTGAAGATAGGAACCAGTGGCCCACTACTACAGAAGTTGGTTGCACCATCAAAGTGGTGGGCGGTTGGGTCGCCACATCAATACACCAACAAGAGTTAAGTTAGTGTATGTGGAGTGAGGAGAAGAGGGAGGGGAGTGAAAGGTACAGCATGGTGGACAGAAGAGGTAAGAATAGCTGTGGAAGAAAAGAAGAAAGCATATAGAGAGTGGTTGGGTAGTAGAGGGAATGAAGATTTCGAGAGACAGAAACGAGCGAGGTACGTGGAGAGTAAGAGGGTGGTGAAGAGAGTAGTGAAGGAAAGTAAGAGAAGAGTAGATGAGGAATTTGGAAGGAATCTTAGTGTAAAATGGAGGGAGAGTAAGAAACTGTTCTGGAAAGAAGTCAAGAAAGTTAGGGAAGGTAGCAAGGGAAACAGTAAGAGTGTGAAAGATAAGAATGGGAGAATGCTAGCCGAGAAGCAAGAGAGTCGAAAGATGGAGGGAGTACTTCAATGAGTTGCTAAATGTAAGGAATGAAGAGCCAGCAAACATAGCTGGATATGGTATGGGAGGGATAAGAAGAGAAGTAGTGGAGGAAGAGGTGGGGATCAGGAGGTCAGAAGTGTGGGAAGCCATGAAAAGAGGGGAAAGCACCAGGAACAGATGGAGTGTGTGGGGAAATGTTGAGGTATGGTGGTGAGATAGTGATCGAATGGGTATGGAAAATGTGCAAACTAGCATGGGAGAAGGGGAGTTCACCCGATGACTGGAAGACTGGCATAATAGTCCCCCTATATAAGAGGAAAGAGGAGTGTGTGGTAACCACCGAGGAATATGACTTCTAAGCGTAGTAGGGAAGGTATACAGTAGGGTAGTGATTGAGAGTGAGAACGGAGAAATGGATAGGCGACGAGCAGGGAGGTTTTAGGAAGGCAAGAGGATGTGTAGATCAGATTTTTACCCTGAATTGTGTTGTGGAGAAATATCTGGAGAAGAAACAAAAGGTGTATGTTGCATTTATGGACTTGGAGAAGGCCTATGACAGAGTGGATAGAGAAGGTTTGTGGAAAGTACTTAGAATATACGGAGTAGATGGCAAGTTGCTGAAAGCAGTGAAGAGCATGTATGAGGGTGCAAAGGCGGCAGTACGTGTGGAGAGTGAGCAGAGCGAGTTCTTTGACCTGAATGTTGGTTTGAAACAGGGGTGTGATGTCCCCGTGGTTGTTTACTGTATATATGGATGGAGTCATGAAAGAAATACTATCAAGAGCAGTGGATGTTGGTGTATCACTGAAAAGGGAAGGAATTGAGTGGAAGCTACCTATACTGCTGTTTGCGGATGATACAGGTCTGATGAGTGATAATGAATGGGAGTTGCAGGGTCTGGTAAATGAGTTTGGAACAGTGTGCGAAAAACGGAATTTGAAGGTAAATGCGGGGAAGAGCAAGGTTATGGTCTTCGAAAGGGGTGAAGTCACAGAGTGTGAGGTGAAGCTGAACGGTCAGGCTATGGAGATCGTCAACTCTTTTAAGTATCTGGGCAGTGTGTTGAGTAAAGATGGGACTATGGATGAAGAAGTGCGGGAGAGGGTACAAACAGGGGAAGAGGGTTGTAGGAACGCTGAAAGCAGTAACAAGAAATAGGGTGGTCAGTATGGAAGTGAAGAAGTCCTTGCATGACAGTGTGGTAATCCCGACACTGACTTACGGAAGCGAAGCATGGACGTTGGTTGAGAGACTCAGACCAAGAGTGAGAGCAGTGGAAATGAATTACTTAAGAAGTGCGTGCGGAGTTACATGGAGGGATAGACAGACTAATGAGGAAGTAAGAAGGAGGTGTGGTGTGGAGGTAGATGTGCTGGAAAGTGTGAAAAGGAACAACTTGAGATGGTTTGGCCATATGGAACGTATGGAAAGCGAGAGAATGACTAAGAGGGTGTACGAGAGCGAGGTGGAGGGACAGAGAGGGAGAGGTAGACCGAAAGAGAGGTGGAAGGATGGAGTGAGGAAGTATATGAACGAAGGCAGTGCTGGTTGGGGGGAGGGGCGTCGACTGACTGGGGACAGAGGTGCATGGGGGCGGTTCGTTCGTGGCCACCCCTTCGGGGATCACGGCATCGGGCAATAGATAGACAGATAGACATTTTAATTAATACTTAAGCCACATTCTAACTGCATTATGTGGCCCAAAGGAGTACAAAACCACAAAGGTAAAAACACACTGTCACTCTTTTCCTGCTTATTAACTACTGTATAGCTCATCACAAGCTACAAATTACAGTATAATATAACAAAATACAGTACAAGTCATGTAATACAGAAAGCAGTAGCTCATGCTGGATTACCAAATGTACCACACTATTGGATAGCATTATTAGGACTAACAGAAATAAGCTCTCAGTCACCCCTGTTTGTCATAACAAATGTTCAAATTGGTTTAAATTTTGTATGAGGATAGTGCATGAAAATACTGTACTGTACTTATGGGGAGGTTTTTAGTTTGCTCCCTAGACCTCCATCAAGTTTAAAATAGCAACCCCCCCCCCCCCCCCAAGACTCCCCTTCAAGATAAATGTGTACATTTTTCAGTAGAAAAATGTCCTGCTCCTAATTTACAGGCTCACTTTCGCTGACAAAGGAATTCAGTGCACTGATGTGTATCACATGATAGGGACGGGGTTGGGGGAGGGGCTGCGGATGGAGTCTAGTTCATCTCTAGGTCGATAAGGCCTACATAAAAATGTATTGCATTGCAAGAAACATACAGACGCCATATAGGCTAGTGTCACCCGGGATTGCGGCATAAAACATGTAACGCCATATGGTGTCAGCCAGAGTTTACGGGTTAACGTCAATAATATCATCTTCAATTGGATAAAGAAAAAAAAATCACATATTTTTACTGAAAGAAACACAGTCTACTGTATAGATTAAATTAATCTGTGAGAAGAAGCTAAAATATAATCATTCATTAATATTACTGTTGAAACAAACATAAATGCATTAAATAATTAAACAATACAAATTGAGAAAATGTTACCTTTGGAGGTGGTTGTGTATAATCCAGCAGAATACTGGAAACTTCCAGAACAACACCGACTGCTACTCTGCTCGGCTGCTGTTGGAGTCCCATTGTTTCATTAATGGTACTGGTAGATACATCATCTGCAAGAAAATGCACTTATTATTAAGTATGCCTCTTTAGATATGTGAAAGCGGGATGGATGTAGCTTCCGGGTGTACGGTCGTCATGTTTACATAGGGCGATCGCCGCGGCTAACTTCGCATCTATTTTGACGGCGATTTTTTTCGGTTATTTGCCCCCTGCTGGCAATATATATGATGATGACAATATTTCATGGGGGGGGGGGGTGAGGGAGAGCAAAGCCCCCCCCTCAACATATTATTGTATCTAGTGGCATTCAAAATAGACGGGAATATGATTGCAAAAGTCCGACGCCTCCCCCGCCGCCATCATGTTTACATTTGTCGATCGCCGTGGTTAAGTTCGTGTCTATTTTGACGGCGATTTTTTTTCTCGGTAATTTGCCCCCTGCTGGCAATATATATGATGATGACAATATGTCCAAAGGCAGTCAAAATAGATGGGAACATGATGTCAAAGGTTCAACGCCACTACGCGTAGTGTAAACAAGGCTGGCGGTACGCCCGCACTTAACATTCTTGCCGTGCAAGCCTTGTGAAGAGTACAGATATAGGCTTGTTAAATTGAACTCCAAATCGTTGACAGAATTAATAAATGAAACACCATTTGAGGAGGAGAACTTTACTGACATTGTGCACATAGCTTCTTCAGGTCACTAATTTAGACAAAATCAATAGTTTACTAAAAATCTTGATAGGGGGCCATTAACTTGACATTTATACCGCATGGAACATATAGTACTAGTCCCAAACTGTCAAGAGAGAGAGCAGCAACATAAAAATTACACTATGAGCATGTGGTGATGGGCTGGTCTATCAGAATTAGAGTTGAGCGTTCTCTGCCATACCCATAGCTTACTCTGACTGTTCCTTTTACTTTTTTATTTTCTAGATCTCAAGTGACGGCGTCTCTTCCGTGGATTGACCTCCCTACTGCCAACCTAGAGGTTGGCAGACTGGGAGCCAGAGCGTCACATTTTTTCTTTGCCCTTCAACTTTCCCTTCATAATTGCTGAGGGGAACAGGGCCTTGAGTGGGGTGTTTCCGCCTCCTCAGCTCCTCGCCTGGGAACGGCTTCGGTCACCTGGGCTTTCTTAGTGATACCTACCTGTACAGGGTGTCTATCTGTCTATCTATAGCCAGACGCCTTGATTCCAGAGGAGGTGGCCACGGGCCGTTTAAAGTATCCAAGTATAATTGCATCTTCATTTTCGCATATTTCAATTACTTATCACATAATTTTTAGTGTCAGTCAGGCTGTGGTGGAGGTTGGCAAATGACTTCAAGTACAATACTGTACTGTAATTGTATTGAGTAAAATATTCCTAAACTGGATGTAAATTACAAGGTACCGGTACCTGTAGCTAAAATATCAATTTCTTGCTTAATATCTCTGGAGTAAGAGTTAATACAATATAGTGAGACATCACCACAGAGATTGCGGGTACTGTACTGTACTGTACTGTACTGTACTGTACTAATCTTATCTTATATTTTCAGGGTACAGTTTTAGCAAGAGATAATTCCTTGACCCCTACCCCATGTTTAATACACTTACAGGTCTCCCTCGATTTAAGATTTGGTTACGTTCCTGAAAACCCGATCGTAAATAGAAAAATCGTATAGCAAACCCTAAAATTAATGGGGTAAATGGGGATGTGTTTTGGGACCAGCCAAACACAAACACCTAAAAACCTATAATAATATCGTAAATCGGGGTATCGGATAGTGAGGGAGACCTGTATTTGGGTACAAGTGTTGGAGTATTATTCTTTAGCATATTATAATTTTGAAAGATAGAGGAATAACTATATATTATATACAGTACATAATAAATTGTTGAAAGAATGTTAATAGACTGAAGCCGTGGCCGCCGATACTACATAGCCGTATTAGAACAGTTCTCAATAGCAAGCAAAAATTAACACTCCATTTTATTTTCCACCTCACACAATAACCGCTTAATGTACAGTGTTCTAGAGTTCACCAATCACAAGATAACACCGATTACTGCCTCTGGTATGTATTATATCCTAGGTTAGGCCATATATTTGGAGAGATATGTGTATCCGTATATGACTCAAGAATTCTCACGGTTCTAGGCTCGCGGAGGCCATAGCTGACCTACCGGTACTGGTAATTATTTTCACAATAAAAAGTGAACCACTTGATCTAGAGAGTTCTGGGGCGCGTTCAAGAGCAAGACTTCTGATGCTACAGTTTCCGTAGCGCGAATTGGGCCCTATTGAACGATTTTGAAGCCTCTTCCGCACTACGTAAACAAACAGGGTGGTGGCCATGGTTACGTTTATACCAGCGTCTTCGTTTGACGCTCTAAACAACGACAATGACCGTTCTTTACATCTAATCAACTGCTAGGATATTTATCCTGTAATATCCATAAGTAATTAGGCCTAAAGCATGCTGGCTATTAAATTATAGCTTCTCATTGGCCTAAAATACATATTAATAGTTATTAGTAACCATATTTTTGGATTACATACATACACATACAAGTTTAAAGACCGTTTGTCCACAGAAACTGTGGTTACAGTCTCACATCCTACAATATTCTACAATAAAGTATATAGGCCTATGAAAGAAAGCAAATTTGTTCATAAAATTTGTCATATGTTATTTTCGTTCGCCACTTCAATACATGCGGATCCTCTACGCCTCCTATCGAAACATAAAGCTGTATATTTGTATCAATATTTTGATCTAAAATTTAATCTAATAGTTTTAAAGTAAATAGTAACGCATACTAATATGAATATTCGATATTTGTAACTGATTTGATGCGCATATAGTCGAGAGTAATTTGTCTGCTAGCGCTAAAGACGAATTGTAAAGATGTATTGTCTGTGCGCCTCACGGCGTCACTCCTCCAAAGGCTGTGCGCTGTATGAGCGACCGTAAGCAACCGTATGCGCGCACAATGTCGTTCAGTAACGCTGTAGCGCCAACCGGGCGCTAAAATTAGTGCTCTTGAATGCGCTCCTGGTCTTAACCAATCGCAAGATAACAATGAGTACTGCCTCTGGATATATATACCGTGTACAGTCGGCCCTCAGGTAACGCGGCTTTGGGTTCTGCGTTTTTGCTCTAACACGGGTACCCCAAATGTGCCGAGTCAGCATCTAACACGAGTTTGTTTATGTACCGCACGTGGGGCTGTGGCGGTTGGCTGGCAGCTCTCGGCATCTCTCGGCCCGTGACGTCAGACTTGGGTGTGCTCGGTGCGTCTCGTGTCCCGCCAGTCAGTGTGCTGCCGCGTCTACCTGTGATTACCAGTGTCCGTTGAAAACATCTCTGTTTTCGCTAGTTTCGCCACAACCATGCCTCCCCCCAACAAGTGTCGGAAGTTTACATATGCTGAGAAGCTGGAGATAGTGAAGAAGGTTGAAGGTGGAGCAAAGAAGGCTCATGTTGGTCATACATATGGGGTGAACGAGTCTACTATTAGAACAATCTATAAGGACAGAGAGAAGATCCGCAAAGTTTTGAAGGGACACCCTGGCCAAGCTAGCCTACATGCCTTCAAAGTTGCTAACCCTGTGCTTAAGACTACAGAGAAACTTGTGGGCAGATATATTGATAGGCAAAGTAGGAATGCGATACCGCTCGATGGCAAGGTTATTCGTCAGAAGGCTAAACTTTTATATCAACAAGTGGCCATCAAGTTAAACGAGCGTCACCCTCCACCATTCCAAGCTTCGCACGGCTGGCTTTGGTCATTCATTAAGCGTCAGAAAATGAAGAATGTGAGAATAACAGGAGAGGCAGCCAGTGCAGATACAGCAGCAGCAAATCAATTCCCTGCCTATCTACGCCAAATTATAGAAGGGGGATATACGGCAGACCAGATATTCAAAGCTGATGAAACTGGCTTTTTTTGGAAGTCTATGCCTAAGCGTACCTATATCAATAAGAAACAGAAGAGTGCCAAGGGCTTTAAGGGAGCAAAGGACAGAGTGACATTGCTATTAATATGCAGTGCGTCAGGGTCATGTAAATTAAAACCCCTAGTGATCCACCGTGCAAAGAAGCTTCGCCCCTACAGGAACCATGATATGTCCCGTCTGAATGTCTAACAAGAAAGCTTGGATGTCGGCTGCCCTAAGTCTTGAGTGGTTCGACAAGTGCAACCCCTGCAACCCCTAGACCAAGAGATCATCGCCAACCTAAAAGCCAGCTATGCTACCAATCTATCTATCTATCTATTGCCTGACGCCGTGATCCCCGAAGGGGTGGCCACGAACGAACCGCCCCCATGCACCTCTGTCCCCAGTCAGTCGACGCCCCTCCCCCCAACCAGCACCACCTTCGTTCATGTACTTCCTCACTCCATCCTTCCACCTCATATTCGGTCTACCTCTCCCCCTCTGTCCCTCCACCTCGCTCTCATACACCCTCTTAGTCATTCTCTCGCTTTCCATACGTTCCATATGGCCGAACCATCTCAAGTTGTTCCTTTTCACACTTTCCAGCACATCTACCTCCACCACCAACCTCCTTCTTACTTCCTCATTAGTCTGTCTATCCCTCCATGTAACTCCGCACGCACTCCTTAAGTAATTCATTTCCACTGCTCTCACTCTTGGTCCGAGTCTCTCAACCAACGTCCATGCTTCGCTTCCGTAAGTCAGTGTCGGGATTACCACACTGTCATGCAAGGACTTCTTCACTTCCATACTGACCACCCTATTTCTTGTTACTGCTTTTAGCATTCCTACAACCCTCTTCCCCTGTTGTACCCTCTCCCGCACCTCTTCATCCATAGTCCCATCTTTACTCAACACACTGCCCAGATACTTAAAAGAGTTTGACGATCTCCATAGCCTGACCGTTCAGCTTCACCTCACACTCTGTGACTTCACCCCCTTTCGAAGACCATAACCTTGCTCTTCCCCGTATTTACCTTCAAATTCCGTTTTTCGCACACTGTTCCAAACTCATTTACCAGACCCTGCAACTCCCATTCATTATCACTCATCAGAACTGTATCATCCGCAAACAGCAGTATAGGTAGCTTCCACTCAATTCCCTCCCTTTTCAGCGATACACCAACATCCACTGCTCTTGATAGTATTTCTTTCATAACTCCATCCATATATACAGTAAACAACCACGGGGACATCACACACCCCTGTTTCAAACCAACATTCAGGTCAAAGAACTCGCTCCAATGATGTTGGTATTGATGATATTACAATGATATTACGATGTTGGACTCTGCAACAGACACCCACGAAGAGATTGACCAGTTGTCCGACCTCGACTCAGATTCAGATGACCCTGGACCTGGACCTGCCCCTGCCCCTGGACCTGCCCGTGAGGATCCTGCAATAATCACTGTCTTCCAATTTTGGAAAAAGTTCCACATTAAGAATGGCATTGACTTTATTGTGGAAAGTTGGAATGAAATAAACCAGCCCACTATCCACCACGCCTGGCGGAACATTTTGGAGGGGTTACCTGGCCACAAGTTAGACCTGCCAGGTGAGCGACAGACGGTAGAAGCGGCGGTTGGCCAGGCAGTAGCAGCAGCTCATAACGTAGCCGGTTTGGAAGAAATTAACGAGGAAGACGTGCGAGAAATGATCGTACCACCTGACCTAGATCCCGAGGAGTTACTGCAAGAATTGGATGATGAGCTAGCAGAAGAACCTGTCGAAGAAGACGGGCCTGCAGGAGAACCTATCACCGAAGATTTACGAGAGATCATCGAATTGGCTGACCGCTTGGCAGATCACATACAAAACAAAGATCCTAATAGGGATAGGGCTATTGCTACATCAACACAACTTTCAACTCTTCTAAGAGCCTACTCAGAGATGTTCACCGATCGTGTCAATGCTCGTCAACAGTTGCGCATCACAGAATTCTTTCGTGTCCGCCAGCAGCAACAGGTACAGGAGCAAGAACGGCAGCAGGGCGACGATTCGGACGACTCCCTCGCTTCAGACATCGATGTGGACGATGCTATGTCCCCCTTCTCGGGGTTTGGCGAAGACGACCAGCATCGTCGTAAGGATCTGGGGAGGCCTTCAACATCCTCTCAGTGACGCCAATCGTGGTGTCGTGGGGGAGGGAGGGGGCGGGCGAGAGAGAGAAGTGCTACGCACTACATCACCACCAAACAAGGTACAGTACAGTACGGGATTCATATTGTTACCATTAATTTATTAATATGCAAGATTTCATACATATGTTCTGTAAAATATTGTTAGGTTGTGTGTGACTGATGTTTGATCCATATTTTGTTAGGTTATCGGGTGGTAAATGGGTAAAAAAGGGGACTTTGGGGAAGTGGCCAGAACGAATAGAATTTTTCCCATATAACCTTTGCTTTATGTAACGCGTGTTTGCCTAACACGGCCTTGGGCCAGTACGATATACCCGCGTTATCGAAGGGTGGACTGTATATATATATACCGGTAACCTAGGTTAGGCCATATTTTTACGTATTTATAAGTGCGCCAACATCCCGAGAATTTGACGATTCACCCAGATCCAGCACTGGCGGGAAGGTTTAAATGGCCGTTCGGCGAGGGTTAACCCACAGGACCCCAGCGTATGCGTCGGCAATGTATGTAACGCTAAACCCCACCGACGCATAGGGTGTGTCGCGGTTAGTTACTCTGGTCCTATGGCACCTAGAGGGCTCAGATTTGTATGGAAACTGCGTAAGTATCCCACGCAACAATGCCGATGGTTGAAAACCCTCAAAGTCCAACCGCGTGAGCGCACAAAAACGTGTTTTTGCATGTTTCTGCCTACCCATTTCCCCATGTTAATTCCGACTTTCGGGCGCCCCTTAGGACCCCTTAATGACCTAGGGGATGATTTTTTTTTTTTTTTTTTTCATTTCTAACCCATTCCAGGTGTTTTCTGAAAATAAACAAAATTTTGACAACCTGCTGGGCCTGGAGTGTACATTTATATTATATTGCCTGGGGCTCAGTGGGTTAATATATAATTCATATGTATCGCATCATAAACCGTCAGAAAAGCCTCTCACGAATGTTACGTGCATCTAATTTGACCACTTTTTCCATTATTATCCCGCGACCAGCTGTTATATGCCCCTTGCTGTCAATATAAGTATGGTACTGTATATAATGATGACAAAAATAAGCCCTGAGGGCTTAAGCGATTAAGTTAAACGCGAGCATAACGGTCGTGACTGCAAGCGTGTGAACCTTTTCTCTATACTGTAATTCTCGGCAGGTGGAGATGTTTGGGCAATTTCCTGGGAAGGATGTAGTTACCGGGTGTACCACTACCGACATACAACATGAATCATCTTTAACCCGCTGAGTACCAGCTAAATATTTATAAATGTACCACCCAGGACCGGCTGATTCTGATTTTTTTTTTTCCAGAAACAATCGCGAATGGATTAGGAATGAAGGGAAAACCACGAAAAACCGATCAAAAAGCTCAAAAAATGTAGCCCCCGAAAACGGATTTTACAAGAATATAAAATTGAAGGCAATTTACCCCAAAAAAACATGTTTTTGCGCGCTCACGCGGTTCGACTTTGAGAGTTTTCAACCATCGGCATGGGTGCGTGGGATACTTACACAGTTCCCATACAAATCTGAGCCCTCTAGGTGCCATAGGACCGAAGTAATTGGGACCGGAGTAACACTGACGCAACTGTTGCATCGCTGGGGTCTAGCGTTACATACATTGCTGACGCAAACGCTGCGTCGCTGGGGCTCAGTGGGTTAAATACTTATAATAAAATAAATACTTATAAATCTATAATACTAGGTTAGGTTAGGTTAGGTTGTTTGGTTAGGGTAATGTATTTTTATACCCAAAGGCAGTCAAAATAGACGGGAACATGATGGTGAGCGTCCGCGTAGTGTAAACAAGACAGGCGGTACACCCGGTAACTACATTCTTGCCAATTTCCTCACACCCCTTGCCTCTGTTTTGCCCGACAGTAAAATAGGTTATGCGCCAGGGTGAAAAGGGTTCTCGGTAAATCTACAGTTATACTACCCCTCCCCCACTACCCCCCACCACCTCCCCCCTTCAAAACACGCCTTTTAGCGTGTTTTTGGATGGTTCAGCAGACGCGGAAACTGGAAAAAAAACTTATTTTGATAAAAAATTATCACCAACCAGATAGCCTAAGAGTTTTTCAGGTAATTTGTTGTAATTTTTATTTGTTTATTTGATATAGTGTTGTTTAATACCGAGGACCGTCGCATTTTAGTATTTTTAACATTAGCCTAACCTAACCTAACCTAACCGAAAAGTAACCTGTTTCCGCGACGGTCTAAGCTCCCCCTCACGTTCCCTGTTTATGGGTGCGCGACGGTCTAAACCCTGCTCACGTTCCCTGTTTATGGGTTCGCGAAGGTTTGTAATACTTCAATGTATCTATTACAAGTCAAATATACATTTCCGCGCATCATCAAACCATACTAAGTCTACTACTAATAATATTAACCCATTAGTACCAACAGAATAGCGACAAAATAGGGGTAGTATAACTGTAGATTTATCGAACTGTTTTCCAGATGCCTATTTACTAAGAAAAATTTAACAATATCTTTAACCTAACCTAATCTAGGCTAGTATATAAGTGGACTAGCCTATTTATGAATGTAAAATAGACAAATATAGGCTAGCCTATTGTAACATTACCAAATTATTGAGATATAAGTAACTGTACAGGTCTCCCCACTACACAGGAGGTGGAGAAAGGAAGGGAGGGGGATTTCCGAAATAATTGAGGCCAAAAATAAACCAAAAACCATTGGAAACTCTATGGGCTCATGCCAAAATCATTGCAGGCGTCTTGGATTTTAAACATGGCGACCGGGCAAAAAGTCAACAACATTCTAGGAAGAAAATAAGAGGACCGAAAATCTTCTTAACTCGTCATATTTACAACAAAAAACAACTTTCACATACCCTTAAAAGCCCGAGGATGCATCGTAACCCTTGGAAATGTTGAAACTATGGCTGAAATCGTCGACGGCATCCATGACAGACGTAAACAGCTTCCTCCCTTCCTTCCCTCTCGGCTGACCGCTGGCGTACGCAGTGTCGCCAATCCTGGAAGAAATTTGCTGGATTAGTACGCTAGATACTAAACACCCTATATTGGTTCATATGACAGGAATGTCAAACATATCGCAAACAAAATATTTGAAAGTATCTAAATAATACGTATATATTGTCAATATGTCAATTACAAGGCTATTTATCCCACCAGAAACTCTTAACACAAAATCCGCTAAATTAGGTTGCTAGATTCTTAAAAGTACCATTTCAGACCACAATCTCTAATATTTTGCTATAATTTTGGCAAGTATATATAATTTAACGTATAAGCGTTCCAAAATCGCAAACATCAAAATATATATTCCACTAGAAATGGAAAACAACTGCTTGATGTGAGCAAATAACTCTACATTTACCATACAAGTTGCTATACTGGCTACAATGATCTTCGTTACATAATAATATTTGTTGACGATTTGAAATTTCTACTCCCATTCACTAATATCTAACTCTGTGAAACATAATGGATATCATTAGTATATATATATATATATATATATATATATATATATATATATAGGCTAATCTAGATGCAATTTAAAAGTAATGAGTACTTTTAATTAGTGAAAACACTTAAAATGTTCATATACTGTATATATAATTATACCGGTATATATATATATATATATATATATATATATATATATATATATAGAGAGAGAGAGAGAGAGAGAGAGAGAGAGAGAGATGGGAGGCAGGGGGAGGGAGGCAGTATAACCAAGCGAGGTGTAGTTTTATCAGCTAATTTTCATACATCCTGTGGTTTGACAAGGAGGCTGCTGGAAGTGGTGCCAGGGGGGCCATGATGAGAGAGAGAGAGAGAGTGTGTGTGTTTGAGAGAGAGAGAGTGAGTGTGTGTGTGAGAGAGACTGTGCGAGAGTGAGTGAGAAGTAGGTGGTGGGAAAATGTGAATAAAATTAAAATAATCAACCATTTAGCCTAATCATCAAATACACATGACACAGCGAAAGAATATGAGAGAGAGAGAGAAAAAAAAAAAGTACAAGGTAATAATAAAGGTATAACTAAAATATACTATAGTCCATTCATTATAGGTAGGCCAAAAATCTTGACCACTAGCCTCTGTGAAACAAACAATTAGAGTAATCGAGCTAATATTTCTACCATTTAGCCTAGTAAGGGAATAGGTGTGGACATTTAAAACCCATTTTCTCTAGCCCTTTCATAGTTACAGAGGATAAAAGTCAAGAATAAACTATAGCATCACAAAGAATACTATAATGTAACTATAGTCGGTTTGTGTTCACCCGGCGGAAACTATATCTGTCCAGCTGATATCTCCATACTTACAACTGTATTCCTAACACGCTCTGGTATCTCTCTCTCTCTCTCTCTCTCTCTCTCTCTCTCGGGGGTTTTGTGATGTGTTGTTATAATTGAGGATTTGGCTTGCTTTTGCCATATTCGAACAATGCAGTTTAGTTCCCCCTAGCCTAGAGGGCCTAGACTAACAAAAAGGCCTTCCCAGACTTCCTTCAAAAGAAAAAATGCCCACCCAGACGCCCATCAAGCTAAATTTGTAAATGTTTCGATAGATTTAGATAAGGTAGACGAGGTAAATAAAGTATAATGAATAACAAGCAATGGGAAGAGAGAGAGAGTGATGTAAAATAAGAGTATATCAAATATAAACAGAATGAAGCAAGAAGGTCATAAAGTAGAGTGAGGGAGAGTGAGGCAAGGGGGGAGAAAGGAGCAAGGGGGGGGGTGGGGGGGAAGAGGAGAAAGAAGAGGGGGGGGAGAGTGAGGAAAGGGAGGGGGGGGGAGGTTCATTTCAGTCTGGGATAGCCTAATTTTTATCGTGTGAGTGAGCGAGGGTAAGCGGAGAGAGAGAAGGGGGTACCGGGTATGTAATATTAGCCAGGATTTAAGATATATTAAGTCAGTTATTCTTTCCTACGAATCCAAACGGCCAATTAAAAAACATATAGGGATAGCAAATTATTTATAAGCATTAACACTCAACAATAAGTAAAGGAATAAGAAATACGGTAGCCAAGGAAAACAAGAAAAACAAAAGAAAACAACATCTATTCACTACTTTTCCTGACATTGCTTTGGGTTATACCTTCAGTTCATTTGTCTGGAATATGTTCATTACTTTTACTATTATCTGTTTTTCATTCCAGTGAATAGATTTTGTTTTCTTTTAATCTTCTTGTTTTCCTTGGCTATCTCGTATTCCTTTACTAATTGTTAAGTCTTAATAATCATAAATAATTTGCTATCCTTTAATGTTTATATTTGTAATTGGATGATTAGATTTTTAGGGAAGAATAACTGACTCAACCTATCTTAATTCCTAATATATTCTTACAGAGCTCTCTCTCTCTCTCTCTCTCTCTCTCTCTCTCCTCTATTCCTGAAGAGCAAGGCATAATAATTTTACCCCTAACTTCCTCCTTTCTCCACCCCCACCCCCATCATCTCCCTCCCTACCTTCCTTCCTGCCTTTCTTCCTCACATCATCTCCCTTCTTGCCTTTCTTCCTTCCTTTCTTTCTTGCTACCTCCCTCCCTCCCTCTCTCTCTTTCTTTCAACCTACCTCTTTCCCTTCCTTGCTCCCTCACATCCTCTCACATCCTCTCTCTCTCTCTCTCTCTCTCTCTCTCTCTCTCTCTCTCTCTCTCTCTCTCTCTCTCTCTCTCTCTCTCTCTCTCTCTCTCTGTTGAACAATAATTATTCTCTTGACAATTTTACCTAGATGGATCGCTGGCTCTTGCTTCGGTACCATTCTTCCCCGTCACATAACTTATACAGATTATCCAGTACAAATAGTCTCTTAAGGATATACAAATCTTCCTGGTTTTTCATGTTTATCACTGCGCCTTTATTTACGTCCTTCTCTCTATCAGATCTACGAGGATGGGCTGGTCTGGCATATAAGTCATATAGATTTGTTATAGTACAAAATGTAGTCTTTTAAGAAATAGTAAATCTCCCTTGCCTTTCAGTGTATTATTCTGGTGAGTACGATATTAAAGGGAGGTTTTCTGGACCCCTTTCTCCCTCATGTTTACCCCCATTGACTTTGAATATATAAGAAATTCGCCCCATTAGTTTGGCGATTTTAAGACCTTTCCTGCAACATATAAAAACAATTATCCCCTTAAGACCTGACCACTTCTCTTGGATTGTATGCTCTGCCACCCCCACCCCCTCTTCTCTCTCTCTCTCTCTCTCTCTCTCTCTCTCTCTCTCTCTCTCTCTCTCTCTCTCTCTCTCTCTCTCTCTCTCTCTCTCTCTCATGTACAGCAGCAGTAGGAGGATTTATCGTAATGACATGAGGCCGCTGTTGTCTCCGGGGCCTCCTCATATTTAACACCTTACATTGGTCTCCTTCACTCTCTCACTCACTCTCACTCTCTCTCTCTCTCTCTCACACACACACACACACACACACACACACACACACACACACACCCAGATATCTTCCCACTAAAGTGCATCTCATTGCCCCATTGACACCAAAGGCTAAAATAGGCAACTGCAAAATACAATTCGTTAAAGTATGTCTAATATATAAACTACAATCAAGTAACACTAAACACGCACACCAAACATCTTTCCAATACACTCCCCCCTCAAAAAAAAAAAAAAAAAAAAAAAAAAAAAAAATGGTTCTCTGTCACTCCTTCAACTCTTGGGGAGACACTCTTTGCAGGTGACTTTGCTCTTTGTCTCCTAACACATTCAACAAAATTATAGTAAAAACAAGAGAATAATAAAGTATAAGTGAACAAAATTTAATGAAAAACAAAACAATCTCATCGATGTAGTGATATAGACAAACTACCATAGGCCATTCATTATACCTGTAGGTAGGCCAGAAAATGGTGATCCCTAACCTCTGTAACTCAAAAAGGGCTAGAGCAAATGGGCTGTACATTTCTACACCTGTTCCCCGGCTGACTCTTCCCAAAAGTTATGAATATTAGCTGCAGAGGTTATAGAGTTATAGAGGTTATAGTTATAGAGGTTAACAGTCAAGATGTTTGTGAATTTGTGTTTTTATCTGTGTTTGTTCGTTGTTTTATGTTGTTTTTGTGTTTTCCCTGTTCTTGCTCTGTCTTGAGTCGGCTACCCCCAAGAAAAAAGGAAAATCAAATAATCAAATAGAATTAGATATAAAAAAATAAATAAAAAATAGGAAAAAATGGGGATTGGGCCTGAGCATATAGATAGATAGATAGATAGACAGATAAGATTGTTGTCCTAATTATAATGAATAGACTATAGCAACTCCAGATTGTATAAGCTGACAGAGAGAAAGAGAGAGATACAGTATAGATAGAGAGAGAGAGAGAGAGAGAGAGAGAAGAGCTGGTGGTGGGGAAGATAGGACACGAAAGTACAACAAGGGGAAGGATGGCGCGCGCGCGCGCTCTCTCTCTCTCTCTCTCTCTCTCTCACACACACACACACATACACAACCACATTAAGAACATAAGAAAATGGGAGTCTGCAAAAAGTCGATCGGCCCATACAAGGCAGATCCCTGTCACACCCAACCCCAATTACAAGGCCCAATTATAGACCCATCTCACTAATTAATACCTTGAGTACTGACCCCACCAAAACGGTCAGAGATTAACACAAGATTACGGGGGTCTGCTGAGCGCCGATTGGCCCACTCCTGGTAGATCCCCCTCACACCCAACCCATCTCGTCCATATGCCTATCTAATTTTATCTTAAAGCTCCCTATCGTTCTTGATCCCACTATATCACTTGGTAGCCTATTCCACCCATCTACAACTCTGTTGTAGGGTCAACATTGACCCTATAAAAATCCATTACGTATATTTCTGTTTTCCGGCTATAATTATACTATATTATTCACATATGGGAGTCAGAGGGTTAGTCGTTTCTCTTATAATTGCCACAGATCCTTCTTAAACACTATATAATCGTATAGTTACCCCCCAAAAACGAAAAACACATAGACAAAAATGGCTTATCACAAGAATGACAAATTGTGTTTTTTGTTTATTTGGCCTTCAGTACTAGCCCCAACACTCGGGGAGATAATGTAGTTGAATGGTTGTGTATTTGCGAGTGTAAATTTAACTATGTGAAAGTGTGTATTACTGTGGAGTTTAATTCAAATATGCATCCATTATAAAACAATAGTTACCCATAAAATTGAGAAGAAAATGGTTAATCTCAAGAATTACATGTAGCATCGCAACTCAAATTGAAATTAATTGATAAATTGTTTAAATATGGCATGTTAATATACCCTTATTTATCTTCATATTTACTGTCGTGTTTACTTAAGGTCTATATTTTAATTGCTGTATAGGCTATTACATTAGAAAATATAACATTATTGATATTATCTGTTCCTTAACACTTTCTTTACCGGTGACTTCTTTTCATTATATTTTGGCAACTACTAGACAATTTTATTCAGCTTAGGAAGGATGTCTACCACTTAAAAGGCTACAGACTACCTCGATTCATTCTTTTAGACATAACACATCCTTCCCAAGCTTCATCATACCATCTAAATGTGGATAGAATAAAATTAAAAACACGTCCGGTACAGAAGGGGTTAATGCAAACTGTTGGTCAAATTTGTTCTAAACTAAGTATTGCTCCGACAATAGCATATATTTCTGTTGCAACTAATATATACAAATATAATGGATCGTGATTCACTTAGTTTAATGAACGCATGACTTGCACAAGTATTTTATATTGCATTATTTCTGGTGCGGTAGACTGTGGTTGTCAGTATGAGTGAGTTAGAGTGCGGGCTCCGGTGAGTTAGGCATACTTACCTGGCACAGGAGATACCGCGATCATGAAGGCGGTTTTCCCAGGGTGAGGCCCACCATTGCACTCCGGTGGTGCTGACCCTTGCGATAAACCCAAATGTGGTTTACTCGGGTGCGAAATTTTTGGTAGCGGGGGACTGCGTTCGCGCTATCCCCCATATAAATAATAATAATAATAATATCAAATTAAACATTTATGAGGAGTTTACTAGCATCAAGGATCTTTGTATAGGGTCTTTGCTAGCATGAACAAATGTTTTCGTATGAGATGCGAATATTCTAAACTTACTTTAGATAAGAAGCTCACACATATTTACTTTAGATAAGAAGCTCACACATATTTACTTTAGATAAGAAGCTCACACATATTTACTTTAGATAAGAAGCTCACACATATTTTTGTTATATTCATGTTGTCTTCAAAACAAGTGCATTTGGTAATTCTTCAGTACTGTGCCTTCTCTCAACCCCTCCCCCCACCAACCCACGTTATGATATTGTTATTAGACTAACTTGACTTAACTAACCTAACATAAAAACATAAGAAAATGGGAGTCTGCAAAAAGCCGATCGGCCCATACAAGGCAGATCCCTGTCACACCCAACCCCAATTACAAGGCCCAATTATAGACCCATCTCACTAATTAATACCTTGAGTACTGACCCCACCAAAACGGTCAGAGATTAACACAAGATTACGGGGGTCTGCTGAGCGCCGATTGGCCCACTCCTGGTAGATCCCCCTCACACCCAACCCATCTCGTCCATATGCCTAACTAATTTTATCTTAAAGCTCCCTATCGTTCTTGATCCCACTATATCACTTGGTAGCCTATTCCACCCATCTACAACTCTGTTGTAGGGTCAACATTGACCCTATAAAAATCCATTACGTATATTTCTGTTTTCCGGCTATAATTATACTATATTATTCACATATGGGAGTCAGAGGGTTAGTCGTTTCTCTTATAATTGCCACAGATCCTTCTTAAACAGTATATAATCGTCTAGTTACCCCCCAAAAACGAAAAACACATAGCAAAAAATGGCTTATCTCAAGAATGACAAATTGTGTTTTTTGTTTATTTGGCCTTCAGTACTAGCCCCAACACTCGGGGAGATGATGTAGTTGAATGGTTGTGTATTTGCGAGTGTAAATTTAACTAAGTGAAAGTGTGTATTACTGTGGAGTTTAATTCAAATATGCATCCATTATAAAACAATAGTTACCCATAAAATTTAGAAGAAAATGGTTAATCTCAAGAATTACATGTAGCATCGCAACTCAAATTGAAATTAATTGATAAATTGTTTAAATATGGCATGTTAATATGCCCTTATTTATCTTCATATTTACTGTTGTTTTTACTTAAGGTCTATATTGTAATTGCTGTATAGGCTATTACATTAGAAAATATAACATTATTGATATTATCTGTTCCTTAACACTTTCTTTACCGGTGATTTCTTTTCATTATATTTTGGCAACTACTAGACAATTGTATTCAGCTTAGGAAGGATGTCTACCACTTAAAAGGCTACAGACTACCTCGATTCATTCTTTTAGACATAACACATCCTTCCCAAGCTTCATCATATCATCTAAATGTGGATAGAATAAAATTAAAAACACGTCCGGTACAGAAGGGGTTAATGCAAACTGTTGGTCAAATTTGTTCTAAACTAAGTATTGCTCCGACAATAGCATATATTTCTGTTGCAACTAATATATACAAATATAATGGATCGTGATTCACTTAGTTAATGAACGCATTACTTGCACAAGTATTTTATATTGCATTACTTCTGGTGCGATAGACTGTGGTTGTCAGTATGAGTGAGTTAGAGTGCGGGCTCCGGTGAGTTAGGCATACTTACCTGGCACAGGAGATACCGCGATCATGAAGGCGGTTTTCCCAGGGTGAGGCCCACCATTGCACTCCGGTGGTGCTGACCCTTGCGATAAACCCAAATGTGGTTTACTCGGGTGCGAAATTTTTGGTAGCGGGGGACTGCGTTCGCGCTATCCCCCATATAAATAATTATAATAATAATATCAAATAAAACATTTATGAGGAGTTTACTAGCATCAAGGATCTTTGTATAGGGTCTTTGCTAGCATCAACAAATGTTTTCGTATGAGATGCGAATATTCTAAACTTACTTTAGATAAGAAGCTCACACATATTTACTTTAGATAAGAAGCTCACACATATTTACTTTAGATAAGAAGCTCACACATATTTACTTTAGATAAGAAGCTCACACATATTTTTGTTATATTCATGTTGTCTTCAAAACAAGTGCATTTGGTAATTCTTCAGTACTGTGCCTTCTCTCAACCCCTCCCCCCACCAACCCACGTTATGATATTGTTATTAGACTAACTTGACTTAACTAACCTAACATAAGAAAATTGGGAGTCTGCAAAAAGCCGATCGGCCCATACAAGGCAGATCCCTGTCACACCCAACCCCAATTATAGGCCCAACTCACTAATACCTTGAGTACTGCCCCCACCAAAATGGTCAGGGATTAACACAAGATTACGGGGGTCTGCTGAGCGCCGATTGGCCCACACCTGGTAGAGCCCCCTCACACCCAACCCATCTCGTCCATATGCCTATCTAATTTTATCTTAAAGCTCCCTATCGTTCTTGATCCCACTATATCACTTGGTAGCCTATTCCACCCATCTACAACTCTGTTACCAAACCAATATTTGCCTATATAGCCTATATTGCCTAACCTAGTAGGCTAAATTATGACACCCTAACCTTTACCTAACAGTTGCTAACCTTTACCTAACAGTTGCTACTTTACCTAACAGTTGCTAACCTTTACCTAACAGTTGCTAACCTTTACCTAACAGTTGCTACTTTACCTAACAGGTGCTAACCTTTACCTAACAGTTGCTACTTTACCTAACAGGTGCTAACCTTTACCTAACAGTTGCTACTTTACCTAACAGTTGCTAACCTTTATCTAACAGTTGCTAACCTTTACCTAACAGTTGCTAACCTTTACCTAACAGTTGCTAACCTTTACCTAACAGTTGCTAACCTTTACCTAACAGTTGCTACTTTACCTAACAGGTGCTAACCTTTACCTAACAGTTGCTACTTTACCTAACAGGTGCTAACCTTTACCTAACAGTTGCTAACCTTTACCTAACAGTTGCTACTTTACCTAACAGGTGCTAACCTTTACCTAACAGTTGCTAACCTTTACCTAACAGTTGCTAACCTTTACCTAACAGGTGCTAACCTTTACCTAACAGGTGCTAACCTTTACCTAACAGTTACTACTTTACCTAACAGGTGCTAACCTTTACCTAACAGTTGCTAACCTTTACCTAACAGTTGCTAACCTTTACCTAACAGTTGCTAACCTTTACCTAACAGTTGCTAACCTGTATGTAACAGTTGCTAACCTTTACCTAACAGTTGCTAACCTTTATGTAACAGTTGCTAACCTTTATCTAACAGTTGCTAACCTTTACCTAACAGTTGCTAACCTTTACCTAACAGTTGCTAACCTTTACCTAACAGTTGCTAACCTTTACCTAACAGTTGCTAACCTGTATGTAACAGTTGCTAACCTTTAACTAACAGTTGCTAACCTTTACCTAACAGTTGCTAACCTTTATGTAACAGTTGCTAACCTTTACCTAACAGTTGCTAACCTTCATCTAACAGTTGCTAACCTTTACCTAACAGTTGCTAACCTTTACCTAACAGTTGGTAACCTTTATCTAACAGTTGCTAACCTTTACCTAACAGTTGCTAACCTTTATCTAACAGTTGCTAACCTTTACCTAACAGTTGCTAACCTTAACTAACAGTTGCTAACCTTTACCTAACAGTTGCTAACCTTTACCTAACAGTTGCTAACCTTTATCTAACAGTTGCTAACCTTTACCTAACAGTTGCTAACCCTTACCTAACAGTTGCTAACATTTATCTAACAGCTACTAACCTATATAATATAGTAAAACAAAATATAGGCTGTATATAAAACAGTTAGGCAGAGATATCACGCTCGATAATCAAAACATTCTATCTGGTAAACTATACATTTCCGGTGTAATTTTAAGTCCTGGAGATTCTAAATATCATAAAATACAACATAGAATGGGTTTTTATTCACTAAAGCAGGTGTTGAACTGATTAATTACGCCAAAGTTATACAGGATGACGAAATATGAATAATACGGTGGGAAAACAGAGAAGAACAATAATTATCTACTGATTATAAATCGCTGCCGTTTGTTCTTCCACCCTTATAACCCACACACATTAATGATAAATAATATAATTTGTGACGGTAATGACATATATTGCAGTGAATAATACCGCCAGACAAAGCTATAGAGAACACATAGACAAATATATCCCATACGTGACCTAAAATACAAATTGTGTTTTTTGTTTATTTCGCCTTCAGTACTAGCCCCAACACTCCAGGGGATGATGTAGTTGAACGGTTGTTTATTTGCGAGTGTAAATTTAACTGTAAGTGAAAGTGTGTATTATTAAATGTTATACATTCATACCAATTATGTATTAGTGTAGAGTTGAATTAAAATATGCATACATTAGTTACCCATAAAATTGAGAAGAAAATGGTTAATTTCAAGAATTACATGTAGCATCGCAACTAAAATTGAAATTAATTAATATATTGTTTTAATTTGGCACGTTTATTTATCTTCATATTTACTGTCATACTTTTACTAAAGATCTATATTTTAATTGCTTTAGATTACCGGTACATTAGAAAATATAACATTATTGATAATACCTGTTCCTTAATGCAAATTGTTGGTCAAATTTGCTCTAAAATGAGTATTGCTCCGACAATAGCATATATTTCTGTTGGAACTAATATAAACAAATATAATGGCTCGTGATTCAATTAGTTTAATGAACGCATTACTTGCACAAGTATTTTATATTGCATTATTTCTGGTGCGGTAGACTGTGGTTGTCAGTATGAGTGAGTTAGAGTGCGGGCTCCGGTGAGTTAGGCATACTTACCTGGCACAGGAGATACCGTGATCATGAAGGCGGTTTTCCCAGGGCGAGGCCCACCATTGCACTCCGGTGGTGCTGACCCTTGCGATAAACCCAAATGTGGTTTACTCGGGTGCGAAATTTTTGGTAGCGGGGGACTGCGTTCGCGCTATCCCCCATATAATAATAATAAACACTAATGAGGAGCTTACTAGCATCAACAAAAAAATCGTATGAGATGCGGGTATTCCAAACTTGTTTAGATAAGCTCACACATATTTTTGTTATATGCATAGTTGTCTTCAAAACAAATGCATCTACTGTATACAAACTCACAACCATCACTACCACCTCTACCTCTTCTTTTTCCACAACCATAGCTACCTCCTCTTCTTCTTCCACAACCATAGCTACCTCCAGCAACATTTCTACTTCCATCTGTATACCTCTACTGTAGCTAAACCATCACAACCATCTCTACTTCCATTTCTACCACTAACTCTCACCACAACTATCTCTACCACCACTACCGCTCCCAACATAACTACTTCTACCTCTCCTACCACAACCACCTCCACTTCTTCTTCCACCTCCACCACCTCCTCCCAGAAATAAAACATTCCTCACCACACACTTATAATATATTGGTGCCACAAATCCCGTCACTGCCAGTCCCTACCTCCCTTACCACTTGTGTCTGTGTCTGTGTCTGTGTGTGTGTGTGTGTGTGTGTGTGTGTGTGTGTGTGTGTGGGAGGGAGAGAGAGAGAGTGAGAAAGAGTCCCTACCTCCCTTACCACTTGTGTCTGTGAGAGAGAGAGTAAGAGTGTGTGTCTGTGAGAGAGATTGAGAGAGAGTGTGTGTGTGTGTGTGTGTGTGTGTGTGTGTGTGTGTGTGTGTGTGTGCGCGCGCGCGCGCAGATTGCAAGGCTTCAAAATCTATCAATATAAATGCCAAAAAAATACCATTCCCAGGACACAAATAAATATAATTCTATCTAAACAATAAACCACAAATTCCCCCATGCATACCAACACGATACCAAGTAAATATATTTGTTGTACACTTGACAAACTGCACCTTAAATCTGTTTAAAGAATAGGATCACCATTTGTGAGAGATATAAGAACATAAGAACATGGGTGTCTGCAGAAAGCCGATTGACCCACACAAGGCCCTGTAAAGGTTTATATATATTTATGACTTGTTTCTTTCCCTTGTAATATAAACCTTCATCAATATTCCTGAAGTGATTTGTGTGCGGTTGCGGACAACAAAAAAGATACACCCAAATAGTTTTTGTTTTTTTATATATATACGAAAAATCCTCCGTTCACTTGTTCACCATTCAGTACCGGTGACGTCCTTTTCATTATATTCTGGCAACTATTAGACGATATTATTCAGGTCAGTAAGGGTGTCTACCCATTAAAAGGTTACAGACTATCTCAATATATTCCTTTAGCTACCATATATAAGATACTAAGAAAATGGGAGTCTGCAGAAAGCCGATTGGCCCAAACAAGGCAGATCCCTCTCACACCCAACCCCAATTATAAGCCTTATGGGTTTACTAACTCACTAACTAGCTCACTAGCTCACTAACACCATTAGGACTGACCACACCGAAACGGTCAGAGGTTAGAAAACGGGGGTCTACAGAGCGCCGATTGGCCCACACCTGACAAATCCCCCTCACACCCAACCCATCTCGTTCATATGCCTATCTAATTTTATCTTAAAGCTCCCTATTGTTCTTGATCCCACTATATATCTTAACTAAACATTACAAAAAGACTATTTCAATTAATCGTTTTAGCTACCATATATCTCAACTAAGCTTTACCAAAATCCCTAAATGTAGCTGAAATCGGCTAAAAAAGACGTGACTGGTACATAAAGGTTTAATCTTCGGTGTTCGTATTCTCTTTTATTGTAGGGGTAATGTTGGTAGAACAATGGGGCCTTTACCGGTGTCCAGCCATATCCATGACTCTGGCCAAATAACTGAGCTTCCTGTGGCGGTTCACAGTTTTGGTTATCTAAATTTAATTTGTCTTATTTGTTTTCTTTAATTAATCTATTAATTTTATATATAATGTACGCCATTTATTTATGTATATATTATTTGATTTATTTATTTATGATTCATGTTATAACAACCCTGGGAAAAGTGGGGATTGGGCCTGAGTGTATATGGGTGGATATTTAGCTTTATAGATAGATTAATATTATCATTATTTTGTGTTGGGGTGAGGTGGGAGGGGGGAGGGCGCAAGCAATATATAGACCTTGCGCAAGAATGATAATATAAACATAAACAATAACAAAACATATATATAAACAAAAAAACCCAAATTGCAATGGTAACTGCAAAAAAAAAAAAAAAAAAAAAAAAATACAACAAAAAAATACCAGCGGACCGTCCTAGCACCTGATAACCCGAGAATACCAGCGGACCGTCCTAGCACCTGATAACCCGAGACTACCAGCGGACCGTCCTAGCACCTGATAACCCGAGAATACCAGCGGACCGTCCTAGCACCTGATAACCCGAGAATACCAGCGGACCGTCCTAGCACCTGATAACCCGAGAATACCAGCGGACCGTCTAGCACCTGATAACCCGAGAATACCAGCGGACCGTCCTAGCACCTGATAACCCGAGAATACCAGCGGACCGTCCTAGCACCTGATAACCCGAGAATACCAGCGGACCGTCCTAGCACCTGATAACCCGAGAATACCAGCGGACCGTCCTAGCACCTGATAACCCGAGAATACCAGCGGACCGTCCTAGCACCTGATAACCCGAGAATACCAGCGGACCGTCCTAGCACCTGATAACCCGAGAATACCAGCGGACCGTCCTAGCACCTGATAACCCGAGAATACCAGCGGACCGTCCTAGCACCTGATAACCCGAGAATACCAGCGGACCGTCCTAGCACCTGATAACCCGAGAATACCAGCGGACCGTCCTAGCACCTGATAACCCGAGAATACCAGCGGACCGTCCTAGCACCTGATAACCCGAGAATACCAGCGGACCGTCCTAGCACCTGATAACCCGAGAATACCAGCGGACCGTCCTAGCACCTGATAACCCGAGAATACCAGCGGACCGTCCTAGCACCTGATAACCCGAGAATACCAGCGGACCGTCCTAGCACCTGATAACCCGAGAATACCAGCGGACCGTCCTAGCACCTGATAACCCGAGAATACCAGCGGACCGTCCTAGCACCTGATAACCCGAGAATACCAGCGGACCGTCCTAGCACCTGATAACCCGAGAATACCAGCGGACCGTCCTAGCACCTGATAACCCGAGAATACCAGCGGACCGTCCTAGCACCTGATAACCCGAGAATACCAGCGGACCGTCCTAGCACCTGATAACCCGAGAATACCAGCGGACCGTCCTAGCACCTGATAACCCGAGAATACCAGCGGACCGTCCTAGCACCTGATAACCCGAGAATACCAGCGGACCGTCCTAGCACCTGATAACCCGAGAATACCAGCGGACCGTCCTAGCACCTGATAACCCGAGAATACCAGCGGACCGTCCTAGCACCTGATAACCCGAGAATACCAGCGGACCGTCCTAGCACCTGATAACCCGAGAATACCAGCGGACCGTCCTAGCACCTGATAACCCGAGAATACCAGCGGACCGTCCTAGCACCTGATAACCCGAGAATACCAGCGGACCGTCCTAGCACCTGATAACCCGAGAATACCAGCGGACCGTCCTAGCACCTGATAACCCGAGAATACCAGCGGACCGTCCTAGCACCTGATAACCCGAGAATACCAGCGGACCGTCCTAGCACCTGATAACCCGAGAATACCAGCGGACCGTCCTAGCACCTGATAAACCCGAGAATACCAGCGGACCGTCCTAGCACCTGATAACCCGAGAATACCAGCGGACCGTCCTAGCACCTGATAACCCGAGAATACCAGCGGACCGTCCTAGCACCTGATAACCCGAGAATACCAGCGGACCGTCCTAGCACCTGATAACCCGAGAATACCAGCGGACCGTCCTAGCACCTGATAACCCGAGAATACCAGCGGACCGTCCTAGCACCTGATAACCCGAGAATACCAGCGGACCGTCCTAGCACCTGATAACCCGAGAATACCAGCGGACCGTCCTAGCACCTGATAACCCGAGAATACCAGCGGACCGTCCTAGCACCTGATAACCCGAGAATACCAGCGGACCGTCCTAGCACCTGATAACCCGAGAATACCAGCGGACCGTCCTAGCACCTGATAACCCGAGAATACCAGCGGACCGTCCTAGCACCTGATAACCCGAGAATACCAGCGGACCGTCCTAGCACCTGATAACCCGAGAATACCAGCGGACCGTCCTAGCACCTGATAACCCGAGAATACCAGCGGACCGTCCTAGCACCTGATAACCCGAGAATACCAGCGGACCGTCCTAGCACCTGATAACCCGAGAATACCAGCGGACCGTCCTAGCACCTGATAACCCGAGAATACCAGCGGACCGTCCTAGCACCTGATAACCCGAGAATACCAGCGGACCGTCCTAGCACCTGATAACCCGAGAATACCAGCGGACCGTCCTAGCAACTGATAACCCGAGAATACCAGCGGACCGTCCTAGCACCTGATAACCCGAGAATACCAGCGGACCGTCCTAGCACCTGATAACCCGAGAATACCAGCGGACCGTCCTAGCACCTGATAACCCGAGAATACCAGCGGACCGTCCTAGCACCTGATAACCCGAGAATACCAGCGGACCGTCCTAGCAACTGATAACCCGAGAATACCAGCGGACCGTCCTAGCAACTGATAACCCGAGAATACCAGCGGACCGTCCTAGCACCTGATAACCCGAGAATACCAGCGGACCGTCCTAGCACCTGATAACCCGAGAATACCAGCGGACCGTCCTAGCACCTGATAACCCGAGAATACCAGCGGACCGTCCTAGCACCTGATAACCCGAGAATACCAGCGGACGTCCTAGCAACCTGATAACCCGAGAATACCAGCGGACCGTCCTAGCACCTGATAACCCGAGAATACCAGCGGACCGTCCTAGCACCTGATAACCCGAGAATACCAGCGGACCGTCCTAGCACCTGATAACCCGAGAATACCAGCGGACCGTCCTAGCACCTGATAACCCGAGAATACCAGCGGACCGTCCTAGCACCTGATAACCCGAGAATACCAGCGGACCGTCCTAGCACCTGATAACCCGAGAATACCAGCGGACCGTCCTAGCACCTGATAACCCGAGAATACCAGCGGACCGTCCTAGCACCTGATAACCCGAGAATACCAGCGGACCGTCCTAGCACCTGATAACCCGAGAATACCAGCGGACCGTCCTAGCACCTGATAACCCGAGAATACCAGCGGACCGTCCTAGCACCTGATAACCCGAGAATACCAGCGGACCGTCCTAGCAACTGATAACCCGAGAATACCAGCGGACCGTCCTAGCACCTGATAACCCGAGAATACCAGCGGACCGTCCTAGCACCTGATAACCCGAGAATACCTGATACCAGCGGACCGTCCTAGCACCTGATAACCCGAGAATACCAGCGGACCGTCCTAGCACCTGATAACCCGAGAATACCAGCGGACCGTCCTAGCACCTGATAACCCGAGATACCAGCGGACCGTAGCACCTGATAACCCAGAATACCAGCGGACCGTCCTAGCACCTGATAACCCGTCGGACGTCCTAGCACCTGATAACCCGAGAATACCAGCGGACCGTCCTAGCAACTGATAACCCGAGAATATATAACTGAAAAAACTCCCCGCCGACAATGGTGCAAAGAGCTAGAGGTAATAGAGGGTGAAGGGAGAAGCTTTATCTATTCAATTATATAGTTAAGTTAATCTATTGATTAATTAATTAATTAATTGATTGATTTAGTCATTTAGTTCTCTCTCTCTCCCTCTCTCACTAAATCTCCCCCCCCCACACACACTTTCCCTCCCTCCCTCCCTCTCTCTCTCTCTCTCTCTCTCTAACACTAAATCTCCCCCCCTCCCACACACTTTCCTTCTCTTTCTCTCTCTCTCTCTCTCTCTCTTCCCCATAAAAGTATATTCAGCATTGTAATTCCGTAATCCCTAAATATATGACAACCCCCCCCCCCCTGTCAGTGTCCTAAGCTGCTCTTAATCCACTCACCCTATCTCACCCCTTCATTCCTGCTCTCGCTCTCTCTCTCTCTCTCTCTCTCTACAGTATATCTACGGTATCTATCTATCTATTTCTCTATTTAGCTATCTATCTATTTTGTTTTATCTCTCTCTCTCTCTCACGCTCGCTCTCGCTCTCTCTCTCTCTCTCTCTCTCTCTCTCTCTCATTTCTTTTCTGTTTTTGGGCTATGAATTGACGATGTTATTCAGATTAGGAAGGATATATGGAAGTCCGAGGGGGGCTAAGTGAGCTAGTCTTTACCCCTTTAATTCCAACAGATCCTTGCTAAGCTGTATATAATCGTCTAAGGATAGCCTAAAGAAACTGTCAAAAGGGGTTTAATAATACGAGTAAGACTGCAAGCCATTCGTGCGTGAGGGCTGGGGGGGGGCACAGTCTGACGCTTGTTATCTTAAGGGGATGGTTGTATTTTTCTTGTCCCCTTCGCCCTCATTAGTTCTGAGATTTTAAGCTGTTTGCCCCTTTATTTTGGCGACTTTAAGATCTTTCGCTCCATTACTTTGCCAATATGAGACCTTTCATGCCATTTAGGTGTCAATTTTCTTCTTGGCGAGCGAAAGCAAGCCTGTAATTTCAGAGGACATTTGTCTATGGAACAATGTACAAAATTATGTTGGGGGTGCTATATGTTTTAGCTTAATGGAGGTCTAGGGAAGAAACTAAAAGCAATAGTAAAGAGTACAGTATAAAGTTAAGTAATTAAGTCGCCGATTTGATGCTGCCAATACGTCATTACTTGTTGCAAATTGAATTATTTATCATTAGTATTTGTGGGTTAAATAAGAGTGGAAGAACGAAAGGTGGCCATCTAATCAGTAGATAACTAGTTTTCTTTTCTTTCCTTTTTTCTACCATATTATTCATATTTCGTCATATTTTTGGGTAAGCCCCCTGGTTGAGTTAGGTTAAACTCCGGTTTGTACATAAATTTAAAGACAAATATAATTATTAAAAAAAATATGTGTGAGCTTATCTGAAATAAGTTTAGAATATTCGCATCTCATACGAAAACATTTTTGATGCTAGTAAGCTCCTCATTAGTGTTTATTATTATTATTATATGGGGGATAGCGCGAACGCAGTCCCCCGCTACCAAAAATTTCGCACCCGAGTAAACCACATTTGGGTTTATCGCAAGGGTCAGCACCACCGGAGTGCAATGGTGGGCCTCGCCCTGGGAAAACCGCCTTCATGATCACGGTATCTCCTGTGCCAGGTAAGTATGCCTAACTCACCGGAGCCCGCACTCTAGCTCGCTCATACTGACAAGCGCAGTCTACTGCACCAGAAATAATGCAATATAAATTACTTGTGCAAGTAATGCGTTCATTAAACTAATTGAATCACGAGCCATTATATTTGTTTATATTAGTTCCAACAGAAATATATGCTATTGTCGGAGCAATACTCATTTTAGAGCAAATTTTACCAACAATTTGCATTAAGGAACAGGTATTATCAATAATGTTATATTTTCTAATGTAATCTAAAGCAATTAAAATATAGATCTTAAGTAAAATCATGATAGTAAATATGAAGATAAATAAGGGTATATTAACATGCCAAATTAAAACAATTTATCAGTTAATTTCAATTTTAGTTGCGATGCGACATGTAATTCTTGAGATTAACCATTTTCTTCTCAATTTTATGGGTAACTAATGTATGCATATTTTAATTCAACTCCACACTAATACACAGCACGTATGAATTTATAACATTTACTAATACACACTTTCACTGACAGTTAAATTTACACTCGCAAATACACAACCGTTCAACTACATCGTCCCCCCGAGTGTTGGGGCTAGTACTGAAGGCCAAATAAACAAAAACCACAATTTGTATTTTAGGTCACGTATGGGATATATTTGTCTATGTGTTCTCTATAGCTTTGTCTGGCGGTATTATTCACTGCAATATATGTCATTACCGTCACAAATTGTATTATTTTTCATTAGTTTGTGGGTTATACTAAATAAGGGTGGAAGCACAAGAGGCAGCCATTTATAATTAGTAGATATTTATTTTTATTTTATTTTCCCCCACCATATTATTCATAAGAACATAAGAAAATGGGAGTCTGCAGAAAGACGATCGGCCCACACAAGGCAGATCCCTGTCAAAATTACGTCATCCTGTATAACTTTGGTAAGACCAACGGTTCACTTTCTCTCACTTCACTCACCTACCCCCGTAATTTACCGGAGGATGACAGGTTTTTCACAATACGTAGACGGAGGTCTTTATAAACAAAACAAGTAATTAAGGGGAGGCAGACCGTTTTTCTGGACCCCCTAATGTTTAGCCCCATTAGTTTTGAGATTATATGACGTTCGGCCCATTGGTTTGGCGATTTTAACACCTTTCGCCCCATTTCGTTGTCAATTTTAAGACCTCTCGTACCATTTAGGTGTCGATTATTTCCTGGCGAGCGATAGCGAGCCTGTAATTTTAAGAGGAACCGGCTTTCAGCCGGAACATTTTTCTACCGAAAAATGTACAAATTTATCTTGAAGGAGGGTCTAGGGGGTGGTTTATCTTGAAGGGGGGTCTAGGGGGTGTTTTTCTAAGCTTGATGGAGGTCTAGGGAGGAAACTAAAAAAATAAATGAATTAATAGACCAAACAAACGGTCAGTCTCCCCTTAAGACAATAAATACGGCCATGCCCCCTTAACCTGCTTCCCACACACAGTATATGCTAGTCACGTATTGAGAGAGAGGGGAAGGAAGGGTAAGTTATAAGCATAAATAGATCATTATAGACGTCAGTTAATGAATTACTAGTGTAAATAATGATCGTCAATAAATACAGTGTGATAACTGATTGATTACTGTCGTTAACCCATTCAGTACCAGGGACGTCCTTTTCATCATATTCTGGCAACTATTAAATTATATTATTTAGTTTAGGACTGACCTCTCAATAATATGGCATCATGGGTTGGGTGTGAAGGGGGATCAGCTGGGTTGGGCCAATCAGTGCTCTGCAGACCCCCGTAATCCTGCGTTAATCTCTAACCGTTTTGGTAAGATGATCCTCAGGGTATTAGAGTGTTGAGCCTATAATTGGGCTTTGTAATTGTGGTTGTGTGGGACAGGGATCTGCCTTGCTTAGGCCAATCGGCTTTCTGCAGACTCCCATTTTCTTATGTTCTTATGTTCTAAACTATGCCAACCAACCCTTTAACTACCACAGAGCCTTCCTAAGCTGCATAATTTCGTCTAAATATAGTTTGAATAAAATATAACACGACACTCGTACTCAAAAAGTGAATGATAAGGAGATAACTATATACTTCAATTAAATCATTACTATATTGTAAGTAATAATGACTAATAAACAAAGTGTAATTACTGATTGCGTAATGTCATATTTGCCTGCGTCGAACACGAAGGCTAATGAGTGATTGACATATTGATGTTCTACTTGTTATGGAGGATCAATAGCGGGCCATGGATCTAACTAGTATTATATGTAGCCACAAAATAATATTAAAATGACAATCTGATATTTGGGATAAATGGATATCAAATCGTAGTTATGTACTTAACCCTATACAAATAACTGTCTTGATGGTGTAATGGTTAGAGTGTTTAAGATATGTATGAGGTAACCCAGGTTCGAATCCCGGTAGGATCACATGCTTTCATTTATTACATTGGGAGGTTTTTGGTGTTAGGAGTGAAATTAATTAATTAGACTTGGAATCCTATATAATAGCTTACAAGAAGTGCTCAATGTACCTGTTGCTGTGTAATATAACTGCATACTCAAGCCTGCAAGTGGATTCTGAATACCGCAACACGAGGTTGAACCCCTTGCATGCCGGCGATTTCAGCTACACCATTTAGACGATTTTATGAAGCTTAGGAAGAATATATGGCAGCTAAAAGAATATATGGCAGCTAAAAGAATATATGGCAGCTAAAAATATTAATCGAGATAGTATGTACCCTTTTCATGAGTAGACGTCCTTCCTAACTGACTAAAATCGTCTAATAGTTGCCAGAATATAATGAAGAGGATGTCGCCGGTACTGAATGGGTTAAGGGGAGGTTTCCACTTGAGGGATTTTTTTTCTAACTTCCTTCTCCCTCATGTTTAGCCCCATTGTTTTTGAGATTTTTAAAACGTTTGCCCCATTTGTTTGACGATTTTAAGAACTTTCGCCCCATTTATGTAACTTTTAAGACCTTTCGTGCCATTTAGGTGTCGATTTTTTCCTGGCGAGCGATAGCGAGCCTGTAATTTAAGAGGAACCGGCCTTCGGCCGGAAATTTGTTCTACCGAAAAATGTACAAATTTATCTTGGAAGGGGGTCAAGGGGGTGTAATTTCAAGATTGATGGAAGTCTAGGAAACGCACTAAAAACCTCCCCTTAAGCATTTGGTAGCTACTATGTGTATTTTCAGCTCATGAGGCTGCCATTCTTAATAAACCGTTATTATTATTATTATTATTATTACTATATTTCGTTCCAAATATATAGGTCAAAACTCTTGAACATTAACCTCTATAACTCACAAACGACTAGAGTACGGTAATCAAGCGAATATGTCTACCATTTGGGAAGGGTCAGCCAGGGAATAGGAGTGGATATGTACAGCCCATTTGCTCCAGCCCTTCCAGAGTTATAGAGGTTAGGGTTCACTAGTTCTGGCCACCTACCTATTTGGAGCAGAGCATAAGGAGTGATCGTATCAGAATGTGGGTTAAGGGGAGGTTTTTAGTTCGTTCCCTAGAATTCTATCAAACTTAAAATTACTCCCCCTTGACCCCCTTTTCAAGATAAATTTGTACATTTTTCGGTAGAAAAATGTCCCGGCCGTAGGCCGGTTCCCCTTAAATTACAGGCTGGCTATCGCTCGCCAGAAAAAAATCGACACCTAAATGGCACGAATGGTCTTAAAATTGACAGAAATGGGGAGAGGGTTCTTAAAATCGCCAAACTAATGGGGCGAACGTCTTAAAATCTCAAAAGCAGTGGGGCTAAACATGAGGGAGAAAGGGGTCCAGAAAAAAATCCTCCAGGTGGAAATCTCCCCTTAAACTTCTTAAAGGGTCGCCATAAGAATAGAAAAAAAAATGGGATATGAGTTACTTGAAATTACCACAGGGAAGATATAGGAGGTGAAATAGATGATGGGCTTTCACACACACACACACACACACACACACACACACACACACACACACACACACACACACACACACTCTCTCTCTCTATCTACCTATCTATCTTTATCTACCCATCTATCTCTCTGTCTCTCACTCTCGCTCTCGCTCTCGCTCTCGCTCTCTCTCTCTCCCTCCCACCCAGCTAGTAGTATCTCTGCGGACTATCTACATTACCATCTGGGCAGCAGGGGTCATAAATTGAGCCTTATCACCAGCTTGCACAATGTTGAAAATAGCCTGCTACCTTCCCGGGGAGGTTTTAATATCTAGTGGCGGTGGTGGGGAGGTAAATTTTGGTGGAGAGGGTGGTGGTGATGGAGTGGTGGAGAGGGTGGTGGTTGTGGTGGTGTGGTGATGGTGGTGGGCTGTGGAGGTAAACTTTGGTGGAGAGGGTGGTGGTGGTGGTGGTGGAGAGGGTGGTGGTTGTGGTGGTAGTGGTAGGCTGTGGAGGTAAACTTTGGTGGAAAGGGTGGTGATGGAGTGGTGGAGAAGGTGGTGGTGTGGTGGTGGTGATGGGGAAGTAAACTTTGGTGGAGAGGGTGGTGGTGGTGGAGGGGAGGGTGGTGGTGGTGGTGGAGGGAAGAGGGACAGGTGTGGTGGTGGGGGGTGAATATTTTCTTGTCCATGTTCATGAAGGAGATGAAAGGCAACGTTGACTGTAACAAGTCTCCCCTCCCAAATTTGAAAGAGTAAAAGCTAGCCATATTCACTTTTGTCTTTATAGTGTGTCGTTCCTGTTTTGGATTGTTTATTTTGCAAATTCTTCACACATATTGCTTAGCTATCTTGATGGATAAGGATTGTAGGGTGGTTCCTCCCTTGCCAAAATGTTCAAATAGCAGCTCATGTTAGCCTACACGTCAGTAATGGGCAGACTTTAACCCTTTCGCTGCGGGTAACATTCCGGAACGTCCTGGCAAGTTACAGCAATTTCCAGGCTTTAAAAGCCTGTAAAAAACGTAAAAATCAATTTCAGTGGGCGGGAGCGTCAGGGGCCCACCTTCGACCCTCAGAGCACTGAGCGGCTCACTGAGGTTGACTGTGTCTCGCGCGGGTCTCTCTCTGTCTCTCTCAACAGTGTAGCCAAGCGAGCGAGTGTTACATAATAGCGGGTTTCCCGCATTTCACTGGCACCACTGCGGGTGAACCAGACCACGTACGGGGCCCGTTCTGGTGTCATTTTGAAGCTATTTTCGTCTAGTTTTCGGCAGAATACACTTCATTTAATGCAGATGCTTGATTTATCATTCAGGAGTGCCTGAATATGCCCTAAATAGCCCAAACATAGCCGCAGCCAATGGGTTAAACACCCTCTATCTATCTATCTATCTATCTATTGCACCCTCACGGTCGACAAAGATCGCATGTAACCTCGTAGTCAAGGTAGAATAAGACTGTATTGTACTGCGCTTAGAATCATTAACTACACATTATCAGTCGCACACACACACACACACATACCCACTCTCATTCACA
>CM064511.1:33187756-33293003 GCA_032716605.1 Paralithodes platypus
CACCTCTCATGTTCCTTATGTCGTGAATGACCTGCCGATAGGCATAAACTCCTACATGTCAATGTTTGCAGATGACGTAAACATTATGAGACAAATAACAAATAAAAGTAGTTGTGAGGAGCTGCAAGGGGATTTAGATAAAATATACGAATGGAGCACCAAGTGGAAAATGAAATTTAATATAAGTAAATGCCATGTGTTAAATATGGGAAGAAGTGTGAATAGACCAAATTGGGAGTACAGGATGGGAGATAATATAATTAGCAAGGCCGAAAAAGAAAAGGATTTAGGGTTGATTATACAAGATAATTTGTCGCCAGAGAAACATATTAACAAGCTCTTTAGCGGAATGTATGCAATGGCCGGGAATATGAAAGTTGCTCTGAACTACTTGGATGAGACCATGGTAGCGAAAATTATGAAGAGTATGATTAGACCAAGATTGGAGTATGCAGCAGTGGTGTGGTCCCCGCATCTAAAGAAGCATATTCACAAGTTAGAAAGAATCCAGAGAGCAGTTACTAGATTGGTTCCAAGTCTCAGAGAGCTGCCATATGAAGGGAGGCTAGACAAATTAAATCTACCGAGTCTAAAAGAGAGGAGAGAGAGGGGAGACATGATAATGATGTACAAATGCACCCGGGGGCTGGAGAGGCTGGATAGGGAGGATATATTAATTATGGATACAGGAATAACTAGAGGCCACAGCTACAAAGTAAAAAGACCTACCTGCAAGAACGATATCAGGAAGTTTAGCTTCCCCTATAGATGTATTGACAAATGGAATGGGCTGGAGGAGGAGGTGGTAGGGGCAAGGAATATCCATATTTTCAAGAAAAAATTGGATAAAAAGTAGACTGAGAGACGGGACAACACGAGCTTAGCTCAACTCCTGTAAACTACAATTAGGTAAATACAATTAGGTAATTAGGTAAATACAACATGGCGGTTGGGCCGGCGCCCATTTAGTAGCCTACCGGTATTCAGCCGTATCTGTAAATACGAATGCGAGTCACTTCGAGCGAATTCCTGATAGAGAGGATACACAATCTAACCTAATTAACCTAACCTAACTTAACTTAACTTAACCTAACCTAACCTAACCTAAATGCGCCTCCGCTCGAAGTGTCCAGATACCGTAAATACTACCGCAACTATGAATCTTGTTTCTGAGACCTAGTATATTAACCTAACCAAACAACCCAACCTACCGACAGAGATGGGCAGGTGGAGTAGACTAAAAAGCTGGTGGACAGACCTCGGGAGACAGGTGAAAATGACGTGTGTACGAATCGGTGCCGTCTATAGGAAGGTATTGGGTATATTCCTGCGAAACGGCATGCATTATATCTCAAGAACTGGGCAGTGTTATAGCATATTTGTTGTTTGTACATATATATGTATTATGTATGTTGCTTCGTAGTATACTATAAATGGAAAATATAATTGGTAAATTAATAATTAGAGGGTATCTGTGGACTCACTTTTACAATTTCCCAGCTCAGCTGGTGGGCGACGAGTGGAAGTGAGTCGAGTTGTATACTGCTATTCTATTGGTCAATAAACTGGGTGTGACGTCACGAGCGATGATGGTATATGAATGGTTGTTGTGGGAGTAAGTCACTGTCTAGACGGTGACGTCACATATTCTCGCAACATTTTAACGGGTGTAGAAATACACGTCAGTCCATATAATGAGCCTCTTTTGTTTCTCAATCCCTCTACGACGTCACATTGATTCATTTATTATCCTTGGTGTTTATAATCTCTCGGATTCGGGCCAGTCGGCCATATTTGAAATGGTGGAACTGTTGTTCAATGAATAGTGAAGTGTTTTTGCTTTATGAAAACACCTACAACATCTTCTATTTAACGGGATTACCAACGGAGCTTCCAGCGGCATTGTGTTAATTTGGCTGCAGACCATTATTGTCCAGTACACCAAGGGTAAGGGTTTTATACCGTCGTTATTTGGGTCCAAGCCTAGGCTACGATTACCACAGAATATTTAATGAATATCTTCAATACAGACTTATTTCCTTCACTTACCTCGTCAATAATAACCCATATAGGTGGAGAGGCCCTGAATTATATCAAAGAAAAAGTGATGTTGAAACATTATCTGCAATTTAGCCATGTTGATTAACTCTTAGCCCACTTAACCCCATCAGACTCATATGACGCAGAGCTTGGCAGATTAGCAATAAGAAATAGAGTTCTTTCACTCTTATAATTACCTCTTTTGGCGACCGTCAATCTTTTATGAATTAAATACCAAACCAGCGGGGGTGTGGGGGCGGCAGCCCCCACCTAATATACTAGGTTAGGTTAGGTAAGGTTGTTAGGTTACGCTAATATTACCCCTTATTTTCGTCTTTTACCCCTCAATTTCCCTGTACTTCATAGCCCCCCCACTATCGGGGCCGTATCTTAAGATCGTAATTGTTTAATCGAAGTCCTCTTTTTCTAGTTATTAAAAACGTATTCTATGGTGTATTATATGATATATAGAAGCAATAGAACTGTTCAAATTACCTGGGAAGTGTATATTAAACAAAATACAAAACTTTGAATAATGAGGTAAGAGATAGGCTATGTGTTTTTTATCACTTTCCAACCCAAGACCAGCGGGGGTCTGGGGGCAGCAGCCCCCAGGTTACCTTAGGTTAGGTTAAGTTAGGTTAGGTTAGGTTAGGTTAGGGTAATGACCAGCTATGTAAATACAGTAGTGAACATTTGGTTCAGTCTGTGCTCAAAAATCCATTTTCTTTAGGAGGAGGCCATACACTAAACAATTACCGTGATGTTGAAACATTATCTGCAATTTAGCCATGTTGATTAACTCTTAGCCCACTTAACCCCTTCAGACTCATATGACGCAGAGGTTGGCAGATTAGCAATAAGAAATAGAGTTCTCTCACTCTTATAATTAACTCTTGCCGACCGTCAATCTTTTATGAATTAGGCTAAATACCAAACCAGCGGGGGTGTGGGGGCGGCAGCCCCCACCTAATATACTAGGTTAGGTTAGGTAAGGTTGTTAGGTTACGCTAATATTACCCCTTATTTTCGTCTTTTACCCCTCAATTTCCCTGTACTTCATAGCCATCCCCACTATCGGGGGCCGTATCTTAAGATTGTTGGATAATGGGGACAACTTTTTTTCCGGAGATTCTAATTAATGACAACCACTGTATAATGATGAAAACTAGCTAAAACCCCCCAAAAAAATCACGAAATAAAAGTTGGCCAGGTTCCTGGATATGTTCCTTAATTTGCATGAACAAATTGTAATAGGCCTATATAAACCTAATAAATCATATAAATAACAAATCCACAAAAATACAATCATTGAAAATAGCTGTGGTCCGTCTCCTTAATATTGACCGAAAAAAACGCCCATTCTAATAAATCTCAGAGCTCTTTCGGACAGTCACAGTTTACAAACGCCTTCTTTATGCAGTGTAATAAATATTTACCCCCTGCTGGCAACATAGATGACGATTTCAATAATTCATGGGGGGGGGGGGGGGTGAGGGGGGCCTCAACCTATCGTGTATCCAACATTGGCATTATAACTAAGACCATGAATAGGGCCTACACTCATTTCTCAAAATCTGGAGGAAAAAACATAACAAATAAGGGTGCGAGCCTATTCCCTATAATTACTAATATATCCGTTCATCTTGGGACGATATCGCTACTAATATACTAATTAGTATTGATAAATAGAAACGGTTTGAATATCAAGACGCAAATTACACAGTGCACTAATGCCATTATAATACACGTTGTGTGAAACATATACACCGCTGATGTTAAATTTACCGGGTGTAAGATTAAGCGGGTGTAATGACGACATGTTGGCCGAGGGCTGGAATGACGTCATCGCTGAGGCCCGCCTTGGCTGATGACGTCACGATAATCAACAACCAATCACAAGCAAGGATACACAACGTCTTGGCTTGGTTAATCAAGATGGCTATATTCTAGTTAATCTCCGTGTTTCAACCCCTCTCTTTCCCTGATATATTTCATACCCTCCCCAGCTATCGGGGTTTAGTATTGTTGAGGTAAGTGAAGAAAATAACTAAGAGATATGAGGATATAAATAAGGATCCTTAGTTAATGGGCAAACAAAATACGGTGACTACCGCTACATAGGATCTTACCAGGTATTGACAACCATGTTACCACAAAATTCCATTTTAGTACCATATATTTTTATTAGGTTTTGCCGAGGCTTAAAATACATTTTCATATTATGTTTAGAGCATATAAAATCCATATTTGTTTTCAAATATTGCAAAATAATTGGTGACCAACTTATTTAGTTATACTCAAATTTCTAATATCAGTTTTGGGTTCTTATCATCATATGCTTCATTGCTATATAATTTTTATCCTCGGGAAAACAAAAATATTCTTGGGATTTTTTTGGGGGGGTCATTAGGCCTAACCTAACCAAAAAACCTAACCTAACCTAACCTAATAGCCCCCAAATACATTTAGGTTAGGTTTTTTGGGGTAGGATGTAGTGACCGGGCGTACCGCCATCTTTGTTTACATTACGCGTAGTGGCGTCGGACCTTTCCCATCATGTTCCCGTCTATTTTAACCTAACCTAACCTAGTATTCATGTAGTTGTTGTTGTTGTTGTTCCCTAAGCTGCCTGGCCGAACAGCCCCGAGTCCCTGAGAAAGGCCATGGCCACGATCGGGCTTTCCCACAGAGCTCTCATTGAGTGTAGATTGTGTTGTTGGCGTAAGTGGTTGTGTGAAATGCAGTCTTCTATGATGTGTTTAATGGTATGGGGTGCTGTGTTACATCCCGGGCAGGCGTCGACAACGGAGTCATCCAGTCTCTTCTGATAGCTCAGGAGAGCTGGATGGTGTCCGCATCTCAGCCTGGCCAGGTGGACTCTGTCCTCGCGAGGAAGGGAGGATTCGGAAGGATGGATTTCGGGAGGACGTGCATGCAGCTGCGTGTTGTCTGTGAGTGAGTGGATGGATCGGTGAGAGATATGAGTATGGATGTGCTTTTGGAAGTTGGTTCGGGGTGGGCAGGGAGGGAGAGAGGACAATAATTGTGTGTGATACCGTGTGCTGGGTGTTGTTTTGATATTTCTTGGTGTCTGTGGGTGTGTTGCCATGTACTTTAGTGGGTGGTCTTGGTTCGTGGAGGCTGCTACCAGGAATTGAGTGCCTCTCAATGTAGTAATGACAGGGGGCAAATAGCAGAAAATATAGCGTCGAAATAGACGGGAACGTAAGTGCGAGCGCGGCGATCGCCCTATGTAAACAATGATGACCGTACGCCCGAACTCTACATCCATCCCGTTTTTTGGTTAGGTTAATGAAAACAAAAATCATGAGATTTTTGGTTTTTTCCCGGGGATAAAAATTGTATAGCAATGAAGCATATGATGATAGGAACCCAAAGCTACCATTATAAATTTGTTACCTAGCCTATATTGCTGTGTCTTGTAAATATTTACCAGATGTAGTATTCTGGTGTATCGCTGGCTTTTTTTACATTACTTGTGTGCTTGCGTCTTGCGATCATGTTCCCGTCTATTTTGACTGCCGTGGGATAAAATAATAGGTTGCTCACCCCCCCCCCCATGACTCATTGTCATCATCATAGACTGTATAGCCAGCAGGGGGCACTAGACTGTATAGCCAGCAGGGGGCACTAGACTGTATAGCCAGCAGGGGGCACATAACAGTTCAAATAATGCAATCATAATAGACAGCAACGTAACGGCGAGCATTAGAGCAATAAAAACAAAGTTGGCAATACGCCCGGATACTACATCCTTCCTGTGTCAGCTCCCGGAGACTGGAATATCTTGTGGAAGAGTACCCTCGTTTTTACAGCCAAAGTCAACTACTTCGAGTTCGAGACCGTGTTAGGAGGCTGCAAGTTCGTGACATTGAGCTGAATGTTCTTCTGTGGACGGGACTGCCGATGAAGTATGGCGACTAGGGCAAGAATGTAGTTACCGGGTGTACCGCCCGTCTTGTTTACACTATGCGGACGCTCACCATCATGTTCCCGACTATTTTGACTGCCTTTGGATACAAAAATACATTACCCTAACCCAGGGGTTCTCAAACTTTTTAACCCATTGACCCCCTAATGAATTCTCACGTTTTCTGTCGACCCCCTAACTATTTTAATAAAGAAGAAAATAATGTGTCATAGTAGTATTATTAGCAAAACAGTATAATGAAAAGGGAATGCACAGGAAGATAAAATGTAGAGGTCTATATAATGTAATTCTCATTACAACATACCTATTTTACATTGTTGGCATCATTAATGGGAAGGATGTGCTTGATGGGCTTCAACAAGGGCCCTGATAATTAGGTTGGAGATTAGTGAGCTTCAGTCGTAGGTCACCACGTTCTTCCAGGCTCAGTCTGCTCCTCTGTTTTGTTAGAACTGCATTCGCATGACTAAAGCCAGCTTCAACCCTGTATGAACTTGGGAAAGCAAGTAAAAATGGCTCAACCACTGCACACAGCTGAGGATATTTTGCAACATTGTTCTCGTTGGTCCAAAATTCACTGAGGCTTTTTCTTCTGAACAAGGCACTTGCTTCGAGGTCCATAGTAATTTCAGTAAGCTCTTCTTGCTGGTGTAAGTCAATGTCTGCATTCCCCTTTTCAACATCAAATGGTGCTAGGATCCATTCAGGCACATGCATATTCTCCAGGTCTTCAAAACGCACTTTAAAGTCTTCCATTAATTTGTCCAGATGAGTCATGTACATTTCTAGGTCACCATCTGAAATGCTTGCACTTGGTACTTTATGCAAATTTGAAAAGTACTTGAAATCTCTACGTGCCAGTGAAGCCCTAAACAAGCTCAATTTGCCATGGAATCCCAGTAGAACTGTTCTGGCTTGAATAATAGTAACATCTTTACCTTGCAGCCGTTTTTGTGTTTCATTAAACTTTTAATATAAATCTGCCAAATAGAATAGAGCATTTTTGCAACTTTTCAACTCTTCACATAAATATGGGTCCACATCTGCCAAAAACTGTACAGTAGAAATGTACAATTCTACAAGTCTTTGCAAGCTGTGACCCCGAGACAGCCACCTTTCCTCAGTGTGAAGGAGTAATTGGTTATGTATGTCATCATTCTCTCCACATAGCAATGCAAACAGTCGTGAGTTAAGAGGATGAGCCTTGATTTTGTTAATTGCTTTGATGCACACTTTCAAGACATCATGCAGTTCACCACTAAGTTTCTTGGCTACAAGATGCTGCCTTTTCCTTGAGTAAACTTGCAAATCCTCTGTAGCGGCCAATCATTGCTGGTGCACCATCAGTAGCTAGTGCAGTAATATTACTAAGTGGTATACAGGTATTATGCTTTTCAAAGTACTGCTGCACACACTGCAAAATTGTTTCACATTTTGAATCAGCTGTGAGGTACTTGGCAAATAAAAATTAATCAATGATGCACTTTTGACTTCGACTGTAATACCTCACATAGGCCATGAGTAGATTTGAGCTGCCAAAAGTCGATTCATCGAGTTGTAGAGAGAACTTACTATCTTGAAGCTCAGATACCAGAGTTTTTTTCCACATCATCTGCCATTTCATCAACTCGTCTTTGCACTGTACTGTTACTTAATGGCAAATTTTTAAGAACAGAATGAGAATCTTTTTTCATAACAGTTTCTATCACTTCTTTAATGGCTGGAATTATGATTTCCTCACCAAGAGTATGAGCTTTCCCTTTCTTAGCTATGAGGAGGGAGATGTTGTATGATGCTTTCAAGCCTCCTTCAGTATCAGCACTGGCAGGTGCCTTGAAAAAATTCTTGAGATTCGGTCTTTTTTTCATTTTTTCTTTCAGTGCTTGGAAATAATCAAGGTTTTTATTTTTCTTATCAGAGTGAACCCTTTCAAGGTGGTCCTTCATTTTTGCAGGTTTCATGGCATCATTACTGAAAGTCTTTTCGCACAATAGGCACAGTGGCATGGTGTCATTGGTAAATGAAGTAATGAATCCATATTTCAAATAGTCTTGTGAATACTGCCGGCACTTCATCTTAACATCAGGAGCAGCCATGATTATATCTACTACACACAATTTTCAATTTTGTCACAATAATTAGTCCGTGGACAACACTCATGCAAGCTGAGAAGGTACTGAATCACTGGCACTCGTAGCCCCGTCCCCGTCACACTTGCGTCAGTACGGAAAGCCGACAGGAATAATTCACGTACGCTTGTACAGAGAGTGAGAGACGGGAAGAGGGATTGATGGAAGGCAGTGTTGTCAGATCTCATGAAATATCTGGAGATCTACTGAAATTTGAACCTAAGCTCAAAATTTAAGGAATTACTATAATAACAATATCTGCAGAAGTTTTAAGTGTTAGAGATTTACAAATTATTGTTAAGAAATTAAATTTAAAGGTTAAAAGGGTCTCTTCAACGGTCAACCCCTAGTTACCTAGTATATATTCTATCCCATGCAATCGACCCCCTAGTATAGTCATAGACCCCCTTACGACCCCCTGACTATTCATCGACCCCTTGGGTTGTCCCATCGACCCCTGGGGGTCGATATCGACCACTTTGAGAACCCCTGCCCTAACCAAACAACCTAACCTAACCTAACCTAGTATTATAGATTTATAAGTACCGGTATTTATTTTATTATAAGTATTTATAGATGATTTATGTTGTATGTCGGTAGTGGTACACCCGGTAACTACATCCATCCCAAATGTAGTTACCGGGTGTACCGCCGGTCTTGTTTACACTACGCGGACGCTCACCATCATGTTCCCGTCTATTTTGACTGCCTTTGGATACAAAAATACATTAGCCTAACCAAACAACCTAACCTAACCTAACCTAGTACAGGTATTATTTTATTATAAGTATTTATAGATAATTTATGTTGTACAGTCAGGACCCCCAATTCGCGAGAATAGGGGTGACAGGAGGCATCGCGTATTGCGAATTCGCGTATTGTGGAACTAACTTTAAATGGGAATAATTAGATTGGGTGACATCTCTCAATTATGGCCTATTTTCGACATTTTTGGCTCTACAGTACAGTCTATATCTTGTATTAATTAAAATGTAAAACTTGCAAACTAAACAAACCAAAATTGGGACAAGGACAATATAAAGTCAAATTAAATTATCAAAATCGCTATGTGGAAACAACGCTTACTAAAATGAAAATTATTAAATAAAAGAACACAATCCACCACATAGGGTGTACATCACTACATGAGCAAGTTAATCTGTTTCCCAAGCAAACCAAGAACAACAAGAACAACAATGAATAAAAATATGAAACCTTACCTTAAAATTAGTAGTAGATAGGCTAGGACTAGGACCGTAGGACTTCACGATTTTCTCCAACTTCTCCCTCCCTGACCAAATCGTACGAACAGTTTACTCTGACAAGCCTATTGCACAGTTTCCTTCTCCTTTTTTCTTGCGATCCAACACTTCCACCTTCATTTTGTGTGTTATCTTCTTATATTGGCGTGGCATGGCGAAAAAAGTGGCAGGCACTACAAACGTTTGGTCACTCCGCACAGCTTTGAGCGGGACTGTGGGAGGGAGGGTAAGCGGGAGGGAAGGCAGGCGTATGCCCGTCTTCTCTTTTCGGAGCTACGCCTGGGCCTCGCGAAACGTAGACGTGCTCGCGTATCAAGCGGGAATAGCGGATTTGGCCCCTTCTTAGCTCTCGATTCGTGTATTGTGGTACCACCTCGCATAATTAATGTTTAATTAATTAATGTTATTTTCGAGGGGTAACTCGTGTATTAGGGTTTTCGCGCATTGTGGAATCGTGTATTGGGGGTCCCGACTGTATGTCGGTAGTGGTACACCCGGTAACTACATCCTTCCCGCGACTAGCCCTATCAAGATTACAGTGTGTATACCGGCACCTTTTGCCAATGGGTATTATTGCCATTGTCTAATGTCCCTCTGACAACTTGTGGTTAAAGGCCAAACAGCTGTGCTCCACCCGGGGGTCCTTTCTCACTACCAAGAATACCAAGACAGAGTGTCAAACGAAAGCCAAATCCTTTCTTTTCAATCCTTATTTGGCTTATTAGTGTAGCCTATATACAAAGATAAAATTGTGGTATATACCTGGTATTTCAAATTATGTTTTTGGAAGTGATAAAATGGCCAAAGAAATGCTATTTATATGTTAATTTTCAGTAAGAGTTGTGTTATCGGGCGCACCTCCTCTCTCTCCAACACCCCTTCTCCCCTCTTAACATTCTTCTCTGAGCTAGTGCCTGTATAGAATCGTAAGATTCAGAGTCGTAAAGATTCCGGGACGAGCTCAATAATGGCGGATCCCCAGATTGGCCGTGGTGATTGCATTTAAACACATAAGGTACAAAAGTTACAAAAAGTACCACTACCGACATACAGCATAACTCCTCTCTAAACATTAACCTAACTTAACCTAACCTAGTATTCATGTAGTAATGAGAATACTAGGTTAGGTTAGTTAGGTTAAGTATTTATAGATGATTTATGTTGTATGTCGGTAGTGGTACGCTCGATAACACAACTCTTATCTAATTTTCTTGTATTCCTTCTCATATTCATCCAAGTCTTCAAACAAAATTGCTTCGATAAATGGCTAGGGGGTCTATGAATGGCTAGGTGAGGAACGTTTCATAAGATGTAGACCCATCTCTATGTGAAAAGGTGTAAGAATGCTCTGTTCCATTTTGCAGACCTATATTCAAAGTTTAATAAGGTACCATACAGAAACGTCTGCAGGGTAAAAATGTTACCATTATTCAGGCCAGGACAATTCTACTGGGCTTCCAAGGCAAACTAGGCCTGTTTAAAGCATCAATGGCACATAGAGATTTTCAGTAATTTTCGAACTCACAACAGTTGGGAGAAAGTGAAAGCATTTCAGATGGTGACATAGAAACATACATATCACACCTGGACAAATTGATTGAAGACTTTAAACTGCGCTTTGAAGATCTGGAGAAAATGCAAGTGCCTGAATGGATTCTTACACCATTTGACTTGGAAATACAAAATGAAGACATTGACTCTATTACTACTAATATTAAGGTACTGTACATATATAATTCCACATATTTACTGTATCATAATATGCATGTAATACGTTTCTTTTTTCATAACATATTATATTATTCTTATTTTTAAATGTTTGGGGGTCGATGAATAATTTGAAACTTCATTAACCTCTCCGCGGCGCACAGGGGGTTTTCTACAGGGTAAGACTGTGCGCACCTATGATGATTTTGGGACCTATTGCCAATTTCGATAAAAAGTACATCATCGTGTAGGGAATGTTTGCGTGCATCGGCCCATATATATTTGACCCCCCAAAAAATGTCTGGGGGGGGTAGGGGAACGGTCCGTAGTTGAAAAATGTGGAGCGAATGGCACCGCGCGGCTAGATTGTCATCGAGCGGCGAGATTTCCCTGCCGAATTTTCACACGCCCAGGGGATAGAAGGAGAGGGAGGAGGGGGTGGGTTACCGCGTATTATCACGTATATCTCCTTTTTTTAGCCCTTTTAGGCTATGTAGAGTATGTATACGTGTGTAGGCCACCCATATTACAATGAATATGCCTCATAGTGACCAAAATTTGCAATATATAAGAGAATTATAAGAGAATTTTTAGGCGGGAATGAAGATGTGTGGGAGGTTTGGCGGCAATTTATGAGCTGAGAGTGTGGTTTACGCCATACATATCACGTATATCTTGTACGTAGAGCACTGTCATGCTATAATACAGACTTGTACGTATCTATACGTGCCATATATCAAAATATATACCGCATATAGACCAATTCATGCGATATTTACGCACATTATCAATGAGTTTCTATGCGTGAACCAAGGTGTGAGTGAGTTGTGCTGGGAATGAAAGGGGGAGAAGTGTGTTACGCCATAAATATCACGTAAATCTTGTATTTAGAGCACTGTCATGCTATAATAAAGACATGTACGTATGTAGGCGTCCCATATAACAAGGAATATACCGCATATAGCCCAATTGATGCGATATTTACGCAAATTGTGAATGTGTTTCTAGCAGACGGAAAGCCTGAAAGGTGGGGTTGGGGTGGGTGGGCGGGTGGGAGGGAGGCATGCAGGGGTGCAGTGAGTGAGTGAGTCGTGGAGAGATGGAAGTCAGGCAGATCTCTAGATAGATAACCAGCTTTGTGATAATTGTGGAGGCGCCCAGGCGTTATGATGTCTTGGTATTTTTAACCTTATGTCTACCAGATGTCTGGTGTTCGTTGCCACCAACAGGTCTACAATAACATGATTCAGGAATGGAGAGAGAGAGAGATAAGAAACTGAGACATGCGTATGTCGTTAGTATAAATGGACTTCAGAATTGCATTTTTATGCAAGCAGACATTGCATTTTAGACACATGTGAAGTACCACAGAAACATGTAGGCCATTGACTGTAAATAAAGTACTATATTATAGACCACCAGCGACGGTGGTGAGTAAAACACAGGCAGATTGCCTTTTGTGATAAAGGGCTAAATATATAATGGTGTCTCCTTACCCTTGCGAAAGGGTAGATTCCACCAGAGAAACGTTTACTTATTTATTCCAAGTAATATGCAATCTAAATGTATATTCGAGACCTACTGCAATTATTTGTATGACAGTCATGACTATGTATAATCCAATATACGCGCGTAGGCAGACATAAGAAAGCTGGTTGAGCAATTTTCGACACCCACACAGTTATTAGTCTTTTGTATTTACAATATTATACAATACAAATGTATTTGTGAAGAGTATTTTATCCATTATTGTATTTATACCAAATTTGTGCCCGACAGAGCTGCTGTTGCGGGGTAGCTGGAGCATAAAGGAGCGGCAAGGGTCAACCGCTTGACCGTGTGAAAATGAGTGGAGTCGCACTGATAGGGGCATTTGCTGAGTGTTTGGGCAATTTTTGACAGAATAAAGTTATATAATTACTAATTCTTGACAGAGACAAACTTTATAAACCTTGGCATGATATAATTGATAATCCCATCAATTTACAAACGTAAATTGGTGGGATAATTCATTTTTTTTTGTATATTGTCATTTCGATTGTAGACACGAAGTTTTGAGTGATATTTGGTATGAGCTCATGTGGCATGGTTGGTAAGGTCGCGGACTGGAAAACTCAAAGTGTGGTAGGGTTGTGTGATCGAATCCAGGAGGGGGTTATGGGGAAGGTTTTATATTGTCTAGAAAAATGTTGATAAATTTTTTTTTTTACAAGATCATGCCATTGTATTCAAACAATATGAAATATTCATAGAATATATCATATTGTAAGAATACAATGACATGACCTTGTTTTTTTGTTTTTTTTTTATTGTTTTTTTTTATTATCTTAGTAGGTTTGACAGGATTTATTGAAACATATTATTTTGTACAATTCATTTGAGGTAAGAAAATAATTATATACACATTACTTTGGCTAATAACAAACAGATATATTGATATACTAAAAACTAAGGCATATTACATGTAAATCTTTGAAACTTATAAACTAAATAATGAAACATACAATTATATAATGTAAAAGCTATATCACAGGGACATCTTTGGAACTTATACATTATATAATATATATGTTACATTATGAGGTAGCGTGATCAATTAGGTCAGGTCAGGTAAGGTAGGGCGCGAGTCCAGGACAGGGCGGGGCAGGGGGCGAGTCCAGGGCAGGGCACGGGGCGAGTCCAGGGCAGGGCAGGGCAGGGGGCGACACTCAATAATTCTTGAAGGTGTGGTAGTCCCTGAAGCAGTCACCCAGGCAGAGTGGAACTTTGCACTCGGCGCACATTGAGGTGACTCTTTTGGTGACATGGGGTTTCCTGACACTGGAGCTGCAGACGGTGCCCTGCGCCTGCCTGTGACGAGTGCCAAGCATCTCAGTGTTTGATGGGTAGTGTCTTTCGACACCCAGCTGGATGCGGTCAGGAACGTGATCCCCACGCCATGCCGTACGTCTGTGAGTGGTGGTGCCATACTTTTCCAGGAGTTGGTATGAGACGTTGTAGACGAACTCCCGGAATTTCAGCTTCTGGTTTGGGGCCATATCCTTTTTCACCACCCACAAGTTGTAGGTGTTCAGCATCGTTATATCAACTAGGTGGAGGAAGAGCTTGTGATACCACTTCACAGTCTTCCTCAGACACTCAACGCCTGACAGCTGACAGTCAGACTTGTCCACCAGGCGCATGTTCTTAGTGTAGTCCACTACCATGTCGGGCTTGTAGATTGTCTTCCTGGTTCGGTAGTGGATTTTGCCAGAATCCATCTGGGCACCTGTGTGGACGGTGGAAAGCAGGTGGACGTCTCGCTTATCCTTCCACTTCAGGGCTATCAGTTTCTCACACTTCTCGAGCTGCTTGTATTTCTGCCCCTTTCGTCGCCTTCTTCGCACATGCCTCTCGCGGTGTTCCTGGGCCAGGTCGTCTTCTGAAGGTGTGTCACTGGAGGAGGCATCTGTGAGAGGAATGACATTACCTGTGAACTTTGGCATAAACTTTCTTGTCTTTCTGACAGTCCCACATGACCCCGTTTGGTTGTCATGAAGAAACTGGCAGAGAGCAGGAGAAGTATACCAGTTGTCAGTGTAGATGATGTGGCCTTTGCCCAGGTAAGGTGCCAACATTTTCCTGACGATGGCACCTGACATGCCCATGGGGTCATTGGCAGCGGCTTTCGGTATGTCAATGTCAGTGCCTGTGTACACGATCATGTCAAGCACTATTCCAGTTTTCGCAGTCACACAAAACGAAGAGCTTGATTCCGAACCTATGCCTTTTCAAGGGGATATACTGCTTGAAAACAAGACGTCCTTTGAAGAGCACGAGCGACTCATCAATCACCAAATTGAGGAAGGGGTAAAAGTATTTCCTATACCTCTCCAACAACATGGTGAACACATCCCGAACTTTCCATATCCTGTCAATCCTGTTAGGATTTTCGTTGTCTGCAAAGTGCATAAATCTTAGCAGACAACAAAAATCTGTCACGAGTCATGAACTTATTGAAAGTTGGGGTGGCGATGAGAGGGTCGTGCTTCCAATAGTGTTGCAACACATGCTTCTTGATCAGAGGCATGAGGAACAACAAGGCAAAGAAACGTCATAAATTCTTCCACAGTCGTATCCACCCAGCCTCGTATTCTCGCTTTTGGAGAAAGGACGTCCAATCTGCCAAACACCCACCTGTAGTAGGCGTTTGTTTGGGCAACGATGTACGTCATTACCTCCATGTCGAAAAAAGCGAGGAAGAAGTCGCTTTCGTTCGCTTGATCGTCACAGGGCCAGTCGTCAGTTGTTCCTGACGTCCCAGGATTGAACTGGGGCACGTCAGGTACAAAATTGACCCCGTCAGACCAATCGAACGAAGGCAGCTCAGGGATCGGAATGTCGTCTGCGTCTGCTTCATCGTCTGAAATATCGCTTCCATGGTCGCGATACAGCACTTCATCATCATCACCCTCCTCTTCACTTGACAGACGATGCCCTTCCTCATTTTCGTCACCGACGTCGGACTCACTCCCACTGTCCACTCCCAAATCCCCCCACCCTTGGTCCCGTGCTAGGGCTTCGTCGTCGAAACCTGGGCTGCCAATGTCCTGCGAATCACCATCAAACAGCAGGGCGGCATACTTTGATGGTGTCAGAGTTTTCCGGGTCACTTTTGCACGTGCGGGAGTCTTATGGACAGGGACAGCAGGGGCGGCGGCAGGGGCAGCAGTGGTACGTGGCCTTGATGGCAAGATGATGGTGGTGCCTGTCGCCCTTCTCTCTGTTCCTTGAGCATGGGCGGCATGGGCGGCAGGGGCAGCAGGGGCAACAGGGGCAGCAGGGCCGGCAGGGACACCAGGGCCAGCAGGGCCAGCAATCGCTTTCCCTCTCCCTTTCCCCTTCCCCTTCCCCTTCCCTGTTCCTTGGGCAGGGGCGGCAGCCGGGCCAGGGGCGGCTGGTGGTGGTGGTGGTGGTGGTAGGGGCACTGTGGCTGGCGTACGGGTTCTCTTCCCTACGCCCGTGCCTTTAATTTTTCCTGCCTCCGCAGGTTCTGCAGCCCTAGGGCGGCCTCCTGCGTCGCTGGTACCGGTGGCAGGGGTGGCAGGGGCAGCAGGGGCGGCAGGGGCAGCCGGGCCAGGGGCGGCTGGTGGTGGTGGTGGTGGTAGGGGCACTGTGGCTGGCGTACGGGTTCTCTTCCCTACGCCCGTGCCTTTAATTTTTCCTGCCCCCGCAGGTTCTGCAGCCCTAGGGCGGCCTCCTGCGTCGCTGGTACCGGTGGCAGGGGTGGCAGGAGTGGCAGTGGTGGCAGTGGTTGTTGCAGTGGCCTGGGTCGTGGTGGCAGTGTCCCGAAACACCAATGACCTCTGTACCTTTCTCGTGCTTGCACGTGTTTTTCGTGCTTTGGGTGCAGGTGTTTCGTCCTCCGAGCTGTAGGGCGTGTCGTACTGGTAGCTAGGGTCTTTAGCAGCCACCCTCTGCCTTCCACGGTGGCTAACACCACCAGAAGGAGGGCTGCTTGTGTCATCAGGGAGCGAGCGTGAGGGACGTGTGGGCTCCATGACTAGTGCGTGGTTACTGGCGCGGTGGTGCTTGCACGAGTGCGGGGCGAGCGTTTGGCGGGGTGGTGTCGAGAGTTGACATGTAGTACTATACCCACACCAATTTTCAGCCGCCTGGCTATAAACGCGCGGTTTTGGTATGCGTTCAAAAGCTCTGCTCTTAAGAGTCTCCCCGCAGTCCGCCGGGGGAACTCTTAAGAGTCTCCCTGCAGCTCCCGGGTTAATGATTTAAATATAGCCTACCATTGGAAAGCTAATGAAACCCCTTCTTAAATATGTCCGCAACCTTATTATGCTATGGTAGTAGGCCTATAAGTGATTAATTAATTCAGTTATTTCATCAAATCACCTTTTCTTATTCACATTAGTGCAATACAAACAAGTGCGTGTTCTGGGAAAATATGATCATAATTGAGATGTTCTGGATGAATTTATGCTGTATATAGGGGTGAGTTGGGGAGGACACGTGGACGTAACGTACAAATGCTCCCTTGTCCATATATATAGGTTTAGAATAGTTACCCTCTAATAGTAATAAAAGAAAATGGGTTAGCTCAGATGCGCGAACGACTTTTCTATGGACGACGCTTGGCTGATTTTATGGGTGACTTTTTTTTGTTTTTCTTATGTTCGATATAATATTAAGCCTTTAATTACCAGTCTCTTGTGTTCATACCTATTGTCCACAAATGGACAATTACGATCTTGACAAACTTCTTAAGCTGTTTCCATCAAAAAAAAAACAAAAAAAATTATAATTTATCTATAGCCTACGACTCAAATTGATAAATACGATCTCAAAAAACCCTCTTAGTAACATAGGTCCTTCCTAACCTGTTACCATTAGACGATTTGCTTTAGTTTGTAATTATTTACCTATACGAGTCATATGGGTAAATACAGTACTATCTAACAAACCTCTTAGTTCTTACTAACATAGCTCCTTCTTAGACTGCAAAAAATCCTCAAATTTTAGCCAGAAACAAGATTAACCCTAATCCAATACGCATTTCTGATGATTTTATTCAGATTAGGAAGTCAGAGGGTTGATTGAGATATTCATTACCCTTCCTAAGCTGCATATAATCGTCTAATGATAGCCAAAATATATGTGTCGAGCTTCAAGGGGTTAAAATGGATGGTGTCATGGTGCTGAAGCGGTTAAGTATTTAGATACGGACGCGTGGGCCGGACATTTAAACATTGCCGCCCCCATAGTGGCTTTATGTGATATAAGTGATATGTGATAAAATGACTGAAATATGATTGGATAGGCTCGATACATATTGGGACAACAGACGACAGGGTAAGTTCAGTTCAAATTTGTCGATGTAAGATATGCGCATATGAAAATATTCATATAAAATCGAGTTTTTTGTCATACAAAGCTGGTTCAAAGATTATAGTAATCTGTATGCATTGCCGATATAGAAAATTAATATCTAAAAACTGTATCGATCCTTAAATGATGTTTAAATGGAGCGTCAAGTGAACCGAAAATGTTGACCATTCGGTGATTTTGGCGGACGGACGAGAAAATATTCGGCAAAAATAGAAGTTTTGATCATACATTGATGATATACTAACCATTGGAAAGCTAATGAAAAATACTAAATAGCGCGATTTAACCCTTAATTAGCGGCGAGCAACATAAGTCGAGTTAAAAAAAGCTGGACTATGTGGCGGCGCTCGACATAGGTCGAGTGGCAATTTCAGCACGTAATGTGGCTGAGAGAGAGAGACAAGTGGTGGCAGGAGACTAGCGAGCGTATGACTGCTCCAGACCACCGCGGCGAACCTACTGACACAAATCTCAGCTCCCTCCTCCCTCTCTCACTCGCTACATACTCAATTATGTACCGAAAGTACCGAATTACCTGCTTTTTGCACTCGCGTTGCACGGTTATTGCAAGAAAACTATCCATCATACAAGGATCATTATGGTGTCATTCGAAAGCTCTGTTTATGCCCTTTCAGGGATAGGTACTTGTTTTACGTTCTGGGTCTTATTTAGGCATGAAAATGATCACGTAAACAGCCCTATTTTGGCTAAAAACACCCCGCTGTGTGGTACATATAAATAAACCGCATAGGCCGCTCGTAAGGTGTTAATATATATCCACTGTCTCACATTTTATCGGTGAAAATGAGTGGGAGAAAAGAGGTGTGAAAAACATGGCCGACGGACATTTTCGATGGACGTAAGATGCACATATGAAAATATTCATATAAAATAGAGTTTTTGTCCTACAGAGCTGGTTCTTTGAAAATAATAATCTCTATTATTTGCCGATATACGTATTTAAAATCTGAAAACTGTATCGATCCTTAAATTATATTTAAATAGAGCATTAAATGAAGCGAAAAAATGTACCAGTCGGCGGGCTAAGATATTCAGGAAAAATATTAGTTTTGATTGTACATTAATGATTTAAATACCATTGGAAAGCTACCCTTCTGTTAAAACGGGTTAAGTGAGATAGTTCGAAGCCTGTTAATTACTAGAGGCCCTTTTGAAACTGAATAAAATCGTTTAATAGTAGCCTGATAAAAGCTAAATGGACGTCGCCATTACATAAGGGGTAAGTCCGGACAGCACCTTTTTTAATTCTTGTGTAAGCCTGGACCCCTTTTTCCCTCATTGCTTTTAATATTTGATGACGTTCACCCCATTAGTTTGTCGATTTTAAAAACTTTCGCCCCATTTTTTTAAATGTCAAGACCTTTCGCGCATTTAGGCCTAGATGTCAAAGTTGTCCTGGCGAGCGACAGGGAGCCTGTAAATTAAGAGGAACCGGCGCCTTTGGACGGGACATTTTTTCTACCGAAAAATTTACAAATTTATCTTAAATCAAGGGGGTGATGGAGGTCTAAAACCTCCCCTTAACCTGACAAGCGCTAAATAGCCCTAGGAGCTAGGGTAGTTATTTGTGCATTTCTGCAAAAATATTCGATCTCACAGAATTTAAAAAAAAGTACCTCAATGTCTTGGAAATAAGCAGCCACATCCGCCAATATATATATCCACCCTAAAAAAATGTGGGTGTGGAGTTACGGTGGCTGCAAGTTGAAAAAAATGGGCTGATAGGCACGACATCCCCGAGCGAGCGAGTGTGTGTGAGTGAGTCAGGCGGGAGGAGAGAGAGAGAGGGTGGAGGCAAGAACGTGCGATTGATGAGAAGCAACGCTCTATATCTCGCCTAAAAAGCACCTTTATGGTTTCACCTGTTCATATTCATGAGTAAGGCAGCCCTTGTGAATAATATACACTGATAAATGAAGCGCAGAGAGGCATACGAACGAATAATAGGCGAAATAAGAGTGGTGTATTGAGAAAGGTGGGTGGCGCGGGAGAGAAAAGGGGTCAGATTACAGTAGGTAGATGAGATTAGCGTGGGTGTATGCACAAATTTAGACCTTATAGACACTTTGTGTTGTCGTTGCTATATTGTAAACAACGATAAGGCTTCTTGGATGGCGCAGTATGTTAGAGTAACCCGATATCTCATTACACAATTTTTACGCACTATTTGCTTGCAACTCATGGATGAAAGGTTATTTATTTACTTGTAAATTTCTTTACTGTTTGTTCGTAATGATAGAATATGTTAGGTTATGTAAAAGTATTATACATACTAAATACTTCGATATACACAAGTGTATCGAGGGTATATATATATTTTTTTTTGTCAAGCATTCGTCTGCCCGAAAATACATACGCACTAATCGCTGTCAGTATAGTGTGAACAGTCATGGTCTAGTGGTTAGAGTGATGGACTGAGTGAGATGTAGGCCTAGAGACGTGGGTTCGAAACCAGAGAGGTTATGGGGATGTTTTTGGAGTGTTTATATCACTTGAAAAAACAAAATTTTTACATACTTACGCCCTGCTATTCATAAAGTCGAAAACTTTGATGAATAGCAGAGCGTAAGTATGTTTTTTTGTGTTTATTTATTTGTTTTTTGTTTGTTTTTTTGTTTGTTTTATTATTACAAAAGGTTGTTACAAAGGGTTAGTACATAAGTATAATATTACATAGGTATATATATAAATAAAACAAAATATTGCCTGGCTAATGAATTAAACTGAAATAATAACTGAAAATATTGCTTATATATACAGTATACTGTATACAATAATATACTGTGTATATATATATATATATATAATATATATATATATATATATATATATATATATATAATATATATATATACAGTATATACCAAAACATATGAACTTATCCTACAACTATAATTTGTACATGTTATGATAATATTATCACGTTGGTCAGGTACGGGCAAGTAGGTAGGCAGGCAGGTGTTTTGAGATCACGTTGGTCAGGTACGGGCAGGTCAGGTACGGGCAGGTAGGTAGTGAGGTAGGTAGTGAGGTAGGTGGGCGGGGCAGGAGTTTGGCTGAGATAGGGCGACACAGGTACCACTCCTAGTAGTACTTGAGTGAGTGGTAGTCCCTGAAGCACTCGCCCAAACACAACCCAACGTTGCATTCCTTGCACATTGATGTGACTCGGTTTCTTTTTGGTGGAGTGGGCACAGACCTGGCACTGTACTTGCAGCCTCCGGGTGCCAGATAGCTCGGTGTGGATAGGGTAGTGTTTGTCATATCCATCAATGACTCTGTCTGGGAGGTTGACTGCACGGCGACCCCTGTGACCGGAGACTGGTTGGTGTTTCTGTAGGAGTTGGTAGGCGACGTTGTATATGAACTCCCGGAACTTGAGTTTTTTGTTCGGGGCCATGTCTTTTTTTACCAGCCACATGTTGTAAGCGTTGAGCATCGTGATGTCAACAAAGTGAAGGAAAAGCTTGTGATACCACTTCACTGTTTTTCGTAGGCACTCAACGCCTGCAAGCTGGCAATCAGACTTGTCCACAAGGCGCATGTACTTGGTATAATCCACCACCATATCAGGTTTCTGGATAGACTTCTTGGTACGGTAGTGGAATTTACCAGAGTCCACTTGGGCACCTGTATGGACAGTCGAAAGCAGGTGGACTGGTCGCTTATCGAGCCACTTTACCGCCAGAACTTTCCCAGACTTCTCCAGCTGCTTGTAGTGCTCTTTCTTCTTCTTTCTTCTTGGTCTGTCCTGTCTGCGGCGCCTTTGTTCCTCTGCCAAGTCGTCATCAGAAGCGGTGTCACTGTGGGAGGGGTTGTCCAGTTCTATGCGATTGCCTTGGAACTTAGGCATGAACTTCCTGTTAGTTCTGACAGTCCCACATGCCCCCGTTTTGTGGTCATGGAGGAACTGGCAGAGTGCAGGACTTGTATACCAATTGTCGGTGTACAACGTGTGCCCCTTGTTCAGGTAGGGCTCCAGCATCTTTTTCACAATGTGCCCTGACATGCCCAATGGGTCGTTGCCACCGACTTTTGGAATGTCTACATCAGTGCCGGTGTATACGATCATGTCGAGCACTATTCCACTTTCACAATCGCACAACACAAAGATCTTGATCCCGAACCTGTGTCTCTTCAAGGGAATGTACTGCTTGAACACCAGGCGTCCTTTGAAAAGCACGAGCGACTCATCAATCACCAGGTTGGCAAAGGGGTAGAAGAATTTCCTGTACCTTTGCAACAACATGGTCAACACATCCCGAACTTTCCATATTCTATCAGCTCGGTTTGGATTATTATTGTCTGCGAAGTGCAAAAATCGCAGAAGCAAGAAAAATCTATCACGAGCCATATATTTCCGGAAAATTGGGGTGTTGATGATTGGGTCGTGCTTCCAATAATGCTCCATTACATGCTTCCTGCAGAGAGGCATGATTAGCAACAACGCAAAGAACACAAGGAGCTCAGGGACAGTCGTATCAACCCATGCACGAATTCTTGCTCTAGGAGATATCATATCAATTCTTTCCCTCACCCAGGTAAAATATCCATTGGTTTGGGAAACGAGATGAGATAATACCTCCTGGTCAAAAAAAGCACAGAAGAAATCAGATTCCGTGGACTGGTCATTGCAGGGCCAGTCTGCTGTTGAACCAGCCAGATTGGCATTGAACTGGTGCAAATCTGGTTGGAAATGGGACCCTTCAGACCAGGCAAAATGATACGCCCGTGGGGGATCAGGATCAGCCCCTCCGTCAGCCACGTCGTCTGAGCCTTCGTCGTCAGACAGGTCTTGGTCATGGTCACGGTGCAGAAGTACATCGTCGTCTTCCGAATCCTCTGCACCTCCCTCATATTGGTCTTGATCCTCCTCAGACTCGCTCCCACTATCACCACCCCAGCCATAGTTCCTGGGATCGAATGCTTCCCCTTCTGCAGCGTCGTCGTCAGAGGAGTCAGGAGGGAAGAGGAGGGCGTCAAACTTGGATGGCGTTAGACCGGCTGCCAAAACTCTACGAGGCCCTCCAACAGCAGCAGGGGCATGGGTGGGCGTGGGTGGTGGAGCAGGGGCGTGCGTGGGCGGTGGTGCAGGGGCGGCCGTGGTGGGCAGTGGTGCAGGGGCGGCCGTGGTGGGTAGTGAGGCAGGGGCGGCCGTGGTGAGTGGTGGTAGTGGTGGCAACGCGGGGGTGGTAGAGGCGGGAGGTGTCACCTTACTCCTCTTGAACTGATAAGGCTGTCCTTTACCCTTACCCTTCTTGCCAACTACCCCCGATGCTCCTGCATCCCCAGGACGGCCACTTGTACTTCCTGTGGTGGTGGGCGCCGTGGGCGTCGTTGCCACAACAGTAGAGGCAGTAGTTGTTGTGGTAGCAGTTGTCAGAGCAAATGCTGAGGACAATGACCTCTTCACACTCGTCGTGCTTGTTGCACGTTTCGTGCCTCTCCCACCACGTGTCGTGCCTCTCCCAGCACGTGTAGGTCTTCTTGGCTGCACTGGCTCATCATCCTCAGAAGTATATACGAAGGAGGGGTTCCTGGCACGTGTTCGTGTCCTGCCACGAGCACTAACACCGCCAGCAACAGGGTTGGGCGAGTCAACAGGGAGCGAGTCAGGGGAGCGTGTAGGCTCCATAGTGACTGAGAGCGTACTGCGTGTGTAGACTGCGTGGGGTGCGTGCGGCGGGTGGTTGTGGGTGCCATCGAGAGGTACCATGTCGCACTAAACGTGGCGCAATTTGTGACTCCCTAGACAGCTTGGCGCCGTTTTGGTACGCCTTTAAAAATCCTGCTTCCGTGAGGCCTATCGCGTTCCCTATAGGAAGCCTTCCGTGAGGCCTATCGCGCTTGCCGGGTTAAGCATTGGAAAGTGGATGATAACTAAAAGGATTAATTGAGATAGTCTGTAGTCTTACTACGGGTAGATGTCCTTCCTAACCTGAAGTAAATCGTCTAATAGTCGCCAGAACAAAATTAATAGGGCGTCGCCGGTACTGAAGTGGTTAAAACCAGGGAGGAAACTAAAAAAATATATGAATAAATTAATTAATAGACCAAACAAACGGTCAGTCTCCCCTTAAGATGGGGGATGGTTGGTTTTTTCTGGCCCCCACTTCTCCCTCATGGTTTCGCCTCAACAAACGTCCTAAAATCTCAAAACTAGTGGGGCTAAACATGAGGGAGAAGGAGGGAAAAACTAACAAATCCTCCCTTAACTACTACTACCCCACCCCCACCCCCACCCCCCAGACCCCTCAGTAACGGAAATCGGCTAACCGACGCTTTTATTCAGATTAGGAAGGGTGTGAGGAAGCCCTGGAAATAATAGTCTTTACCCCTTTGATGCCCACAGATCCGTCCTAAGCTGTTTAAAATCGTCTAATTGATGGCCAGAATAAACGATCAAACGCGTCATAATCCTCAAGGGGTCACTTGGGAGTATTTTTCTAAGCTTGATGGAGGTCTTCGGAGGAAACTAAGAAAATCACAAATAATCTATCTATCTATCTATTGCCTGACGCCGTGATCCCCGAAGGGGTGGCCACGAACGAACCGCCCCCATGCACCTCTGTCCCCAGTCAGTCGACGCCCCTCCCCCCAACCAGCACCGCCTTCGTTCATGTACTTCCTCACTCCATCCTTCCACCTCATATTCGGTCTACCTCTCCCCCTCTGTCCCTCCACCTCGCTCTCGTACACCCTCTTAGTCATTCTCTCGCTTTCCATACGTTCCATATGGCCGAACCATCTCAAGTTGTTCCTTTTCACACTTTCCAGCACATCTACCTCCACACCACACCTCCTTCTTACTTCCTCATTAGTCTGTCTATCCCTCCATGTAACTCCGCACGCACTCCTTAAGTAATTCATTTCCACTGCTCTCACTCTTGGTCTGAGTCTCTCAACCAACGTCCATGCTTCGCTTCCGTAAGTCAGTGTCGGGATTACCACACTGTCATGCAAGGACTTCTTCACTTCCATACTGACCACCCTATTTCTTGTTACTGCTTTTAGCGTTCCTACAACCCTCTTCCCCTGTTGTACCCTCTCCCGCACCTCTTCATCCATAGTCCCATCTTTACTCAACACACTGCCCAGATACTTAAAAGAGTTGACGATCTCCATAGCCTGACCGTTCAGCTTCACCTCACACTCTGTGACTTCACCCCTTTCGAAGACCATAACCTTGCTCTTCCCCGTATTTACCTTCAAATTCCGTTTTTCGCACACTGTTCCAAACTCATTTACCAGACCCTGCAACTCCCATTCATTATCACTCATCAGAACTGTATCATCCGCAAACAGCAGTATAGGTAGCTTCCACTCAATTCCCTCCCTTTTCAGCGATACACCAACATCCACTGCTCTTGATAGTATTTCTTTCATAACTCCATCCATATATACAGTAAACAACCACGGGGACATCACACACCCCTGTTTCAAACCAACATTCAGGTCAAAGAACTCGCTCTGCTCACTCTCCACACGTACTGCCGCCTTTGCACCCTCATACATGCTCTTCACTGCTTTCAGCAACTTGCCCTCTACTCCGTATATTCTAAGTACTTTCCACAAACCTTCTCTATCCACTCTGTCATAGGCCTTCTCCAAGTCCATAAAGGCAACATACACCTTTTGTTTCTTCTCCAGATACTTCTCCACAACACAATTCAGGGTAAAAATCTGATCTACACATCCTCTTCCCTTCCTAAAACCTCCCTGCTCGTCGCCTATCCATTTCTCCGTTCTCACTCTCACTCTCTCAATCACTACCCTACTGTATACCTTCCCTACTACGCTTAGAAGACATATTCCTCGGTGGTTACCACACACTCCTCTTTCCCCTTTGCCCTTATATAGGGGGACTATTATGCCAGTCTTCCAGTCATCGGGTGCACTCCCCTTCTCCCATGCTAGTTTGCACATTTTCCATACCCATTCTATCACTATCTCACCACCATACCTCAACATTTCCCCACACACTCCATCTGTTCCTGGTGCTTTCCCCAACTTCACTCTTTTCATGGCTTCCCACACTTCTGACCTCCTGATCCCCACCTCCTCCTCCACTACTTCTCTTCTTCTCCCTCCCATACCATATCCAGCTATGTTTGCTGGCTCTTCATTCCTTTCATTTAGCAACTCACTGAAGTACTCCCTCCATCTTTCGACTCTCTCTTGCTTCTCGGCTAGCATTCTCCCATTCTTATCTTTCACACCCTTACTGTTTCCCTTGCTACCTTCCCTAACTTTCTTGACTTCTTTCCAGAACAGTTTCTTACTCTCCCTCCATTTTACACTCAGATTCCTTCCAAATTCCTCATCTACTCTTCTCTTACTTTCCTTCACTACTCTCTTCACCACCCTCTTACTCTCCACGTACCTCGCTCGTTTCTGTCTCTCGGAATCTTCATTCCCTCTACTACCCAACCACTCTCTATATGCTTTCTTCTTTTCTTCCACAGCTATTCTTACCTCTTCTGTCCACCATGCTGTACCTTTCACTCCCCTCCCTCTTCTCCTCACTCCACACACCTCCTCACATGCTGCACAGATCTCATCCTTAAACACCTTGCTCATCTCCTCCACTTCCTCCATAACTTCCAGGTCGAACCCACCTAGTCGTCTTTCCACTGCTCTCCTGTACTCCTCCCTGATTTCCTCCTCCTGCAACCTCTCCACCCTCCTCACCATTCCACCCTCCTCTCGCCTCCCTCCCGCTCTCCTCACCCACTTCTTTTGTATCCTAACCTTAGCTACCACTACATAATGATCAGACAGACCCCCTCCAATACCCCTATACACCCTAGCATCCATCACAGATTTCTTCATTCGTTCATCCACACATACATAATCAATCAATGACTTTCGTTCCACCACTGTCTTATCCTTCATCGTCAACATCCGTTTCCACGTGTACCTGTGGATCATTCTGTGTCGGAAGAAGGTGTTGGCTATCCACAGCCTCCTCCCCACACATACGTCCACAAGTGCACTACCATTCCCATTCACCTCTGATGGTACCCCCCACCCTCCCACCACTCCCTCAACTTTCCTATCACCCACCTTACCATTCATATCCCCAATCAGAAATATTCTTTCGTTCTTGTCAAACTTCTCCAGGCACGCCTCCACATTCATCCAGAACTCCTCTTTCTTTCTTTCAAGTATATCCTCTGTCGGGGCATACACGCATACAATCACCCACGTTTGTATTCCTACTTTCATTCTCACCCACACAATCCTTGAACCCACAGACCCATACTCTCTTACACATTCCTTCCATTTGCTACTTACAAACAAACATGCACCTTCTCTCGCTGTTCCTTCACTCACTCCAGCACACACACCCATTCCACACTCCCACTCTCTCACATCTGAACCTTTCCATTGGTCTCTGTCATTCCACATACATCCAGCCTGGCATTCACTAACACTTCCAGAACCTCTCTCTCTTTTGTGCCATCATTCATGCCACTAACATTCCACGTAGCCATTCTCAGAATGTCCGAAGGCATGTCCTTAGTCGGTCGTGGTTCGTCAACGTTGGTTCCGTCCGCATCCGAGGCTGTTCGTTCGTTTTTCCTTGCTTCGATATTTTTTCCGGGTGGGGGTCGCAAGCCCACCGACCCAACCTCTTTAATCACAAATAATGAACAACAAAATACAAACCTCCCCTTAACCCACAAATAATAACAATGTATAATTATCTACCAGCGATAAAGGTCAAGTTCAACTGGCTGATGATACTGATGTTTGAGATTAATAGGCACCTTTTATACATGGGGATACTGTGTACGAGTAATGTTTGAGCGAGGTGTGTGTTTATGATGTTGTTGTTGTTCCCCAGGCTGTCTGGCCGAACAGCCCCAAGGTCTCGAGCAAGGCCAAGGCCATAAACGAGCACCCCCACAAAACCCTCCCTGCTTACCACTAACAAAGCCCGGGTGACCGAAGCCACTCCATGGCAAGGAGCTGAGGAGGGTGCGGAAACGCCCGGGAAACCAAAGCCCCACCCAAGGCCCTGTGCCACTCGGCAATTATGAAGGGAAAGTTGAGGGGCAAGGGAAAAATGTGACGCTTTGGCTCCCAATCTTGGCAGTAAGGAGGTCAATCCACGGAAAAGACGCCGTCACCTGAGATCTAGAAGATATATAAGTAAAAGGAACAGTCAGAGTAAGCTATGAATAGAAATAAGGAAGCTAGGCCTAACGATGTAAATAGCCAATGGAACTTTCTTAAGCATAGCCTTATCACTGCCACTGACAAAGTCTGTGGGAAAACAAAGGGTCACCCCAGGAATAAGACCTCTTGGTGGTGGAACGATGAGGTAGAACATGCTGTGAAAGAGAAAAGGAGATGCTTCAAAGCATGGAAGAAAGGAGGCAGCAGGGAGGAATACCAGGCAGCTAAACGAACTGCCAAAAGAGTTATTTACAATGCTAAAAATCGCATTAAGGACCTGGTCCTCGAACAAGTGTGTAACACTGACAATCCCAATGGGATCTTCAACCTAGCTAGGCGAGTTATGTGGGGATCGGTTTTTACACCATACCCGAAAGAGGATTTATGGAGCTCCGATCTTACTCTCAACCATCTGAACAATTTAACCAGCACACCTAAACTTCGTTAAATGCGGAAATAGCCTCACGAAAATATCATGCCCTGGTGGGGGCACGAACTCTCGACCCTTGGGTGTGAGGCAGGCACCTTACCAGTTAGACCAATAGAGATATCCCACTTGGCCTGTTCGGCTCAGGGTATTTCCGCATCCGAGGTCTGTTTAGGCTAGCCTATTTTCACTGACTTTACACTACTTCACCTTCCGGGAAGCGAAAGCTCCGAACAGAGAGGAACAAGCTTGAGCCGAATCGACCGAGAGTCCGTCAGAGAGATGAACGGGAATGGTGAGACAACTTCACTGAGCGATGCTACACGCACCTACAAACTGCCCAGTTGGCAACTCGCTTGGGCGGCTGGCAACTCCACAACCCAACCCAATCGAGTCTCACAACACTCCCTGCTCTCTCCTATCCTCTTCCTTGTCCTGTGGGGATCGGTTTTTACACCATACCCGAAAGAGGATTTATGGAGCTCCGATCTTACTCTCAACCATCTGAACAATTTAACCAGCACACCTAAACTTCGTTAAATGCGGAAATAGCCTCACGAAAATATCATGCCCTGGTTGGGGCACGAACTCTCGACCCTTGGGTGTGAGGCAGGCACCTTACCAGTTAGACCAATAGAGATATCCCACTTGGCCTGTTCGGCTCAGGGTATTTACGCATCCGAGGTCTGTTTAGGCTAGCCTATTTTCACTGACTTTACAGTTAAAAATGACAGTAGGGATATTATAGGTGAACAGTGTGTTAGAGATGATAATGGGAAGATTGTGTATGCAGAAAATGAAATCAGAGAAGCATGGAAGGTACACTATGAACGATTGCTAAATGTAGAGTTTGAATGGGATAAGGAACAGCTTAGTATCGAAAAACCAATATCTGGGCCCCCTCCTTTGATAGCACCAGCTGTAGTGAGCGACGCAATCAATAAAATGAAGGACGGTAAAGCTCCAGGTTGCTCCGACATTGTCGCTGAGATGATAAAAGCCTCAGGGGAGATTGGTGTAAACTTAGTCACTGAGTTGATAAACACCATTATTAAAGATGAGAAAATCCCAGAGGATTGGCTCAAAAGTGTAATAGTAAATATATACAAAGACAAAGGGGATGCGCTAGATAGAGGAAATTATAGGGGCCTGAAAATGCTTGACCAAATCATGAAGGTCTGTGAGAGAGTCCTTGAGGGTTTGATCAGGCAAAGCATCTCTATTGATGATATGCAGTTTGGTTTTATGCCAGGACGTGGTACAACCGATGCTATCTTCATAGTCAGGCAGATACAGGAAAGATACTTACTAAAAGGCAGGGATCTTTACTTTGTGTTTGTGGACCTGGAGAAGGCCTTTGATAGGGTACCTAGAGATGTTGTACAGTGGGCTATGAGGAAACTTGGTGTGGAAGAGTGGCTGGTGCGTGTGATAATGAAGATGTATGAGGATTCGCAAAGTTCGGTGAGGGTGAAGGGTGTACTGAGTGATGAGTTCGCAGTCCGTGTTGGAGTCCATCAGGGTTCAGTATTAAGCCCCCTCCTCTTTATTATGGTCTTGGAGGCGCTGTCTAGAATTTTTAGAGGCGGACTCCCGTTGGAACTGTTTTATGCAGACGATTTAGTCGTAATAGCTAACAGTATGCAGGATGCTGAGGCCAAATTCAGAGAGTGGAGAGAGGGCATGGCGAGCAAGGGTTTAAGAGTCAATATTAACAAAACCAAGGTTATGCATTGTAGTTTGAGACGAGGCAATGTGGAAAAGAGCGGTGCATACCCATGTGCAGTGTGTGGAAAGGGAGTGGGCGTTAACTCAATTCAATGTAGCATCTGTCGATGTTGGGTACACCATGGGAGTAAGCGCTGTAGTAGAATAAAGGGGCCCCTGCCGAAGGATAAGTCAGAAATAGAGAAATTTGAGTGCGTAGTGTGCAAAGGCGAGCTTGTGTTAAGTGATGATCCTGTGGCTGTGAATTTTGGAAATGAGTCTTTGGAGCTGGTGAACAAGTTTTGTTACCTAGGAGATACCATCTCTGCCGGTGGTGGGGCTGAGGCTGCCACTGTTGCTAGAATTAGGTGTGGCTGGGGGAAGTTCAGAGAATTGATGCCAATCCTGACCATGAAAAGAATGCCTCTCCCCCTGAAGGGAAAGGTGTATGCCTCATGTGTTAGAAGTGCAATGACGTATGCCTCAGAAACATGGGCCGTTAAAGTAGAGGATGTCAACAGAATGGAGCGTAATGAGATGAGAATGGTGAGATGGATGTGTGGGGCCAGGCTACAGGATAGAATAACAAATGTTGAGCTGAGGAGACGTTTAGGTATAAAGAGTATTAGCGAGGTGATGCGTACAAGTAGACTGGGATGGTATGGACATGTGGAGAGAATGGATGAACAAAATTGGGTGAAAAAATGCAGGTCTGTGATTGTGGAGGGAGCTGCACCAAGGGGTGGACCGAGGAAGACCTGGGATCGGACTATACGCGCCGATCTCAAATCCAAGAACTTGACAAGTGAAGCAGCCCTTAACACCTTACGAGCGGCCTATGCGGTTTATTTATATGTACCGCCCAGCGGGGTGTTTTTAGCCAAAATAGGGCTGTTTACGTGATCATTTTCATGCCTAAATAAGACCCAGAACGTAAAACAAGTACTGTACCTATCCCTGAAAGGGCATAAACAGAGCTTTCGAATGACACCATAACGATCCTTTTATGATGGCTAGTTTTCTTGCAATAACCGTGCAACGCGAGTGCAAAAAGCATGTAATTCGGTACTTTCCCCATATAATTCAGTATGTAGCGAGTGAGAGAGGGAGGAGGGAGCTGAGATTCGTGTCAGTAGGTTCGCCGCGGTGGTCTGGAGCAGTCATACGCTCGCTAGTCTCCTGCCACCACTTGTCTCTCTCTCTCAGCAACATTACGTGCTGAAATTGCCACTCGACCTATGTCGAGCGCCGCCACATAGTCCAGCTTTATTTAACTCGACTTATGTGGTGAGCCGCTAATTAAGGGTTAACAGGGTTGCCTGGAATGCCGCCATTAGGACAAGAGACTGAAACTGCACTTATGTGTGGAACACTCAGTCTTAAAATTTTATGTATGTATGTATGTATGGCAGAGATTGCTCAGCTCTCACTCTGGTAGACCAGCCCATCACCACATGACTAGAACACTCATGACTATGAGTATTGTGTGTGTGATTGAGATTGTAGCTGTGTGTTTTGTGCTGTAGTAATCAATCATAAGATAGATAGGCCTATATGCTTAAAATTATATATGGGAAGAATGGTTGCAGCTATATATAGTAGACGGTGATTAATAGCAGATCGCATATAGATCAATTTGAGTCAAAATCACTAAGTTACTCAATTTTCTCCATACGTAGGCTATGCAATATAAGAGTATCCTAATCATAAGACAGATATATATATTTATTTAAACCAAGCTATGGCTAGCTGGTAAAAGTAGCTAGACCATAATTATGGCAGAGAAAACAGTCTAGTTCTAAGTTAGGCCTTGACCTAAATAGGAGGTCCTTATCTCCTGAGAACAGATACAATATTTATACTATCTGTGGCTGTCATTCATTACAATATACGACTCTCCATTCATTAAGAGGGGTACTTTCATCCAAAGAACGTAATTATTGGTCAAGACCCTTGAAAACATCATTTGCGTGTTCTGTGATGTTTGTCCTTGGGCGCTTTTCATTATTTTCTATTTCTTGATTTCAGTATATGTATAACAGTTATCATTCGTAATGTCTTATATATATATATTATATATATATATATATATTATATTCAGAAAGATATGAATAGTTATATAAACATAGCTTTGGTGTTGGTAGGCTATATTACGATTAATGTTAATGAGGGGTAATTATGTCTACCGGCATTCATACAAGAGTGTATTACTGCTCCAGCAGGCATCAGATTAAGCTTATTTATAGTAAATATACAATCAAAAGTAAAGATAGGTGAATATATGAAGCTTATAACATATTATCCATTGTTATTGAAGTTTTTGAACAATTTGTTTCGGGGAAGGGTATATATTAAAGCTTATTATTACTTCTAGAGACTTCACAATTTACCAAGCTATGCTAAATATGTTATATATACTAAATATTAATGAGTATATTAACCTTATAACCTATTACCCATTGTTATTGAAGTTCCCAGAAATTTGTCTTGGCAGCTTTTCATACCGTGTTTTGATCCAGCTGATGGGAGCCACACGCCCGCTCCTCATAGCCTCCCAAACTCTTATTTACTGCCTACTTCAACCTCCTAGGACCCTCTCCGGACCCTGGACCCCTGGAAATGGCGGCCCCCGGATTATTTGACCTAGAATTACAGGAGGAAGACGCCATTGAGTGCGACCAGAGCGACGATGATGCCATTGAGGTGGAGGAGGTGCGTATGAGCCAGTCTGTAAGGGAGTCGGGGCATGATGATTCACTAAACTTACCTAGGGGGTTTACGTTGCTGGCTTCGGTATATTTTAAGATAGCCTATTTAATTAATATACTGTGGGTTATTATTTGTGGTCTCACAAATTTGATAGGTATAAGTTAAAGGTTTTCCATCATTTGACCTCGACCTTCTGAAATGCCATGCATGTTTAGCCTATTGTTTTGAGAGATTGCATCATCACCAAGACCTCACAGTAGCCACCAAAAGAGCAATTTAGAACTAAGAAATTGTAGGCCTAGGCCTAGCCTATTTGTTATTTTTTGTTTTTAGGCTAGCCTATTGAAGTCCTATTCACCTAGGCTAGCCTTGTGGGCCTGTGGCTACAAATAGATAATAGTCAATAATAATAGTAAAATAGCGGGGGTGTGGGGGCGGCAGGGACAATATAAAGATGATGTAATTAAATTCATAGGCTACATCGATTTTATGTGGCCTACAGGTTTCGGTTCAATGTTATTTTAATACCACAAATTTTTGTTGATATATTTGAAGATTAAATATTGAATCTATATGCTCTAAAGATCATAATAAAATTTGTTTTAACCCTCGGCAAAACCTAATAAAAAAGTATGGTACTAAAATTTCTTTTTCGTAACAAGGTTGTCAATACGGTACTTTCAGTCATCGATAGCTATAAAGATCATATGAAAATGTGTTAAACCCTCGTAAAAGCCTAATATAAAAGTATGGTACTAACATTTAATTTTCGTAACAGGTTGTCAATACGGTACTTTCCCGTTATCAATGTACAATCAAGCTGAAGATTGCAGAGTAAACACCATAGACTTCATCGATTTGTTTTCTCAACTTCGTATAATCGACAGCCAATTTTTTTATTAAGGGATTAGTACTCAACCAGCGGGGGTGTGGGGGCGGCATCCCCCACCCATAATACTAAGTTAGGTTAGGTAAGGTTGTTATGTTAGGCTAATGTCTTTTCAAATCGCTATGGGGAGCGAGCTGTCTCAACATCGATCGATAGGCCTAATGGGGAAAATAGGTTTTCCCGAGATTTCTAATTAATTACAAACACTATATATTGATGCAAATGACCAATTTTGTTTATAAAAAACACTCGGAAAATTCGTGGTAGGCATATTAAAATAACATTTTTCCCAGGTTTCTTATACCATGTATTTCATTCCTATATGTGTCTAAATGTGCGTAAAAATTTATTACTGATCCTGAAAAAACAAAATATCCCCTATATCGCCTACGTCGCAAGAGGCGGGTGGCTTTGTTTACATCCGCCGCGAAGAAGAAGAAGAAGCGTTGGGGAAATTTTTTTTTTTTGCCCCCTACTGTTTAAATATATGACGATTTCAATAAATCTTGGGGGGGGGGTGAGGGGGGGGCTTTCCTCCCCCCCCCCCTCTACATATTTTGTATCCAACGGCAAACGGTTATGGCCAAATAGTTATTTTTCGCGAGTGAAGGGACGTGATTTTAGATTGTTGTTTAATGGGTAAATATGCATTTACGCCTATTTTCACACATCAAAACACCCTTACACAACTCTAAACTACATAAAAACAATCGAAACTATTTTTTAGCAATTTAATTACATCATCTTTAAATTGACCGGCGGCAGCCCCCACCCATTAAATACTAGGATAGGATACTAGGTAAGGTTGTTAGGTTAGGCTAATATCCTTTCAAAGGGGTATAGGCTACTAAACACTAGGATAGCCTATACCTGGTAAGAGGTAAGAAGAAGAAGAAGAGTCCTGATGTAGTCTCCTTGAATATTACCCAAATAAAAGTCTGATAATGTTTTCCCAATAGGGAATAGGCTAGGCTATGGAAAAATATTCACGAGACTAGGCCTACTACAAATGGTCAATATTTACGAGATGCACCACAGCTATTTTAAAGGTTTTTTGTTTCGTTATTAATTTTGTTATTTATATGGTTTAGGCCTAGCCTATAGGCTAAGCTTTCATTAGCCTAACCTAACAACCTAGTATTATGGGTGGGGGCTGCTGCCCCTGGCCCCCCACACCCCCGCTAGTAGTTTGGTAACTGCAAAATATAGTATTAGGCCTATGGGACATACCTTAACCCCTAAAAATCGGGGACATTTGTAACAGTACTACCTGCCAAGCGGGCAGATTTACCCTAAACTACCTTCATTCCATGCTCTTTTTCATGCATAAAGAAGAGCCAGAGCGTAATACAATTATGGATAATCCTCAAGGACACTACATTCGCCTTATTAGAAACAATTTATTAGGGAAAATAGGCACCAACAGATTCGTCATATTTTTCTCCATGTAGTAATAGCGGGGGTGTGGGGGCGGCAGCCCCCACCCATAATACTAGGATAGGTTAGGTAAGGTTGTTAGGTTAGGCTAATGTCCTTTCAAAGGGGTATAGGCTAGTAAACACTAGGATAGCTTATACCCAGTAAGAGGTAAGAAGAAGAAGAGTCCTGATATAGTCTCCTTGAATGCTACCCAATTATGTATCCGTGAAAGGGCGATAATAGAGCTTTCCAATGACACCTGAACCATCCTTGTACGACCACGGCTTCTTTTGCAACGATGTTGCAACACGAGTGGAAAAATAAAATAAAATACAGTAATTGCCTCAGTTTTTACCCTGTCTCGCGAACAGTACTCGCGGGACCAGGAATGTGGAGACGTGTGGTGGCGGGACTATGTCCATGCCAAACGGTCAGAGCCCGCCTGCGTTCCTCCCACCGCGTGGACTCTCTCTGTCTCTCAGCGCCGATAATGTCTCATCCGACTTAAGGCGGGACCCGCTGTTTATTTAGGCTCTAACCGACTTAAGGCGGGACCCACTACTAGGGTGTTAATGAGATGACACTCAGGCAGCGAGAGGGCCGAGAGGTTCACAACAATAACATGAGTGCGGCGGCGGACGTAAATTTTAATAAGAAATAATCTGATTTTTTTTATTTTAATAGCACAAATTTTCCGAGTGTTTTTTTATAAAAGAAATTGTTCATTTGCATCAATATATGTACAGTATAGTGTTTGTAATTAATTAGAAATCTCGGGAAAACCTATTTTCCCCATTAGGCCTATTGATCGATGTTGAGACACGCCCCCGATAGTGATTTGAAAAGACATTAGCCTAACCTAACAACCTTACCTAACCTAACCTAGTATTATGGGTGGGGGCTGCCGCCCCCACACCCCTGCTGGTTGAGTACTAATCCCTTAGTAAAAAAAAAAAAAAAATGGCCGTCGATTATACGAAGGTGAAAGAAAGTTGATGAAGTCTGCGGTGTTACTCTGCAATCTTCAGCTTTGATTGTAGCCTACATTAATAACAGGAAAGTACGGTATTGACAACCTTGTTACGAAAATTAAATTTTAGTACCATACTTTTATATTAGGTTTTTCCGAGGGTTTAACACATTTTCATATGATCTAATTAGAGCTATCGATAACTGGAAGTACCGTATTGACAACCTTGTTACGAAAAAGACATTTTAGTACCATACTTTTTTATTAAGTTTTGCCGAGGGTTAAAACAAATTTTCTTATGATCTTTAGAGCATATGATTCAATATTTGTCTTCTAATATATCAACAAAATTTGTGGTATTAAAATAATATTGAACCAAATAATCATATTTATTAGGCCTACCCATTAATTTTCGGAAGTTTAATTTTAAACCTATGCGAAAAATTATTAATCTTTGTTACTTTGACCCATTAAGATTGCGCTGCTAGCTGTGGTGCGGCTTGTAAATATTGTCCCTACAAATTATTAAATAGACTAAATTTTTAATCATTTTTAGGTATTTTCATCAATAGGCTAGAGCCTATTATGGTTTTAATTACATATAGGCTAATCTTCGGAAAATACGGTTTCCCCATTATCCAACGATCTTAAAACACTTGAATGTGTACCGGTAATAGTTTTTTTTGGGGTAGAATTTTTATTAAACCCCGCGCATTTGACAGGTACCACACATACTGTACTTGTTAGAGATTTAATTTAGTTTTCCACGCCTCTATCAACAACCTACACCCTTTTCTGGTCTGATACTAGTAAATAGGGACAATATAAAGTTTATGTAATTTAATTCATACATCAATTTTTATCGTGGCCTATAGGGTTCTTATACCATGTATTTCATTCCTATGTGTCTAAAACTCTAAATGCCCGTAAAAATGTATTACTGATCCTGAAAAAAACAAAATATCCTCTATATCGCCTACCTTGCAAGAGGCGAGCGAGTTTGTTTACATCCGCCGCGAGTGTAGCCTCGGTGACTCGCGTTGGGGGAAATTAGGTGTTGCCCCCTACTGTTTAACCCTCGTGGCCCGGGCAGGTCCTCCTAAGGACGGAGGTCGTATCCGGGCGATCTGGCCGAAATACGTCTAGGCCTAGGCTACCGTATTTTTGTTTATTTTAACTGCTAGAAATCTCCCACGCATCTATAAACGTAGTGCGGTTTCCAATCTGTAGACTGACGTTGAGTAGAGCTCTCTAAGTCAACTGGTTCAGTTGTGATGACTATTTCTGTGGAGCTAATTTTTTCCGCGATGTTGACAATATCGGAGATTTTCAGACACTAATTTCGTCTGACGTCACAACAATAACATTGATCCGACGTCTCCTTATTGTTTTCGGAGGTGCGGTGACGCAACGATCGGCTTTGTTTACATGTGTCGGACGCACGGCGTTCAGACCAAGCTGAATAGGCTTTCAAGCTTACAGATTTTAACAGGACACCTGGGTTCCTGCCCATCTGCCGCGGTGTCCTCATAAAATGCTACCCGGGCAGGAAGGGTTAAATATATGAGCATTTCAATAATTCCTTGGTGGGGGTGAGGGGGGGGGGGCGAGGGTGAGGCCCCCGCAACATATTTTGTATCCCACGGCAAACGGTTATGGCCAAATAGTTTTTTTTCGGAGTGAAGGGACGTGTTTTTAGATTGTTGTTTAATGGGTAAATATGCATTTACGCCTATTTTCACACATCAAAACACCCTTACACAACTCTAAACTACATAAAAACAATCGAAACTATTTTTTAGCAATTTAATTACATCATCTTTAAATTGACCGGCGGCAGCCCCCACCCATTAAATACTAGGATAGGATACTAGGTAAGGTTGTTAGGTTAGGCTAATATCCTTTCAAAGGGGTATAGGCTACTAAACACTAGGATAGCCTATACCTGGTAAGAGGTAAGAAGAAGAAGAAGAGTCCTGATGTAGTCTCCTTGAATGTTACCCAAATAAAAGTCTGATAATGTTTTCCCAATAGGGAATAGGCTAGGCTATGGAAAAATATTCACGAGACTAGGCCTACTACAAATGGTCAATATTTACGAGATGCACCACAGCTATTTTAAAGGTTTTTTGTTTCGTTATTAATTTTGTTATTTATATGGTTTAGGCCTAGCCTATAGGCTAAGCTTTCATTAGCCTAACCTAACAACCTAGTATTATGGGTGGGGGCTGCTGCCCCTGGCCCCTCACACCCCCGCTAGTAGTTTGGTAACTGCAAAATATAGTATTAGGCCTATGGGACATACCTTAACCCCTAAAAATCGGGGACATTTGTAACAGTACTACCTGCCAAGCGGGCAGATTTACCCTAAACTACCTTCATTCCATGCTCTTTTTCATGCATAAAGAAGAGCCAGAGCGTAATACAATTATGGATAATCTTCAAGGACACTACATTCGCCTTATTAGAAACAATTTATTAGGGAAAATAGGCACCAACAGATTCGTCATATTTTTCTCCATGTAGTAATAGCGGGGGTGTGGGGGCGGCAGCCCCCACCCATAATACTAGGATAGGTTAGGTAAGGTTGTTAGGTTAGGCTAATGTCCTTTCAAAGGGGTATAGGCTAGTAAACACTAGGATAGCTTATACCCAGTAAGAGGTAAGAAGAAGAAGAGTCCTGATATAGTCTCCTTGAATGCTACCCAATTATGTATCCGTGAAAGGGCGATAATAGAGCTTTCCAATGACACCTGAACCATCCTTGTACGACCACGGCTTCTTTTGCAACGATGTTGCAACACGAGTGGAAAAATAAAATAAAATACAGTAATTGCCTCAGTTTTTACCCTGTCTCGCGAACAGTACTCGCGGGACCAGGAATGTGGAGACGTGTGGTGGCGGGACTATGTCCATGCCAAACGGTCAGAGCCCGCCTGCGTTCCTCCCACCGTGTGGACTCTCTCTCAGTCTCTCAGCGCCGATAATGTCTCATCCGACTTAAGGCGGGACCCGCTGTTTATTTAGGCTCTAACCGACTTAAGGCGGGACCCACTACTAGGGTGTTAATGAGATGACACTCAGGCAGCGAGAGGTTCACAACAATAACATGAGTGCGGCGGCGGACGTAAATTTTAATAAGAAATAATCTGATTTTTTTTATTTTAATAGCACAAATTTTCCGAGTGTTTTTTTATAAAAAAAATTTTTCATTTGCATCAATATATGTACAGTATAGTGTTTGTAATTAATTAGAAATCTCGGGAAAACCTATTTTCCCCATTAGGCCTATTGATCGATGTTGAGACACGCCCCCGATAGTGATTTGAAAAGACATTAGCCTAACCTAACAACCTTACCTAACCTAACCTAGTATTATGGGTGGGGGCTGCCGCCCCCACACCCCCGCTGGTTGAGTACTAATCCCTTAGTAAAAAAAAAAAAAAAAATGGCCGTCGATTATACGAAGGTGAAAGAAAGTTGATGAAGTCTGCGGTGTTACTCTGCAATCTTCAGCTTTGATTGTAGCCTACATTAATAACAGGAAAGTACGGTATTGACAACCTTGTTACGAAAATTAAATTTTAGTACCATACTTTTATATTAGGTTTTTCCGAGGGTTTAACACATTTTCATATGATCTAATTAGAGCTATCGATAACTGGAAGTACCGTATTGACAACCTTGTTACGAAAAAGACATTTTAGTACCATACTTTTTTATTAAGTTTTGCCGAGGGTTAAAACAAATTTTCTTATGATCTTTAGAGCATATGATTCAATATTTGTCTTCCAATATATCAACAAAATTTGTGGTATTAAAATAATATTGAACCAAATAATCATATTTATTAGGCCTACCCATTAATTTTCGGAAGTTTAATTTTAAACCTATGCGAAAAATTATTAATCTTTGTTACTTTGACCCATTAAGATTGCGCTGCTAGCTGTGGTGCGGCTTGTAAATATTGTCCCTACAAATTATTAAATAGACTAAATTTTTAATCATTTTTAGGTATTTTCATCAATAGGCTAGAGCCTATTATGGTTTTAATTACATATAGGCTAATCTGCGGAAAATACGGTTTCCCCATTATCCAACGATCTTAAAACACTTGAATGTGTACCGGTAATAGTTTTTTTTGGGGTAGAATTTTTATTAAACCCCGCGCATTTGACAGGTACCACAATACTGTACTTGTTAGAGATTTAATTTAGTTTTCCACGCCTCTATCAACAACCTACACCCTTTTCTGGTCTGATACTAGTAAATAGGGACAATATAAAGTTTATGTAATTTAATTCATACATCAATTTTTATCGTGGCCTATAGGGTTCTTATACCATGTATTTCATTCCTATGTGTCTAAAACTCTAAATGCCCGTAAAAATGTATTACTGATCCTGAAAAAAACAAAATATCCTCTATATCGCCTACCTTGCAAGAGGCGAGCGAGTTTGTTTACATCCGCCGCGAGTGTAGCCTCGGTGACTCGCGTTGGGGGAAATTAGGTGTTGCCCCCTACTGTTTAACCCTCGTGGCCCGGGCAGGTCCTCCTAAGGACGGAGGTCGTATCCGGGCGATCTGGCCAAAATACGTCTAGGCCTAGGCTACCGTATTTTTGTTTATTTTAACTGCTAGAAATCTCCCACGCATCTATAAACGTAGTGCGGTTTCCAATCTGTAGACTGACGTTGAGTAGAGCTCTCTAAGTCAACTGGTTCAGTTGTGATGACTATTTCTGTGGAGCTAATTTTTCCGCGATGTTGACAATATCGGAGATTTTCAGACACTAATTTCGTCTGACGTCACAACAATAACATTGATCCGACGTCTCCTTATTGTTTTCGGAGGTGCGGTGACGCAACGATCGGCTTTGTTTACATGTGTCGGACGCACGGCGTTCAGACCAAGCTGAATAGGCTTTCAAGCTTACAGATTTTAACAGGACACCTGGGTTCCTGCCCATCTGCTGCGGTGTCCTCATAAAATGCTACCCGGGCAGGAAGGGTTAAATATATGAGCATTTCAATAATTCCTTGGTGGGGGTGAGGGGGGGGGCGAGGGTGAGGCCCCCGCAACATATTTTGTATCCCACGGCAAACGGTTATGGCCAAATAGTTTTTTTTCGCTAGTGGAGGGGCGTGTTTTTAAATTGTTGTTGAATGGGTAAATATGCATTTCCTAGTATTATCACACATCAGAACTCCCTTACACAACTCTAAACTAGATCAAACAAATCAGAACAATTTTTTAGCAATTTAATTACATAAACTTTATACCGTACTGTATTTGACCGTAAATAGTAATAGAAACGGTGGAATGAGTTGTGTTACCGGGCGTACGTCGTCTAAACACGTAAGTTAATGTCAAACAGCGGGGGTGTGGGGGCAGCAGCCCCCACCCATAATACTAGGATAGGTTAGGGTTAGGCTAATGTCCTTTCAAAGGGGTATAGTTACAGTAAACACTAGGATATACCCGGTCAGAGGTAGGTGATACACCCGATAACACAACTCTTGCCGAAACGGTTTTAATGTGGTTTTCGACGAGAATAAGGGGTTATTTTAACCCTCCAGCCCCGGGGGCTATAGCTTACGACTGTGCTCCGGTACCGGGTGTTTTGACGATCTTTGGCCTATGTTAACTACTCTGTAAGTCAATGAATATGTCATGTAATGTTGTGAATAAAAAAGAATAATGTTCCACAAACCTTCCTCTGTCTAATGGCGTTGAGTAGAGGTCTCTAGCCCCTCTGGTTGCATAATGGTGAGCGCGGGAAGACGAGTGCTTTTCGGCGGCAAATTCTTCCCGCGTTCGGACGCGTCGCCCCGGCCATGGCTACGACGCACCTAGCCGCTCGCCGCGCCAAAGTATTTATCTCCCTTAGACGATTTTAGTGTTTGATATTGAGAATGTGATGTTTATTTGATATTTTCTAGTTATTTTGAGGCCAATTATATAAAATGTGTTTATTAGGGTATCACTGTCACTGATATTGCTAATTTTCACTCGATACCGTACATTTTCTTAGTAATTGAGGTAGCTTATTGTTGTATTAGGCACTGATTATTCGTTATCACAGGTGTTTATTATACTTTGGCCATCAAATATTAGGTCTTGTGTCACTTTCACTTTGACAAATATGCTTTAGAGAGTGTCACTGTCACTGATAATGCTCATTTTCACTCTATACCGTACATTTTATTAGTAATTGAGGTAGGTTATTGTTGTATTAGGCACTGATTATTCGTTATCACAGGTGTTTATTATACTTTGGCCATCAAATATTAGGTCTTGTGTCACTTTCACTTTGACAAATATGCTTTAGAGAGTGTCACTGTCACTGATAATGCTCATTTTCACTCGATACCGTACATTTTATTAGTAATTGAGGTAGGTTATTGTTGTATTAGGCACTGATTATTCGTTATCACAGGTGTTTATTATACTTTGGCCATCAAATATTAGGTCTTGTGTCACTTTCACTTTGACAAATATGCTTTAGAGAGTGTCACTGTCACTGATAATGCTCATTTTCACTCGATACCGTACATTTTATTAGTAATTGAGGTAGGTTATTGTTGTATTAGGCACTGATTATTCGTTATCACAGGTGTTTATTATACTTTGGCCATCAAATATTAGGTCTTGTGTCACTTTCACTTTGACAAATATGCTTTAGAGAGTGTCCTGTCACTGATAATGCTCATTTTCACTCGATACCGTACATTTTATTAGTAATTGAGGTAGGTTATTGTTGTATTAGGCACTGATTATTCGTTATCACAGGTGTTTATTATACTTTGGCCATCAAATATTAGGTCTTGTGTCACTTTCACTTAGTTATATGATTTGTAAACGTTTTATATACAATTTATTGTGTCTTTTTTCACTGATTTATATATTTCTATAGGTTCTAATCATATGAATGTCACTTGGTATATACATATGTGTCACTTTCACATATTATTATGGTGTAATTGTATTTGTATCAATGTTCTCATAATACAGTAAAAGTCCGTTAATCCGACGACCGATGATTCGAATCTCCCAATAGTCCGAATTTTTCAATTTGAGGCCAAATCCGAATTCACCCGATGGTCCGAATTTCAAGAAGTCCCAAAGTCCCCTTTTTGAGGCATTAGGCCACTCAAATGACACATAATGGAGCACACACATATCATATGTTCATGAATTCACTTTAAAAGTTTACCATTGTCATTGTAGCCTATTATCTACTTCAAAACATTCAGATTAATGGTCAAAGGAAGCTACTGATATAATCGTAAACACCTTCGTCTTCTTCTTCCACATCGTCTGCTAGAGAGTTTGTTTTGCTCTTGAACGCATCCTTGGGACGCTCCGATGCGCTACTGGCTTGCACCGCATTTTCTGCAAGCGCATTCAGTCTTGAGCTTGAAAACGCACCTTTCAAGAAGTCCCAAAGTCCCCTTTTTGAGGCATTAGGCCACTCAAATGACACATAATGGAGCACACACATATCATATGTTCATGAATTCACTTTAAAAGTTTACCATTGTCATTGTAGCCTATTATCTACTTCAAAACATTCAGATTAATGGTCAAAGGAAGCTACTGATATAATCGTAAACACCTTCGTCTTCTTCTTCTTCCACATCGTCTGCTAGAGAGTTTGTTTTGCTCTTGAACGCATCCTTGGGACGCTCCGATGCGCTACTGGCTTGCACCGCATTTTCTGAAAGCGCATTCAGTCTTGAGCTTGAAAACGCACCTTTGGACGTATTAGTCTTGAGCTTGAAAACGCACCTTTGGATGTTCCGATACGCTACTATTTATAGTTCAGTGATCGGAGCATCCCAAGGGTGCTTTCAAGACAACAAGACAAGGGTGCTTTCAATACAATATAATATAACAGAGCACGTCACAAAAGGAAAATCACAAAAGGAAAATTACAAGAACCTCTCAGGGAAGTGCCGTTGTTAAGGCATTACTTCCCGAACCACATCTGATCTTCAAGAGCAAGACAAACTCGCTAGTAGACGGAAGAAGAAGAAGACGTTTATATCAGCAGATTCCTTTGACCATTAATCTGAATGTTTTGAAGTAGTTAATAGGCTACAATGACAATGGTAAACTTTTGAAGTGATTTCATGAACATATGATATGTGTGTGTGCACCATTGTGTCATTTGGGTGGCCTAATGTCTCAATGTTTTCGTCATACACAGGTTCATAGGGGTAAAGTCCGATAATCCGAAAAATCCACTAATCCGAACGAGAGCCGGTCCGCTGCCCTTCGGATTAACGGAAGTTTACTGTACATGACTTTTGTATTACAATACATTGGTTTTCTTCCACTTTTTGCCTATATATAATTATAGTGTACATATTGTCATTTTATTTGGCAATTTCAGTATGATTATTAGAACTCCAGCTTGGAGTGGTAATCAAAGAAGCAATCTACAGCACAGAGTGCCACCTTGCACTCCACACACTCCAGGGTTGACTTTTTACCTGACCTCGGCTTCACCCTGCTGTTGTAGCAGACATGGCACCGCTTCTGCTGTGTTCTTCCGGATTCATTCTGAGGCAGGGAACCAAGCCTGTGCCTAATCAAGTATTGAGCAGACTGCAAGCGGTCAATAACGGCGGGCCCAGGATGTGCCACTGCCCTCTGTGGCATAGCATACTTCTCCAGGAGCTCCGTCAACACCTGCTTTTGGAACCTCCGCAGGCTATTGAACTTCATGGGTGTGTTCACATTCCGAAGCTTGTATATGTTGTAGGCATTCAGAACTGACATGTCCACCATATGCAGAAAGAACTTTTTGTACCATCTGCACGAGGTACGCAGGCAGTCAATGAAGCCTATCTGCATGTCGGACTTGTCCACCAGCTTCATGTTGATGTTGTAGTCCAGGACAGCATCGGGCTTGGTCACCCTGGCCTGGGTGCGGCGATCCACCTTGCCAGTCTCCACCATTTCCCCCTTGTGGATGGTGGTCAGGAGGTTGACCTTCCGCTGGTCGTGCCAGTGGATAGCCAGAATGGGCCCCGACTTCTTCTTGAACACATCACCTTTTTTGGTCTTTGGAGGGAAAGGTGGCATGCCCTTCCTTTTCCCTCGTACTGTGCCTACAGTCCCCGTCTTGCGCTCATGCAGGTACTGTGAGAGAGTGGGGGACGTGTAATAATTGTCCGTGTAGAGGACGTGATTCTTATGAAAGTAGCGGTCCATCATGGCTTGCACCACTGCTCCGCCAAAGCCAATGAGGGGGTCCACAAGCAAGTCCCCTTCCTTCCCGCTGTAGACCAGGAAGTCCAGGACATAGCCAGTTTGGCAGTCGCACAGCACAAAGAATTTTATGCCAAAGCGATGTCTTTTTGAGGGGATGTACTGCCGGAAGCTGAGTTTTCCCCGGAACAGCACAAGAGACTCGTCAATGACGACCTTGCGGAAGGGCTTGAAGTAGGAGGTGAAGCGTTCTCGCATCATCTCATACAACGTCCTAATCTTCCACAGCTTGTCTGGGAGGTGGACGTCAAGGTTGGTGACAAGATGGAGCGCTGCGAGGATATCAAGGTACCTGTCGCGAGACATATATTTCCCGAAGGCAGGGGTGGATATCAGATCATTGGTGATCCAATAGTCAGGCAACCTATGCTTCTTGACATGAGGCATTAGCATGGTGAGTGCCAGGAACACCATGAACTCTTTATGAGTCACTGGGGTCCACTGCCTCATGTGGCCCTTGGTCACCTTTCCCAAAAAGTGGACCTGGAATTGGTGCTGCTTATTTGTCTCTTTGACAACATAGCCTACCACCTCCTCATCAAAGAAGGCCTCAAACAGTTTGTGTGGTGGAGCATTGGGGCCTGCAGGAAAATTGGGGGTAACGCCTGAGCCCTCCAGTACCTCATCAAAAGCTGGCACATCAGGGTTGTATGCATCCTCATCAACTACGTCTTGCCACTGAAAAACGTAGAATGGGTCTTGTCTACGCTGACGAGGAGCTCCAGCTGGTGGCCCAGCACGCCCACGGCCAACTCGGGAGGCGCGCGCCCTAGGGCGGCCAGGGCGGTGGGCAGCACGACACCGGGTCGAGGGTCATCGATGTCCATATAGTCATCGTCAGAGTGGTCATCTTGCCCTGACGGTGGACCTATGTAATCATGGCCAGAGTCTTGAGAGAGGTGCCCTTCATCATCAGTGGCCCCCACATAATCTGGCGGGGAACCAGTGATGCGTGGGCGGTGGGCGAGGTGGGGAAGGAGTGGCAGGTGAGGCTGTGTCCCCCCGAGGTCCCGGGCTCCTTGGCCTGCGACGAGTGACAGAAAGCAATGTTTCACTGTCACTAGGGCCAGGTATTGGTGATGCGAGCTCAAAGACTTCTTCAGGAAGACATGTTGAAGGCGGGAGAGGTGGGGAGGACCGTGGGGAAAGTTGCGGGGACGTATGGCTGGGGCCGGCCGGGGTGGACGCCGCGGGAGCCTCGAACAAAACTCTCTTACTTTTCTTAATTTTCTTGGTATATTTCCTACCTTTCCCCTTTTCGGCAGCAGTATGTCTCCTGTCGGGGGACCTAGGAGGCAAATAGGCCGAAAGTGTGGGGTCCTCAACCCTTGGCAATGGTGGGGGTGGTGGGGAAGAATGCGGGGCATCCGGGTCATCTTGGGTGGCGTGGGTAGATAAGGGAGACAATGGCGGACGAGAAGGGTCACCACGCTGACCCTCACTCACAGCCTCATCCTCACCAAGTAGTTTTGCTTGTTCCCTAGCTGCCGCAGCCGCCTTCTCAAGTATTTTCTGCTTATACAAATGTAGCTTGAAAGGCGATTTACCTGGGGAAGGGCTTGGCGTCGTGTCACTTAAGCGAAATTTGGTGAGTGACCTTGAACTCTCCCACTCGCTCACTCTCTCAAGTTCACTGTCTTTAGGTAAACCAGCTTCCTCAACAACTGGTACATCACCTTCATCACTGTCATGTTCTCTCGCAAATCCCAGGAATTGCTCTTCTTTATCACTCTCATGGCCATAATCACTCGACTTATAATTACTGGAGTCGTCACTGACTTCATCATCAACATTATGCTTGGCATCAGCTCGCTCATAAAGTCTCAATGTCGTCTCAATACCTCCGGGAGATAACACATTTAGGCGATGGCGTCGGGGTAAGGCGCGACGAACAAGCAAGGGCGTCGTAGGAAGCACGGTATTGGACACAGCGGAATCACTATTTGGCGTACTGTCCATGATGGCGTCGGGGTAGATACTGTTGCTGTGGCGGAGTTTACGCCTGGTGGCGCCACCTACCGTCCCACGATACCGAAAATGTACGCGCGGCATTCGAAAGCACGCATGCAAGCAATGGGCGTTCAAGAGCCCTTCCGGGTTGCGCGGGCCGAGGTTGTTATGGGCGTTCAAGAGCCCATCCGGGTTGGAGGGGTTAAACGACACTACTGCAGCGTTATGAGAAACAATTTATTAGGGAAAATAGGCATCAATAGATTCACCATATTTTTCTCCATATAGGGCTAGTCCGCATGGAGGATTTTCGTTATCGACAAATTGAAAAATACACCAAAAATCTAAGTCAAAGATGTCAAACAGCAGGGGTGTGGGAGCGGCAGCCCCCACCCATAATACTAGGTAAGGTTGTTAGGTTAGGCTAATGTCCTTTCAAAGGGGTATAGTAAACACTAGGATAGCCTATACCCGGTCAGAGGTAAGTCCTGCAGCTCCTGCTGTAGTCTCCTTGAATGCTACCGAATAAAGAAGCTCGTTTGAGCCGAAAATCGGGAGTTGACTGCCTCTTCCGATCGTCGGTTTGTTGATACGACACTCGACGTTAGTTACGTTTGCAGTTGTTTTTGCCCTCCTGCTGGCCATATATGATAATAATAATAATAATAATAAGCATGTTACTTATTTCTCATAAGCGCCAATTTTTCCGAAGAATTCACTAGCGCTCGAAAAGAGAAAGAAAAAAGAAAAAAAATCAATGCATCAAAAGAAGGCTCATATACAACACACATTTAACAATCACCAGCAGTGGCAAAATAGCCTAAACTCTATAGCCATCTGTCATGACACCTCTCTCAAGATCATAGCTTCTCTCAAAGAGAAAAGTCTTAAGTTGTCTCTTGAAGCATTCAACAGAACTCAGTTGTCTCATGGACAGCGGCAACCTGTTATACAACCTCGGAGCCATGTAGGAGAATGACCTCTCAAAGAAAGAAGACTGCTGGAAAGCCCTTGGTTCATCAAGACGAAAAGGGTCATTGTCATGACGCACAACTACACCATGGTGTGCCGGTGGGCGCCTGAGCAGCTCCGCAAGGTACCTAGGCTCACCAAATTTGAGAACCTTAAAAGTCACCAAACACAACTTAAATTCTATTCTTGCTCTTACTGGCAGCCAGTGCAGTTCTATGTGAAGAGATGTAGTAGGAGTTCTAGGTGGAACACCAAAAATTAGTCTTGCGGCCTTGTTAAGAACAGACTGAACTTTCTTCAAAATATAATTTGGAAGACCCACCAACAGGGCATTGCAATAATCAACACGAGAGAAGACCAATGAGTGAACCAACGTCTGGTTATAAACGGCTTCACCAAATAGAGATTTCTGATGTGCAAGTAACAACTTTTAACTATCTGGTTTACATGCTCTTTGAAATCTAATCGGGAGTTCACATATACACCCAGATTTCGAACAGAGTTGGCCGGTCGCAGCTGAGATCCACCCACATTGATGGAGAGGGCACCTACCATATCATCAGCTCTTCTATTTCCTCGGATGATGAGAATATCAGTTTTACCATCATTTAGTTTAAGTTTTCTCGCTCTCATCCACTTCTTGATATCAGACATCAACAATTCCATCTTACTCCGTATATCAACTATATTTGTGATTCTCACATAAATCTGGGTGTCATCTGCATAAAAGTGAAAGGTGACATTATGTGCACGAAGCAGAAGAGACAAACTGCTAATATAAATTATAAATAGGATAGGACCCAAAACTGATCCCTGCGGAACACCATACTGCAGGGGTGTCGAGTCCGAGACCACTTGATTTACCATCACACTCTGGGATCTACCTGACAAGTACGACCCAAGAAGCAAGAGAGCGGAGTCACGCACACCACAATCATAAAGATCACTCAACAACAACTCGTGATCCACTGTGTCAAAAGCCGCAGAGAGATCAAGCAAGACCAATAGTGAGGCCACACCATTGCAAATGTTCTCAACTAGATCATTATGTACTCTAATCAATGCTGTTTCAGTTGAATGATGCTGTCGGTAAGCAGACTGAAAAATTGGGATAGTTTCATTCTGCTGAAGTAGTGGTTGTAATTGGTCAAGTATTGCACGCTCTAATATCTTTGATATGAAGGACAGGTTGGAGACAGGACGATAGTTCAACATGTTCTCAACATCAAGTCCAGGTTTCTTTAGAGTAGGTCGGAGTAGTGCATACTTTTCAGAATGTGGGAAGCTACCTTCAGAGAAGCACTTATTAATTATTTTGGAAATAAACTCAACTGTGTGATCATAGACTCTTGGTAGCTTGGAAACATTTATGGGATCCAACGGGCAAAATGTTTTATTGAGGTTTCTTATGTAGGACGAGATCATGTCCACCTCTACTGAGTGAAAGGATGAGAGGACATTATTAGGAATGTGTCGGGGTTGGAGTACAACTGAAAGTTCTTCACCAACAGAAGCATCATCCAATTCCTGTCTTATGCGAGTTATCTTGCCAGCAAAAAATGCCACAAAGTTGGCAGCCAACTCGGCATCAGGTACAGAAGGTCTTAAGCTGACTCTTGTTTTTCCAAGTAAACTGTTTACAATTGAAGCCAACCTCCTCTGGTCGTTACCACACGAGTCAACTTTTCCCTGATAATACACTTTCTTTTCATCTTTGATTTTGTAGACCACAGCTCTTCTGGCTGACAGGTATTGCAACCATGTAGAGTCTGTTTTATTTTTCCGCCATTCACGTTCAGCTCTTCTACGCGCTCTTCTAAGAAATTTAACTCGAGTGCTATACCAGGGCGAATCATCTCGTACTATGATTTTCTTCTCTACTTCTGGACAGTGATGATCGAACACTAATTTAAGTGCATTTCCATGTACCTCCACCAGCTCATCTGAAGTAAGGTTGGAAGTATCAATACTTCCCAAGTACTGTTTTACTTCACTGCTAGCCAAATTTAGGTCTGCATTTTTATAATTTCTAAATCTGATTACTTTTTCATGTGTGAGTGGCTTAGGGAAATCAAAGCTGAAAGTAATCAAAGCATGATCAGAGGTATTAGGGTCAGCATTCTCAACATCAACATCCAGAACACCACCACAACCCACAGGAGAGAAAACCAAGTCAAGGGTGTGTCCTAAGATATGAGTTGGGTGGGACACATGGTTTACAAAATTGTTCTGATCAGTCAACTCAAGGAACTCAGGAGAGAATGGCTTCAGATGAGGGCTGTCAACCCAGTAATTAAAATCTCCACACATCAAAAGTCTTCCAGTTTTAGCAGAAAATTCCTCGAGAAACTGCCCAAACTCTTCCATAAAACCCCTATCTGTGCCACGATGGCCAGGCCTATAGACAACTGCCATTCTTAGAATTTGTTGATGGAGTTTTATTTCCACTTCCAACAGTTCATAATAAAGAGGGGCTGGGTTATGGCTTATTTGCAAGATATTCACCAGAGATGTGGAGTAGACAACTGCCACTCCACCACCCGGATGATCTCCCCTAGGCCTAGGAACATTTATTATGGAATGGGTTTTAGGCAATGCCGCCTGGATAATATTCAGATCTGACTCGAACAACCAGGTCTCAGTGAGACATAATACATCAAGGTTACGTTCATCCAAGATCTCGCAAATATGATCCATTTTGTTACGCAAGGAACGAACATTCAACAGACCCTGTTTCAACCGGCTCCCATGTGCATTTTTCAGTTTTTTGAACCTACAAAATCGGTGTTCTCAATAACTATTTCTCTGAGCTGTCATTAAAGGACAATTTCTACTTGAGGCGAAATGATTTGGCGGCTCCGTAACTGATGTGGAGCTCATACAATTTATACATTTGGGGGAAGTCTTGTTGGTGCAGCCTTTTGAGTTATGAGTACCAGCACAGAAGTTGCATTTTGGATCCTCATTTTTCCGATAACACCTGTCACTGGTATGACCAAAGCCCTGGCAATGGTAACATTGTGTTACCCAGAAGCGATCGTATGCACGACATCTCACAAGTCCAACATACACAGAATTGCCATCATCCACAATGGAAGAGCGTATTTCAGGTGACATTTTTACTACCGCAATCTTAGTGTGTGCATTACTCTTTTGCTTAGTGAATAGCAAATTCATAGCTAAGCCATCGTCGACCAGGGACTTTATTCTTGGGTTCTTGTTGAGGATGCTGGGAATGATCTCATTATCCTCAGCGTCATTAGCAATGCCTACCAGAGTCATTTTTGGCATCATCTTCTTTGGTTCGGAGACACTGAAGGCACTGTCCACCCCCAAATACTGATTGATGGCCCTTCCTGCATCTTCTTTGGCTTTCTTGGATGGAAGTCGTACCACCAGTACACCTGACTCAGTTCTAGTTAACTTGTTAACCGGAACCGAAGCCAAAGCAGTCTCGATTGCCTTTGTATCTGGTGGGCTTACTGGCTCGGAGGATCGGTCTTTTGGCTTCACTACCAGGACCTGATGGTCCCAGACAGTTTTTTTCTTTCCACCATCTACCACCTCAGTGGTGCGTTTGGTCGGCTCCTTTTTGGTCTCCGCTGTTTCCCTCACTACCTTTTCCTTGCTCTTCAAAACCTGCACTACATTCTTCTCAAACTCTCTTTTCTCTTTTTCTCTCTCTTCCACCTGCTCCTTCATGATTTCTTCCAATGCATCCACCTTAGCATTCCCCACCCTTGTCCACTCAACTTTCTCCTCACTTATTACTCCCTTTACTTTCTCACTTAAATGGCCCTCATACTCCTTTAGCTGCTCCTTGAGTGCCATGTTCTCTGCCTCCAGCTCATCTACTTTCTTTATCACTGCATCTAGGTTAGCAATTAATGGCCCATCTGCAGTTGCTACTGAACTGCTATAATGACAATAAGTCTAGGGGGAGTGACTAGCCTACCTACCCTCAAGACATACTGTATCCCGCGGCCTAAATTTTAATTGAACCGCCAATATGGGAAATAGTTAGATGTGCGAAGTAGGGCTTTGCCCCCCTCAACCCCCCTAAATGGTCAAATAAGAAGCGGACGCAGAGAGCCTGTGAACCACGGCGGTAGAATTTTTGAATGATACCTAATTTTTTACGAGGACAGTTAGGCATTTTTGGTAGAAGTAAGGGATACTTTAACACATTTGAGAGGTGTTTTATTGGGTAGAATGGAGTTCAGGCGTACCACCAGCCTTGTGTACACTACGCGGACCGGCGTCGGGACGCTTGTCATCATGTTCCCGTCTATTTTGACTGCCTTTGGATTCAATAATATGTTTGAGAGGGGGCATTGCTCCCCCCCCCAATGACATATTGTCTATTATCATATATATTGCCAGCAGGGGGCAATAACCGAAAAAATCGCCATCAAAATAGACGCGAACTTAACCACGGCGATTGACAAATGTAAACATGGGGGGGGGGGTTGTACGTTTGCAATCATGTTCCCGTCTATTTTGAATGCCATTGGATACAATAATATGTTGAAGGGGGGCTTTGCTCCCCCCCCCCCTCCTCCACCACCACCACCAGCATATATATTGCCAGCAGGGGGCAAATAACCGAAAAAAATCGCCGTCAAAATAGATACAAAGTTAACCGCGGAGATTGCCCTATGTAAATTTACAATAACGACCGTACGCCCGGAATCTACATCCATCCCTTTTTTTTCTGAAACTAAAATATTTATGTTTCAATACACTGTACTTTCTAGAAGAATATAATAACAAAAACCTATAAAACAGTAATATATGTCCCCATTACCTCAGGAATATTAAATTAACCCTCTGTTATCCACAAGTGGGAAGGACTTTGAAGCTCAGGGAAAATGTGGGGCTAACCCTTAACCGACGGTGACCGTCATATGACGGAAGAGAGAATATATTGGCCACCCCTGCAGTGCACCATTTTGAGTACGTTATGAGCTCTGAGAGAGAGTCTGCGCGTTGGGAGGACCATAACCCCACATTTACCTTCAGATTCCGTTTTTCACACACTGTTCCCAACATATTTACCAGACCCTGCTACTCCCATTCACTATTGCTCATCAGAACTTTATATCCTGTATCAGTATATGCCAAAGGTTCATTATGGGTTTGGGATTTATTTGCGGGGCTCAATCACTCCATTTTGATTCTAATTGTTCTTATTTTTTCAGAGTCAGTATGAGCAGGGACCCGACTTGAATGCCATCCTTCAGTAAGTGAAACAGTATTTTCGTCACATGACTTGTTACTGACAGGTAGGCCTACCCAAGCCAGGCTATAAAAAGAAATTGAATCTAATATTTTTCTTATCTATAGCTGAAAATCATGGCCACCCCTTCGGGGTTTCACAGCGTCAGGCAATAGAGAGATAGATAGATCTATCTATATCGCCTGACGCCGTGATCCCCGAAGGGGTGGCCACGAACGAACCGCCCCCATGCATCTCTGTCCCCAGTCAGTCGACGCCCCTCCCCCCACCCAGCACCGCCTTCGTTCATGTACTTCCTCACTCCATCCTTCCACCTCTCATTCGGTCTACCTCTCCCTCTCTGTCCCTCCACCTCGCTCTCGTACACCCTCTTAGTCATTCTCTCGCTTTCCATACGTTCCATATGGCCGAACCATCTCAAGTTGTTCCTTTTCACACTTTCCAGCACATCTATCTCCACACCATACCTCCTTCTTACTTCCTCATTAGTCTGTCTATCCCTCCATGTAACTCCGCACGCACTCCTTAACCCTCCAGACCCGGTTGGGCTCTGAGGCCTCCATAAAAAACACCCCCCGCGCTACCCGGTAGGGCTCTGAGGCTCCGGCAGCTTGAAAGCCTGTAAGCTTGGTGTGCGAGGCGTCCGTCCGACGCATGTAAACAACAGCCGGCTGGACCGACGCCGCGCATCTCCGACCACAAGAAGGAGTGCGTCGCTTGTTCGTGTGTGCCTGTATGTTATTGTTATTTATCGAAAAGTAGTGTAAAGTGGCTGTTTTTGCCACAAAGTTATCTCCAATGAAATCATCATCACAACTGAACCAGTTGACATAGAGAGCTCTACTTAACGCCATTCTACAGGTACAAAACACATCTACGCTTGAGGATGTGCGGGAATGCGGAAGCAGTCAAAATAACAAAGATACGGTAGCCTAGGCATAGACGTTTTTCGGCCAAAAAACCCGGGTTTTTGGCAAATTATAGAATACAATAGCCGGGGCTGGAGGGTTAAGTAATTCATTTCCACTGCTCTCACTCTTGGTCTGAGTCTCTCAACCAACGTCCATGCTTCGCTTCCGTAAGTCAGTGTCGGGATTGCCACACTGTCATGCAAGGACTTCTTCACTTCCATACTGACCACCCTATCTATCTATCTATTGCCTGACGCCGTGATCCCCGAAGGGGTGGCCACGAACGAACCGCCCCATGCACCTCTGTCCCCAGTCAGTCGACGCCCCTCCCCCCAACCAGCACCGCCTTCGTTCATGTACTGACCACCCTATTTCTTGTTACTGCTTTTAGCATTCCTACAACCCTCTTCCCCTGTTGTACCCTCTCCTGCACTTCTTCATCCATAGTCCCATCTTTACTCAACACACTGCCCAGATACTTAAAAGAGTTAACGATCTCCATAGCCTGACCGTTCAGCTTCACCTCACACTCTGTGACTTCACCCCTTTCGAAGACCATAACCTTGCTCTTCCCCGCATTTACCTTCAAATTCCGTTTTTCGCACACTGTTCCAAACTCATTTACCAGACCCTGCAACTCCCATTCATTATCACTCATCAGAACTGTATCATCCGCAAACAGCAGTATAGGTAGCTTCCACTCAATTCCCTCCCTTTTCAGCGATACACCAACATCCACTGCTCTTGATAGTATTTCTTTCATGACTCCATCCATATATACAGTAAACAACCACAGGGACATCACACACCCCTGTTTCAAACCAACATTCAGGTCAAAGAACTCGCTCTGCTCACTCTCCACACGTACTGCCGCCTTTGCACCCCCATACATGCTCTTCACTGCTTTCAGCAACTTGCCCTCTACTCCGTATATTCAAGTACTTTCCATAAACCTACTCTATCCACTCTGTCATAGGCCTTCTCCAAAATAGATGAGTATTTTTAAATTTTGTGTAAGCGATTTTTACGGATAAGTGAGAATCCCCTCTATATATAGCTAAATATGTGTACAAATGGCCAAATATACTGTTTTCAATGTATTTAGAACCATTTCTAGGCTGTTTTAACTTCAAATTATCATATAATTGAAGGGATGTCTACTTTAGAGGGGTTGAATTGATGCAATTTAAGCACCCAGAAAATCTTAATAAGTAAAAAATATGGATAGCAAAAACTTTGGTTAAGTAACACTTTTGGATAAAAGCCCCATTTTACATTATCGGTATGTTAGGTAAGGTATCTTGGTATGAGAGAAACACTACCTTTATTTGCTATGTTATGCCAGGTGTAGCGGTGTTTTAGAGAGCAATCACTAAGGTATGTATAAAAACACTATTTGAGGAGGAGTACTTTATTTACAATGTTATGCATACCTCTTATTTAGGTTTCTTTATTTTATGTTACGTTAGGTTTTATGTGCCATACTTTGTTATTTGATATTTCATTTAAATTATGAAAGGTGGAGTGATATTAGAGAAAGACACACCCTTTATGTTTTTTACAGTTGGCCAAATAAGTTGTGTCTCCACTGTCATTACATTTTGCTCGCTGTATGCTGTATTAACCCTTGTCTAGCGGGGAGTTTTGGGCTTATTTGGGCATATTCAGGCCCTCCTGCATGATAAATCAAGTATCTGCATGAACAAACAAAAATTTAGCAAAAAACTAGGCGCTAAAAGCTTCAAAATGAGACCAGAACGAGCTACGTAGCACTCGTGGTTCTCATACAGTGATACCAGTAACATGGGCGTTTAGCGTATAGCGGCATATTTTTCCCAGCTATGCTCACTACTGGCTACACTGCCGGCCTCTCGAGAACACAGGGAACATGAGTTAATGGGCGGCGGTAAGCCCTGGGAGTCGGCTGTCTGGCCCGCTGCGCTCCCGGCCATTTGCACTCGATTTTAATCCTTTAAAAGCCTTAATAATGCTCCTAACTTGCTGCAAATTGGAACCGGACTTAAGTCCGACCCCGATCTTTAAGGGTTAAAGATTGTCAAATGTTGAATAGGGTGTGTAAAGAAAGATAGCACAATGTTGTGATATTAAGGAGCTTGCCATCTCCACTACCAGTGTGTTAGGTTAGGTTGCATTTGCAGATTATAAATATTATATTATAAATTATATATTATATATTATATATTTGTATAATTTTGCATGGCTGAGGGCATTGAGAACCTTACAGCTGCCATACAGTACAGTCAACCCTGGTATGTAGAAGATGTGACCCTCAGAATATATAGTACATTATTAGCAGTTATGCTGTGAGAGAGAGAGAGAGATTCCTATGTACTGGTACCGGTACGTTATGTTATGATTATGAAAGATGTCATGGTATTATGTTTGTACGATGTTGCGTTATGCTAGAGATTACCATTTCCATTTCAGGTATATTAGGTTAGATTAGGTTTCAAGATTGATATTATAATGTGTATTATTTTTGCAGGGCTGAGGGCATCGAGACCCTCCAGCTTTCAGACAGTACAGTTAACCCTAGTACGGAAAAGGTGCGACCCTCAGATTTCCAGCTACTCAAAGTGCTCGGTAAAGGTGGATATGGTAAAGTCTTCCAGGTAATTATTGTATTTTTAGTATTATTATTGTTTGAAGTACTTAAGCTATACCGGTACTTTAAAAATTGTACGTTCCAAAATAAGTTACCGTACAGCTTCAGTTCTCAGGCCGCCAATAGGAAGCAGTAGTGCTGTTTTAGTGCGGTGCTCATAGAGATCATTCCCCATAAGGCAGCAGAGGTTTGTCATGTGAGATTGTCTCCCTCAGTCATTGTTCAAATGAGCATTCCTTTCATGGCAGCAGGGGTTTGTGCAACAATTTACTAAAAGAGTAGCAAGACATTCATCTACTCCAAAACATCATTAACCCCTCCAACTCGGCTAGGTGGGTGCCCAACCCCGAAAGGGGTTGAAATAGGGGAGCTATCCCCCCGCCAAAGGCGGCTTTCTAGGGTCTTTCCTAGCTGATGCTGAGAGGATTGGGTTCTAGTCATGTGGTGATGGGCTGGTCTATCAGAGTGAGAGCTGAGCAATCTCTGCCATACCCATAGCTTACTCTGACTGTTCCTTTAACTTATATATTTTCTAGATCTCAAGTGACGGCGTCTCTTCCGTGGATTTACCTCCCAATCTACCAAGATTGGAAGCCAAAGCGTCACATTTTTCCCTTGCCCCTCAACTTTCTCTTCATAATTGCTGAGGGGCACAGGGCCCTGGGTGGGGTTTTGGTTTCCCGGGCGTTTCCGCACCCTCCTCAGCTCCCCGCCATGGAGTGGCTTCGGTCACCCAGGCTTTATTGTGGTCGGCAGGGAGGGTTCTGTGGGGGCGCTCGGTTATGGCCTTGGAATTGCTCGGGGCCTTGGGGCTGTTCGGCCAGGCAGCTTGGGGAACAACAACAACAACAACTCGGCTATCTCCTTTCGTTCCATACCCCCAGAGTCAGCCCATATGAGGTCTTATGACCTTAATAGCTTAGCAATGGTAATACTGTAGGTAGAAAGATCAGCACCTTCTATCTTTGGAGATGTTTCTTGTCCCAGCTTAGTGTCAAACCCATGATCGTAGGAATAAGAGCCAGGCATATTACCAACTATGCTATAACCTGCTGAACATGGTTGATTAGATGCCTGTCTTGTACGTCTAAGATTGTGGGTCCAATTATTGGCTGGGGTAAAAAACTTACCTGTATGTATAGTACAGTACTCGCATTGTGTTTGTGAGCTTCCAAAAATATACTCCAAGATGATTAAATAAGTGCCCACTATGAAGCTTTCATTCAGAAGTGTCATCACAGCCTATATTATGTGCTAGAGAAAAGGTTGACGTGACTTTATTTTTACAGGTTAGAAAGATGAGTGGTGGTCGTGGCCGCGGGAACATCTTTGCCATGAAGGTGTTGAAGAAGGCCACCATCGTCAGGAACCAGAAGGACACAGCTCACACCAAAGCTGAGAGGAATATTTTGGAAGCTGTTAAGGTCAGTACAAGGATTAAGTTTTCAAGTTACAGTTGGGGCAGCTTACCTTTATTTTAGTGTTATTTCCACATAGCGATTTTGATAAGTTCTTTTGTCTTTATATTGTGTCCCTGTTTTGGTTTGTTTGTTTTGCAAGTTTAGCATTATAATTTAGTCACTATTAAAAGTTAGGGGTAGGATGTAGTGAGCGGGCATACCGCCATCTTTGTTTACATTACACGTAGTGGCGTCGGACCTTTCCCATCATGTTCCCGTCTATTTTAACCTAACCTAACCTAGTATTTATGTAGTAATGACAGGGGGCAAATAGCAGAAAATATAGCGTCGAAATAGACGGGAACGTAATTGCGACCGCGGCGATCGCCGTATGTAAACAATGACGATCGTACGCCCGAACTCTACATCCATCCCAAAGTTAGTTTATATAATTTAATCACTATTAAAAGTTAGTTTATAAGTTTATGATAAATTATAGGTTTGCAAACCTGGTAATAGATTAACTATCTTATTATTTACCTTGAAGCTATAAACAGTCACCTTCCCACACACTATAGTTCTGCTTCATCTGTATAACTCTACACTGGTTTAGACTTATTAAAAGCTGAGCCCCTGTTAGATCTATCTATCTATTGCCTGACGCCGTGATCCCCGAAGGGGTGGCCACGAACGAACCGCCCCCATGCACCTCTGTCCCCAGTCAGTCGACGCCCCTCCCCCCAACCAGCACCGCCTTCGTTCATGTAGTTCCTCACTCCATCCTTCCACCTCATATTCGGTCTACCTCTCCCCCTCTGTCCCTCCACCTCGCTCTCGTACACCCTCTTAGTCATTCTCTCGCTTTCCATACGTTCCATATGGCCGAACCATCTCAAGTTGTTCCTTTTAGAACAAGTTGTTCCCTGTTAGATAAGAAGTATTATTAAAGTCTTGTGCTCTAATTATGCACTATTTATTGCTTAATGATAAACTAAATAACAAAGCATTGCAACTTTTAAGTGAATTTTGTGTCCATGTTGGCTAGTGTAAAAATCAAACTACTTAAAATATGGTGATTATTAAGGAGGAATACCTACATACAGTCAGGACCCTCAATACGCAAGTTTATGGGCGACACACAACCTCGCGTTATCGGAAGACCCGGGTCTCCCTCACTCTATCAAGTGCCTATTAAGTGCCATGCGTTTCGCTAAAATTAGACGACACTCGCTTAACCCTTCCCGCCCGGGCAGCATTTTAAAATGACATCAGATGGGCAGGAGCCCTTGTGTCATTTTAAAATCTGTAAGCTTGAAAGCCTATTAAGCGTGTTTAGCCGTGCGTCCGACGTATGTAAACAAAGCCTGTCTTTGCGTCACCGCACCTCCGAAAACAAAAGAAGAGTCGGAGTTTGTTATTGTGTTGTCTGTACAGATTTAGTGTTGAAAATTGTCTGATATTGCTAACATTACATCGAAACTCTCCACGGAAATTGTCATCACAACTGAACCAGTTGACCTAGAGAGCTCTACTCAACGCCAGTCTACAGATACGAAACACACCTACATTTGGAGATGCGTGGGAATTCTCTAACAGTTAAAATAACAAAGATACGGGTAGCCTATTAACCCTCCAGCCCCGGCTATTGTATTCTATAATTAACCAAAAACCTGGGGGTCTTGGCCGAAAAACGTCTACGCCTAGGCTACCGTATCTTTGTTATTTTGACTGCTTCCGCATTCCCGTACATCTCCAAGCGTAGATGTGTTTCATACCTGTAGAATGACGTTAAGTAGAGCTCTCTAAGTCAACTGGTTCAGTTGTGATGACGATTTCATTGGAGATAACTTTGTGACAAAAACAGCCACTTTACACTACTTTTCGCTACTTAACAATAACATACAGGCACACACGAACAAGCGACGCACTCTTTCTTGTGGTTGGAGATGCGCGGCGGCGGTCCATGTTTACATGCGTCGGACGGACGCCTTGCACACCAAGCTTACAGGCTTTCAAGCTGCCGGAGCCTCAGAGCCCTACCGGGTAGCGCGGGGTGTGTTTTTGTGGGTTTCTCAGAGCCCAACCGGGTCTGAAGGGTTAAAGACGTTTTTTGGCCAGATCGCCCGGATCTCAATGCTGTCATTAGGAAGGCGAGCCCGGGCGGGAAGGGTTAATAAGGGAGAAATGGCAGATTTGGCCACTTCTTCGCTCTCGATTCGCGTATTAGTTGTACCCCTCGTGTATTCAAATGTTTTGGTTATTTTCGACCCCCCCTCGCGTATTAGGGAATTCACATACAGTACTCGGAACTCGTGTATTGAGCGACCTGACTGTACAGTATTATATATTATGTCCATGCGGCACGGTTAGCACTATACCAACATCATTGGAAGTGAAGACATGATGGGCAGAACTGTATTGTGCTACACTCCAATTGGGAGATCACCTTGTCCGACTCATTACAATGTAATGGAAAAGGGCGTTAAATCTTTTTACAGTATGTATGCACGGGATTATATGTATGTATCAGGCTGGCAAATGAAAGACTTTTCATATCCAGTCTCGTAATCAAGTTAGTGTTGTTTTTTGTTTTGTATGAAATTACAAAGTTAAAGCGATTCTGTTTTGCTATTTTTAGTGTTGAGACTTTGGTTAATGTTTTCTTTGCTGTGTTCAGCATGCATTTCAGTTAAGTTTTTTTAGTTTCATATATTTTATTTTAATGCTTCATAGTTTCCATTATGCCCCTGGGGAAATGATTAAATGGCCAAAACAATGCAACTTCATGCACATTTCCCTTCATTCCCTCTCAATCTGTTTTGGAACAACATTGGTATTGTATGTTCTTGTAAAGTGTCTGATGTATACTTATATTATTGCAGCACCCGTTCATCGTGGACCTGGTATACGCCTTCCAGACCGGTGGTAAACTGTACCTGATCCTGGAGTATCTGTCTGGTGGGGAACTGTTCATGCATCTGGAACGTGAAGGAATATTTATGGAAGACACTGCTTGGTTAGTTCAGTCTTATTTTTTTATTATCTCATAATATTGTTTTGCTAAATCTTCAATGCAGGTTAAGTCCTTTTATCTTTATAGTGTGAAGTTCCTGTTTTGGTTTGTTTGTGTTGCAAGTTTTACAATTTAATACAAGGTTGTGTAACTATTATCACCAAAGGCTCAAAAGATCAATGACACTGAGATTAGCACTACAGTAACAAGCAGCCAAGCATATGTCTCTACCTTTCTTTACCTGTAGTGTGTTTAGAAGCTTCAGAGATTCCTTTGAGTACCGGTACTGTCTTGATCTTGATAATGAATTACAGTAATCTATACTTAAGGAGAAATTATACCCAAATTAAGGAACACCCCGTTCTTAACATTAATCCTCCATTACAAACCTCAATGCACTAGAACAGTGTTATTCACTAATTTTTTCAGAGAGCCAAAAGTTCAGGACATATTCAGAGTGAGAGCCGCATAAGCCATAAGGCAAATAAGCCACAAGGATAAGCAGAAAACAAATACAGTATATAGAAACATGAGAACAAAAGAAAATGGGAGTCTGCAAAAAGCCGATCGGCCCACACAAGGCAGTTGCAGTACAAATATTGAAATTCTCTCTTGCGAGCCGCCAATCAGGTAATAGCGAGCCGCCACTGGCTCACGAGCCGCGCAATGAAGACCACTGCACTAGAATAAACTAATGAAAGCATATTATCCTCCCGGGATGACAGCAAAATATATGTTGATATAATGCATGACAGTTTAGACCATCTGGATTGGCTCACACAAGGCAGATCCCTTTCAATCTGTCGTGTCATTACAAATACAGTCATACTCTCGGTAGCATGGTAATTTCGTTCCTTTGTCCCTTTGTGTTACCGAAAAGCGCGTTAACGAAACAACATGCCTTACATACATACAAGTTTAAAGACTTCGCATATAAGTTCGATAAAACATCTACACTATTGGGAGCGTTTAAGAGCACTGAATCTGTACTCACTGGAACGTAGAAGAGAACGTTACCTAATAATATACACATGGAAAATCGCAGAGGGTTTAGTACCAAACCTACATACTCCGATAGTCATGAAATTCAGTGATAGGAGAGGCTGGGAATGCGAAATCCCCCGGATGAATAACAGGGGTGCTATGGGCTCTCTGCGAGAGGGCTGGTTATCACACAGAGGCCTACGTCTCTTCAACAAACTCCCACGGCGAGTAAGAGACATGAGGGACATCTCGTTAGACAACTTCAAGAGAGCCCTAGATGTCGAACTGCAAAAAGTGCCAGACGAGCCCATCCTCGCAAGGGAGCGAGCTGTCGCTTCAAACAGTCTACTGCACCAAATCACCACCCATAACGAGGGGCGTCGTGCTCCTTGGTGCCGCTAGAGGAGCGGCGAACACATCCAAAAGTAAGGTAAAGGTAAAGGACCGTTTTGTCCACAGAGAATGTGGTTACAGTCTCACGTCCTAAATGGCAGCTTTCTAGGCGGCCCTGTCAAGTCCTTTACCTTATGGGAATTAATAATAATATCCCAGCCAAAATCCCAAAGTCCCATTTATTACCTATTTTGTCCCAGCCAAAGCACCCAAATAAAGTACACTTCACACATCATAGAAATATAATAAGGTAACGGGGGAGGCATAGCAGTTACGTAACAGTGGGAGAGATCCTCATAATCACCGAGAATATTGAGGTACACGCGGATCGACAGATTTTTTTTTTTTTTTTTTTTTTAAATAGTTTAACCCGACGACTGAGCTTCATAAAAGAACTCTCATAGGGCTGGCCCAAAGGATTCTATCAAGATATATAACTAAATGAGTCAAGATAGAGAGGGAAGGGCAGTAGGGGAACAAATCGAGGCAGGCAAGACAATTCACCAGTTCAGCCGGACCACATGAGCCCCTTATAGGGCAGGGCCGAAGGATGAGGCAAAAACTGCTATACCGCAACACCAACCAAGAAGTGATCAGGGCGAAGAAGGCGAGATCAGGTCGAAGGTAGAAAAAATCACATCGAGAAGCAAAAAATACATTACCGAAGGGAATCAAGTCAGTCCGGCCACAACAGCAACCAAAGAGACAAATCAGGTCAGGAGTCTGCTACTTAGCCAGGCCAGGGAGACATTCTTACAGTTTCTTACAGTAGATCCTCTGGAAAAAGGCAAACTATGCCTGTGTATCCAGCTCAGTACCAGTACTTGCCCTGCTGCGGTCGTTCACGGTGTTGGCGGCGGCGGTAGCATACGCAACATTTTTACTATTCTGTATTTTTGTTTTATAATCAAACTTCAAATCTTGTCTTCCCCATGCTTTATCAAGACTACTTTCAAACTCCCTTATTGATTCGGAATCGACTACATACTGGGGCAGTGCGTTCCACTCATTTACCACTCTATCACAAAATGAGTTCTTTGCCTTCTCAAGCCTATTTCTTTCTTTGTAAATTTTCTTAGAGTGTCCTCTCGTTCTTGTTCCCTCCCGCATCATGAAGATACCTTCACACACATCCTCATCGTACTTTCCTGACACTATCTTAAAAGTCTCTATCATATCCCCTCTCTTTCTCCTATATGCCAGTGTCGGAAGCCCCAGTGTCCTCAACCTCTGCTCATAGCCCGCGCTCTTCAACGTTGGTACCAGCTTGCTAGCTCTCCTCTGCACTTTCTCCACTGCTTCTATATCCTTTACCATATATGGAGCCCACACCTGGTTCGCATATTCCAGGTGCGGCCTAACCAGCGCTGTATAGAGATTCCTGAAGATTTCTTCGTCAAGTGACACAAATGTCCTCGTTATCAGCCCTACAATTCTATTGGCTTTGTTTATCTTTTCCGCTAAATGTTCTGAGAAATTTAACTTATTGTCTATCACTACTCCTATATCCTTTTCTGCATTCACTTCCTCCATCGCTTCATACATACTGTATCCTACTTTGTCTATCTTGCTGGTCCCAATCCGCATGTACTTGCATTTTTTTGGATGAAAAGGCATTAACCAATGCTCAGACCATCCCTTCATGCCCTCCACATCTCCTTGAAGCAAACCCATATCTTCCTTACTCCTCACTCTTCTATACAGCTTAGTGTCATCCGCATACATGTATACCTCACTTCCATTAGTTATAACTTCAGGCAAGTCGTTGATAAATATAACGAACAGCAGTGGTCCCAACACAGATCCCTGAGGTACCCCACTTGTAATTTCCCTCCACCCCGAGCCTATTCCATTCACCAGTACCCTCTGTCTCCGATCTTTCAGGAAGGCTTCTATCCATTTCACACATTTCTCCCCTATACAGTGGAATCTCCAATCTCGATCATAATTGGTTCCCACAAATACCGATCGAGATTCGAAATATCGAGATGCGAAGTTAACTTCTTATGGGAAAAAATACAATCGGTTCCAGCCACTTGCCGACTAACCTACATCAAATCTGTCAATTTTCACATTTGCCCCCCACAATCACATGCAATATATATAATATGTTAAAATAGATAAAATGAATAATGAAAGTTTTATTTTTACCTTATATTTATTGATAAAGAGGTTTGTGTAGTTGATTGTTGGTTCCGAGGCGAACGCAGTTAGGTTACTGCGTCTCCGCACCCGGCGCACAGTCACCGTCATCAATTCTTGCAATTGCTTCCCTCACCCTGTCACCACTAGTACCGGCATTTTATGAATGCGATAAAAAAAGGTCCAGATAGACGACTTCACAATACAAGTTTTCAAGCGAATGGCGGACGTGTGACTGGTACACCAAGTGGCCGCTAGATCTACCGACTTCAATAAATTTTCCATGGTATAAAGTTTAATCAAGTTTTCTTTTGTCTTTACTATTATTATATATTAGATTTTCCTCATACAAATAATAATGTATATTAAAACATGGTAAAGTAATTTATATTACTACAAATGAAAGCGGCAGAGACAGGTTAGACTACCGCTTGAGACGATCGATACTAGCGGTACATTAGTATACAGGTGAACAAAACACAATGACTGTGAGGTTCACACATCGATTTGGTCAAGATTAATCTGTTTATATTAGTATATAAGCATCTAGCATCGATATTTAGCTATCGAGATTAACGTTTTTTCATCGAGATTTGTGATTGGGGAGAGGTTGAAGGTGGCATCGAGATGCGAAATATCGAGATGAGATTGATCGAGATATGTGAGCCTACTGTATTATAGCTTCTAACTTTCTCTATTAACCTTTTATGTGGGACCTTATCAAAGGCCTTCATAAAATCGCAATATACCACGTCTATTACATCACCATCTTCTAGAATTTGCATCCAATCATCTACCACCTTAATTAGCTGTAGTACCGTCGACCTCCCCGGCAAGAATCCGAACTGTCTCCCACTGAAAAGTTGGTTTGACTTCATATGATCCATTATTCCTTCTCTAATTACCGTTTCCATTAGTTTACACACAACACTTGTCAAACTGACTGGTCTATAATTCCCTGGGTCATTTCTCTTTCCCTTCTTAAATATAGCTGTTATGTTCGCCTCTCTCCAGTCCATCGGGATTTGTCCTGTATTAAACGATACCTCAAATAACATTTTCAATGGCTCTACTAACATCTCCCCTCCTTCCTTTATGATTCTTGGGTGTATCCCATCCGGTCCCGGTGACTTACTTCTGTTCATTTTTTCTATAGCCCTTCTTATTCTAGCATGGGAAAACTCTATTAGTTCTAGTGCCGGTGCCTGTTTGATGGGAATAGTAGTCACTGCATCCTCCGACTCCACTGTTAGTACCCCCCCAAAGTATTTCCCCAGCACCTCTGCTTTCTCCTTATCAGTCTCCGCTCTACTCCCATCATTCAACCCCCCTACCAGCTCTGGGATCCCTACTCTTCTTGTTAACTTTTCCTGAATGTACTTCCAGAATATTTTTGGATTATCCTTCACATTTCTAGCTATCTCTCTCTCCCTCTCCTTCACCCCCCTATTAGGTTAGGGCTATTAGGTTGCCCGAGGACAACCGAATGGGACAGAATAAGAATAGAAGGGGAAAAACATAGAAAGATAAATGGAAAAACTACTCAAAATTAGTCAAGCTGACGACGAAAGCTCGAGGGGAGATAGGAAGGGAAATGACTACAACCATCCCCCATCAAGCCCAGTCGCCAGCCCCGAAGCCCCCCAACCGCGGCCAAGGAGAGTAGTAACAGAGATAAACAAACCGGGCGGGAGGGCAATCGGACCCGAACGTGATGTCACAGGGCCGAGTCGATTCTGCGGTAGATTGGAAATGTTCTATGTTATTCAGAGCTTTCACATTTAATGTGTCCGCGAATAAATAGATTCGTGTTACCGAGAGAATGACTTTAAACAAGTCTCGGAGAACTGCCATATGAAGGGAGGCTAGACAAATTAAATCTACCGAGTCTAAAAGAGAGGAGAGAGAGGGGAGACATGATAATGATGTACAAATGCACCCTAGGGAGGATATAATAATAATTATGGATACACAGCTACAAAGTAAAAAGACCTACCTGCAAGAACGATATCAGGAAGTTTAGCTTCCCCTATAGATGTATTGACAAATGGAATAGGCTGGAGGAGGAGGTGGTAGGGGCAAGGAACATCCATATTTTCAAGAAAAAAAATGGATGAACGTAGACTGAGAGACGGGACAACAACTCCTGTAAACTACAATTAGGTCGATACAATTCCAACCTATGGGTATTATTTCCAAGTATTCTTTAGCATTGAACTCCCATCCTTAATTTTGTGTATTAATGTTTTCAGTTTCTACATATCCGAGATCATCCTAGCATTGGAACATCTACACTCTGAGGGCATCATCTACAGGGACCTCAAACCCGAGAACATTCTCCTGGACTCATTTGGTCACGTCAAGCTGACTGACTTTGGACTGTGCAAGGAAAAGATTCAGGTACCTACCATACAATGTATATCATTTCTCTCTGTCATTGTTACTTTACTTCCTTCTGAATATATTATTTATTATATATGTCTATTATCTGTGGGCAATGAGTGACAACCTCTTACCTAGCTTCCGTGATGTTAGGTTCCAATGTCGGTTCTCTCAATATTTGTCTTTGTTATTTAATTATTTATAAATTATTTTCCTATTATTAATGCTGTGTATTTCATGCATAAAAGGTGTGCTGCTTATGGGCAGTTAACCCTTGGGATCCGGGAGGCCTCATATGAGGCAAAACGTATTTTGGTTAGGAGTCCGGGAGGCCTCATATGAGGTAAAAAGCGCCGCTAAAATAATCATAACTCGGCAACCACACGTCGTAGTGATGTCATCTCAACGGCAGTCTACAGACAACAAGATGTTCTACAATTTGCAAAAAACCTGACTGCTCTAGGTGGTCTCAATCAGTAGCTACTGAATTATGAAGCTTGACTGTACGAAAATGGCCCCGGACACAGCGAACCGCCTCATATGAGGGCCCCCGGATCCGGAGGGTAAATTTAAAGAGGATGATAGCCATGGACTTTAACATACTGTACTAAAGTGAGCATAGTGAGATGGAAGTTTATATACCTCAATAAGATCAAATTAGAGTTGAGAAAGTGGCGGTGAGTTGAGGTGTACACTCTTGGACATTAATCATGGCCAAAGTTTTCCAAGCTCTCCCGATCTGACTTGAATCTATTAATTAATTCTTTACCTATTTACATTTTGAAGATTAATTTTGCTGTTCGAGGGTTCATATTGGGCTAGGTTATATATCTTAGAGTGTACTATATAGGTAGCGCCAACGAACTTGACAATAATCTTGACCCCTTAACTTCTAATAACTCAAAATGAATGAAAGTAATCGAGCTGACATGTCGAGATTTATGTCAAGTTCGTTGGCGCTACCTATAGTAGATTGCGATAGTTAGGCCATGTTGAGAGGATTGATTAGATATACATGCATGCATACCGTTACACTACATAAATTTAAAGACTGTGCACAGGCCGTAGCTCGATTGGTAGAGCGTTCGCCTGCTAACCGTGAGGTTGGCGGTTCGAGCCTCGGGCCAGCCAGTATGTTATTGGCAGACGTCATTGCTGTTGGTGAACGGTGCGGTCTAGCAATCTGTGGCAACTATTCACTAAGTCCCTGATTCATCAGGGCACCCACCCTAGCCTTGTTATTCAGCAGGGAGTGTATGGTGGTAAAAACTGCATCATCATCACTGAGTGCTCCATGCTAAGTGCAGTTCCGGGCTTGTGGACCATCAGCCATTACTAGACAATAAAGTCTTTATCTTAGCACTGTCTTGGTATGGCACTGCCGAGGCTGGTGGAGTGCTGGTAGGTGCCGCAGGGGACTGAGTCTTACCTGGGCGCCGTTTGGCACCACACCTATGTCGGCGGCAGTGTTTGCATGTTGGAACAGTGTTGGGGCAGGACTTTATTTTCGCAGCTGCCACTTTGACATAACCAGGTCAAAGTGGCGGCTGCGAAACGTCTAACGGGTTGGATTCTGCGTACTTTTAAAACACGTGGTGAATTGCCTATGATAACGCTCTTCAAATCTCTAGTGCTACCGCGGCTTGAATACTGTAGCGTATTAACATCCCCATACAAAGCAGGTGAAATAAATGACGTAGAGAGTGTACAAAGAAATTTCACTTCGCATATAAGTTCGATAAAACATCTACACTATTGGGAGCGTTTAAGAGCACTGAATCTGTACTCACTGGAACGTAGAAGAGAACGTTACCTAATAATATACACGTGGAAAATCGCAGAGGGTTTAGTACCAAACCTACATACTCCGATAGTCATGAAATTCAGTGATAGGAGAGGCTGGGAATGCGAAATCCCCCGGATGAATAACAGGGGTGCTATGGGCTCTCTGCGAGAGGGCTGGTTATCACACAGAGGCCCACGTCTCTTCAACAAACTCCCACGGCGAGTAAGAGACATGAGGGACATCTCGTTAGACAACTTCAAGAGAGCCCTAGATGTCGAACTGCAAAAAGTGCCAGACGAGCCCATCCTCGCAAGGGAGCGAGCTGTCGCTTCAAACAGTTTACTGCACCAAATCACCACCCATAATGAGGGGCGTCACGCTCCTTGGTGCCGCTAGAGGAGCGGCGAACACATCCAAAGGTATTGTTCTATAGTCCAATTGCCTAATATACAGTAGAGTCTTGTTATGGTGCTGTCTTTTTGTAACACTGTTAAGGCTGGTGTGGTTGCAGATACTGCAGGGGGACTCTGTTGAGTCTTGCTGAGGCACGGTTAGCACTATACCAACATCAGCCACAGTGATGACTTGATGGGGCAGTGTTGTGGCAGGACTTTATTGTACTACAGTACTCTCCAACTACTGAAAGGCAACCCCGTCTGAGCCGTTACAATGCATGTAATGGAAAAATGACATTAAACCAATGTATGTATGTATGTATGTATCCTAATGGCGGCGTTTCAGGCAGCCTTGTTCAAAGCTGCCTTACTTGTCAGGTTTTTTCAATTCAAGATCAACACGTAAGGTCTGATCCCTAGTCTTTTTGGTCTACTCCTTGGTGCAGCTCCCTCCACATTCACAGACTTGCATCTTTTAGCAAAACTTAATTCATCCATCCTCTCCACATGCCCAAACCATCCAAGCCTGCAAAACATGGAGTGCCTTTTTAAGTGATGCTGATGCCATCATACCAATACAGTATTGTGTATGTTTGCCATTACAGTATTTATTGTATTTATATGTATAATCCATTCATCTAAACAACTTGACCCTTAACCTCTGTAACTATAAAAGTGCTAGAGCAAATTGGCTGTGAATTTCCATACTGTACTGTACTTGTTTATCATGTGATTGGTAGAAATATTAGCGCGATAAATTATGTAGTTTTTGAGGTATAGAAGTTAGTGATTAATTATAATACTCTTCCCCCTATACAGGATGACTCAGTGACGCACACATTCTGTGGTACAATAGAATACATGGCTCCAGAGATTCTGACCAGAACGGGTCATGCCAAGGCTGTAGACTGGTGGTCCCTCGGTGCCCTTATGTACGACATGTTGACAGGAGCGGTAAGTGCTCTATTATTGTTATTATTCATAATTCCTGATTAAAGAAATACTTGTGTAACTTCTGTACTATGTACAGTTGTGGTCAATTATTTCTGTAGCCTTAACCCTCCAACCCCGGCTAGGGTAGATCGTGACTGTACTCTGTGACCGGGGGTTTTGAGGAATTTTGGTCCATGTTGATTCACCTGTTACTCCTGAAATACATGACACAAAGTTATAAAAAAAAAAAAAAAAAATGCACAAACCTTCATGTGTAGAATGCCGTTGAGTAGAGGTCTCTAGCCCAAGTGATTGCATAATGGCGAGCGCGGGAAGTGGAGTGATTTTTATGCGGAAAAATCTTCCCGCGTTCGGATGCGTCGCCTTGGCCCAGGCCCGGCTTGGCTAACCTACTGCGCACTTAGCCACTCGTCGCGCCAGAGTTTTTACCTCCCGGAGGCGATTTTATTTATTGATAGTGATGTTATTATAGTTATTTGGAGTCCAATTATATAAAATATGTGTATTAGGCTATCATTGTCACTAATATTTCACATTTTCACTCGATACCGTAGTTTTTATGAGTAATTGAGGCTGGTTATTGTTATATTACGCACTGATTATTCGTTATCACAGGTGTTTATTATACTTTGGCCATCTAATATTAGTTTGTGTGTCACTTTCACTTTGGTAAATATGCTTGAGAGAGTGTCAGTCACTGATAATGCTCATTTTCACTTGATACGGTACATTTTATTAGTAATTGAGGTAGGTTATTGTTATATTAGGCAGTGATTATTCGTTATCACAGGTGTTTATTATACTTTGGCCATCTAATATTACTTCTTGTGTCACTTTCACTTTGGTAAATATGCTTGAGAGAGTGTCACTGTCACTGATAATGCTCATTTTCACTTGATACGGTACATTTTATTAGTAATTGAGGTAGGTTATTGTTATATTAGGCACTGATTATTCGTTATCACAGGTGTTTATTATACTTTGGCCATCTAATATTATGTCATGTGTCACTTTCACTTAGTTATATGCTTTGTAAACATTTTATATACAATTTATTGTGTCTTTTTTCACTTATTTATATGTTTTCATAATACATGACTTTTTTATCACAATACATTGTTTTATTTCCACTTGTTGCCTATATACATACATATTGTCAGTCTTTGGTACTTTCACTATGATTATTAGTTAGTACTCCTGCTTGGTGTGGTACTCAGCAAAGCACGGTATAGCACATAGTGACACCTGGCACTCCACACACTGCATGGTGGTCTTTTTCTGCTTCCTCGGCCTCACCTGGCTGTTCCAGCAGACATGGCACCGCCTTCTGCTAATGGTGACTCCATCTCGTTCCAGAGGCAGGTAACCGAGCTTGTGCACATTTAGATACTGTGCACACTGCATGCGGTCCTGAACGGGGCGCCCAGGTTGTGCCACTGCCCTCTGTGGTGTAGCATACCTGTCCAGGAGCTCCACCAACACCTGTTTTTGGAACCTCCGCAGGCTACTGAACTTCCTGGGTGTGCGCGGATTCCGAAGCCTGTAGATATTGTAGGCATTCAGCATTGACATGTCCACCATGTGCAGAAAGAACTTTTTGTACCATCTGCACGAGGTACGCAGACAGTCGATGAAGCCTATCTGCATGTCGGACTTGTCCACCAGCCTCATATTTATGTTGTAGTCCATTACAGCATCGGGCTTGGTCACCCTGACTTGGGTGCGGCGATCCACCTTGCCAGTCTCAACCATTTCCCCCTTGTGGACGGTGCTCAGGAGGTTGACCTTCCGCTGGTCGTGCCAGTGGATAGCCAGAATGGGTCCCGACTTCTTCTTGAAGACATCGCCTTTCTTGGTTTTAGGAGGGAAAGTTGGCATGCCCTTCCTTTTCGCTCTAACTGTGCCTACAGTCCCCATCTTGCGCTGATGGAGGTACTTTGAGAGAGTGGGGGACGTGTAGTAGGTGTCCGTGTAGAGGACGTGATTCTTCTCGAAGTACCGGTTCATCATGGCTTGAACCACTGCTCCGCCAAAGCCAATGAGGGGGTCTATTTCCACGTCCCCTTCCTTCCCGCTGTAGACCAGGAAGTCCAGGACATAGCCAGTTTGGCAATCGCACAGCACAAAGAACTTTATGCCAAAGCGATGTCTCTTTGAGGGGATGTACTGCCTGAAGCTCAGCTTTCCCCGGAACAGCACAAGAGACTCGTCAATACAGACGTTGCAGAAGGGCGTGAAGTATGACGTGAAACGTTCTCGCATCATCTCGTACAACGTCCTAATCTTCCACAGCTTGTCAGAGAGATGCATGTCGGTGTTGGTGACAAGATGGAGCGCTCCGAGGATGTCGAGGTACCGGTCCCGAGAGATGTATTTCCCGAAGGCAGGGGTGGATATCAGATCTTTGGTGATCCAATAGTCAGCTAACCTGTGCTTCTTTACATGAGGCATTAGCATGGTGATTGCCAGGAACACCATGAACTCGGGATGAGTCACTGGGGTCCACCGCTTCATGTGGCCCTTGGTCACCTTGCCAAAAAAGTTCACCTGGATTTGGTGGTGCTTGTTTGTCTCCTCTATGACAAACTCAGTAACCTCCTTATCAAAAAATGCCTCAAAAAGCTCATGTGGTGGAGCATTGGGGCCTGCGGGAAAACTTGGGGTAACTCCTGAACCCTCCTGTACCTCATCAAAAGGGGTTACATCAGGGTCATTCACTTCATCAGCAGCCACATCCTGCCAGTTGAAAATATAAAATGGGTCCTGCTGGCGACGCTGACGAGGAGCTGCAGCTGGGGCAGCACGCCCACGAACTTTGGCGGCGCGCAACCTAGGGCGGCCAGGAGCGCGACGGCGGCCAGGGCGGCCAGGAGCACGACGGCCCTGGGCCAAGCGTCTGGGTTGAGGGTCGTCGATGTCCATAAAGTCATCGTCGTTGTCGTCAGAGCCGTCATCTTGCCCTGACGGTGGACCCAGGTAATCATGGCCAGAGTCATCTGTGAGGTGCCCTTCATCTTCAGACCCCCCCTCATAATCTCGCGGGGAACGAATGATGCGTGGGCGGCGTGTAGGTCGGCGAGGTGGGGAAGGAGTGGCAGGTGAGGCTCTGTCATCTTCATGCAGAGGTTCGGGGCTCCTTGGCCTACGACGAGTCGTAGACATCACTGGTTCAGTGTCTGTAGGTGCAGGTATGGATGCGAGGTCAAATACATCGTCAGGAACCTCTGTTGTAGGCTGGAGAGGTGGGGTGGACCCTGGGAAAAGTTGCGGGGGCATATGGCTGGGACCGGCAGGGGTGGAAGCTGCGGGAGCCTCGAACAAAGAGCGCCTACTTGTAGCTCCTTTTTTCACATATTTTCTCCCTTTTCCCTTTTCTGTAGTAGTATGTCTCCTCTCGGGGGAAATAGGGGGTAAATAGGCCGAAAGTGGGGGGTCCTCAACCCTAGGCAGTGCTGGTGGTGGTGGGGAAGAATGGCGGACGCCTGGGGCAACTTGGGTGGCGTGGGTAGATAAGGAAGACAATGGCGGGTCAACCTCACCCTCACGCTCAGCCTCACTGGCACCCTCACCAAGTTTTAGGGCCTCTTTCCTGGCTGCCGCGGCCGCCTTTTCAAGAACTTGCTTCTTATAAAAACGTATCTTGAATGGGGATTTAGCTGGCGAAGGGCTAGGTGTCGTGTCACTCAACCTAAACTTGGCAATCGACCTAGTGCTGTCCCATTCGCTCACTCTCACTACACTCTCATCACCTTGCACAACTATATCACGTTCAGTACTATCATCACTTTCATCGTTATGCTCAAATCCAACAAATTGCGCGTCTCTTTGATGAATTTCGTCTAGATCGTCTAAATCTTCACTATAGTGAGACTGATAAGACTCGGAGCTATCACTGCCCAAGTCATCAACACTATTTTGTTCTTCACCACGTTCATAACTCCTCAAAGCTATTTCAATACCTCCGGGAGTCAACGCATCTTGTACGTGCCTTTGCGTTAGGGCGCGACGAACCTGGGCAGGCGTCGAAGGGAGCATGGAATCGGACACAGGGGAATCACTTTTTGGGCTAGTATCCATGTTGGCGGCAGGGTAGAGACTGTTTTGGTGGCGTACATGGTGTCTGGTGGCGTCACCTAGCGACCACGGAACGAAATGTTTACGCGCGCCATTCGAAAGCACATACGCAAGCAATGGTACAATGTTGTACCACCCGGGTTCCTCGGGTCAAAACATAATGGTACACACGTGTACCACCCGGGGTTGAAGGGTTAATTATGATAATTTTGATAAGTTTTGTCTTTTTACTGTGTTCGTCCAAGTTTTGGTTTGTTTATTTTGCAAGTTTTACATTATAATTATGATCCAGTGGTGAAATATTTTGAGAATCCCATATCTAATTGCTGGGATTAATTCATTAATGTTCATCGTCTTGTTTATATAATTCGGAGGTGTTCTATAGCCTATTTTTTTCCAGCTGATGGTAAATTGCCATGTTCCGACCTCGATGATTTGTTAGTGGATATTTTTGTTAATTGTGAAAACTTAGCATTGATATGATGCAGATACATAGCAATTTCATGTATTTCCATTAAGAATCGGTAAATCAGCTACTAAAGGGTACAATTTACCATCAGCTAGAACAAAATGGGCTATAGTAATCCTGACCACAACTTTACCCGTATGATTACGAAGTATTTTTATACTAGCCTACTGAACCAAAGCCCTCATAAGTCTAGTCGTAAGCATTAATAGTTATGTGTGACAGATTTGAATCAGTATCTAACGAAAATAGAGACTGCATAGTTTGTTATATCCCAGTTGCTTTTTTTTTTTTTTTTTTTTTTTTTTTCCAATAGTATTATATTGCTATATCTTTTATATAAAGTTAATGTAGTTTCTTTATTCATGCAGAGTTTAGTCAAATTTACCAGAACGTCCCCGACTTCCCAAATTGACTAATTCCTTGAACGTGACTACAGTGCGTTGTTATGTGTGCGATTAGTTTGCTTGGGAAACAGATTTACTTGCTCATGTAGTAATGTACACCCTATGTGGTGGATTGTGTTCTTTTATTTATAAATCATTATTTTACTTAAGCGTTGTTTCCACATAGCGATTTTGATTAGTTATTTTGTCTTTTTACTGTGTTCGTATACGTTTTGGTTTGTTTATTTTGCAAGTTTTACATTATAATATTGTGCGGTTCCTGTTTTAGTTTTTTGGTTTAGCAAGTTTTACATTTTAATGTCAGGTTCTAAGCTTTGAATGAGTGTAACCTTGTAAATTCTCACAACTGTACCCATTTAGCATCCTAAAAGTAACATAACCCTTTCACGCACGTGTGGACGCTGGGTTACCGATTAACAATCAGAAATATAGTTCTCGCAATCTTATAATTACCTCTCCAAAATTAGTTTTCTGCCCACAGCTAACTCAAAGACAACTGCAGAGGTTGAAGTAACTAAACTAAAGCTTTCTAAATAAATAATAAATGGTCACAAAGGCTTTAAAGTATCCCAGAATAGGCTCAAATCGCGTCCTGTGCATGAAAGGGTTAATGTCGCAGGCATTTTTCATATTTGTTCTTTTTTTCATAATATTAAACAGACTGGGGTGGCACAGGGTGGTCTTCGTGGACTGCCAACTTTGCCCCAAATCCTATGCTACCATATGTACAAATTCGAGACCCCTATGAGCCTATTGAGAGGCATAATTTTTTTTTAAATAAGGAGAGAATAGTTGACGCTGGGGCTGTGCGTAGCAAAATTATGGACTCTGGGGCTGGATGGGTTAATATCATAATATTTAGGTGTGATTGTTTTCTCCTGCAGCCGCCCTTCACAGCCGAGAACCGTAAGAAGACCATAGAGAAGATCTTAAAGGGTAAACTGAACCTTCCACCTTACCTCACTCCTGATGCCAGAGACTTGATTCGTAAACTGCTCAAGGTAAGTCAAATTATTATTTTTATTATATTAACGCTAAAAGAGCGGGTGCTGGAGTATATTTCACTGTGCCGCTCAGCGTTTTTTTTTTACCATAAATGGGGTTGTTTCCGTGCTCTTTTTCATGCATAAACAAGACCCAGAGCGTAATACAAGTATGCATGCCTGAAAGGGCATAAATTGAGCTTTCCAATGACACCCGAACCATCCTTCTACGATCACTGGTTGTCTTGCAACGATCGTGCAACCGAAGGGCAAAATCGCTAAAATACGGTAATTTCTTTATATAATTACGTATGTAACGAGGGAGTGAGGGTGGATGTAAGTGGAGTACATCTCAGTTGGTCCACGGCGGCCGTGGCGAGCGGTCATGAGGTAACCCATGCTCCTCCCGTCACTCGTCTCTCTCTCAGAGCCAATATTGCGCCAAAATTGCACTCGGACTTAAGTCTGGCCCCGCCACATAGTCCAAATTTTTCGATACAGACTTAAGTCGGGCCCCGATAGACAAGGGTTAATAACCTTTTTTTTTTATATATATATATATTTTTTGAGACTAGTTTGTTTTGCTTGCTGTATTCAGCATGCATTTCAGTTAAGTTGTTTAACCCTTCCTCCCCGTGTGTCATTTTAATATGACACCACGGCAGATGGGCCGGTACCCGGGTGTCATTTTAATAGACAGTAAGCTTGAAAGCCTATTCAGCTTGGTCTGAACACCGTGCGTCCGACGCATGTAAACAAAGCCGATCGTTGCGTCACCGCACCTCCGAAAACAAGAAGGAGAAGACTCGTTTGTTATTGTATGTCTGTATGTCGTTGTTTCAGTAGTGAAAAGATCGTCGTATTGCTAACATTGCCTGAAAATGCTCTCCACTAAAATCGTCATCACAACTGAACCAGTTGACTTAGAGAGCTCTACTCAATGCCAGTCTACAGATTGGAAACCGCACTACATTTATAGATGCGTGGGAAATTTCTAGCAGTTAAAATTAACCAAAATACGGTAGCCTAGGCCTAGACGTTTTTCGGCCAGATCGCCCGGGTACGCCGCACTGTCATTAGGAGAGCTAGCCCGGGCCAGGAGGGTTATTTCCTTTTTTTTTTTTTTTTTTTTTTTCCCTTCACCTGACGAATGTCCTATACCCTGTTCCAAATAGGTAGACCAGAAGTCATGAACCCTACCCTCAGTAACTCAAATGTCCACACCTATTCCCTGGCTGACCCTTCCCAAATGGTAGAATTATTAGCTTGATTACTGTAGTCGTTATAGAGGTTAATGTTTAAGAGTTTTTGACCTACTTACTTGGTACAAGGTATAGGAAGATTATAATTGTTATGCCTAGTCAGTAGAGCGTCGGCTTCTGATCAAAGGGTCAGCGGATCGAGCCCGCACTGTCAAAATGTTATTGGTAGATATCAAGCCCAGGCAACTTGACCTAGCGATTCGTGACAATGCCTAATGTTCATGGCCACCACTTCTCGGGAATTACGGCGTCTGACAAAAAACAAAAAAAATGCCTTGAGTGGCATCTGGAGGGGGAGAGACTCACTCAAACAGCTTTAGTGTAAGTCTGTCCAAAGTGGAGGGAGGTATTTCCGGACTCTCTTATAACATTCATGTCAATTGCTAACCAGGCATCCGCTATGCTTTATTGGTCATAAAATACTCGCAAAGTAACACAAACTAACATATTAAACTATAAATGACGTAGAGAGTGTACAAAGAAATTTCACTTCGCATATAAGTTTGATAAAACATCTACACTATTGGGAGCATTTAAGAGCACTGAATCTGTACTCACTGGAACGTAGAAGAGAACGTTACCTAATAATATACACATGGAAAATCGCAGAGGGTTTAGTACCAAACCTACATACTCCGATAGTCATGAAATTCAGTGATAGGAGAGGCTGGGAATGCGAAATCCCCCGGATGAATAACAGGGGTGCTATGGGCTCTCTGCGAGAGGGCTGGTTATCACACAGAGGCCCACGTCTCTTCAACAAACTCCCACGGCGAGTAAGAGACATGAGGGACATCTCGTTAGACAACTTCAAGAGAGCCCTAGATGTCGAACTGCAAAAAGTGCCAGACGAGCCCATCCTCGCAAGGGAGCGAGCTGTCGCTTCAAACAGTCTACTGCACCAAATCACCACCCATAACGAGGGGCGTCGCGCTCCTTGGTGCCGCTAGAGGAGCGGCGAACACATCCAAAGGTATCCAAAGGTAAATTCCTTGCCACGGGAATATAATGTTTTTACAGGTAGGATACCATGCTTCATCATAAGCTACTTAAAATTGTCCATGTACAATCGCGCTAGTAAGTGATGTCTCGGCACCAAGTATGTTTTGATCAATAATTGGTATCAGCAATATCGAAGCTTCATTTCGTCATATCGAGTTAAATATACAAACATGATCCTACACTTACCCACCCTATTCAAAATCTGACAGACATTAATAAAGTACAGAGCGAGCCAAACGTAATGACAGCTTGGATATGACTTATTAGCTCGACCGTACCTTTCCTTTAGAGAGATAAAATGGGTATAAAACTATTAAACAAGCAAATTATGCCTGGGGCGCAGGGGTTAAGGATACTATAGCTAATAATTGGGTATGAAAATATGTATATGATGACAGAACAATTTAACCAATGCCAATTCATCTATAACTTTTTGGTTATGAATAAGAATTGGCCCTGGTTGATATGGCTTTGGTTGCAGTCTACTGGTTGAGTTGTATGGGGACTAAAAGACATGTTTAAGGGTGTACGTGTTATTTATTTATTTATATATTTTGTTTATTTGTTATTTTTTTAGTTTCCTATTTATTATTTATTTAGCACCCCATAGGGGTAAGGGGGCTTTCATCTTATGGTGGAGGAAAAAGAATATACCACACGCATCCTACTGCATGTCATTTAAGGCGACTAATTTGGGGATGGCGGTAGAGTTGTGGACCAACAGCCATTACTATATAATAAAGCCTTGCTTGTCCCCTTACACGGAACTCGACTAATCTTACCTGGGCGCTGTTTGGCTGCACGCCAGAATCGTCCTAAGTGTTAACATGGTGGGGCAGTGTTGTAGCAGGATTTTGTTGTTCTGAAGTCCAAGTTGCCAGTACAGTAGAGTCGTGGTATGGTACTGTCTTGTTGTAGACTGGTGTGTGGTTTGCAGGTGCAGGTGCTGCAGTTGGACTTGGTTGAGCCTTGCTATGGCACGGTTAGCACTATGCCAACATGAGCTTAATTGATGACATGATAGGACAGTGTTGCGACGGTTGCTGATAATAACTCCTGGGCAGTGTGGTACGCACTCTTAGGATCCTTTTGAAATGACTCCCGTGCTAGATGGGTTAAACAATTGTTTAACTCCTTCACAGCTTTGTTAGTGGACGAAATAGCTTGAAAAATTACTCTACCTTGAGCAATAGGCATTCTAATCTCTGTACTGTCTTTAACAACACGCATTCTCGCAGTATTCATTCGTTATCAGATGCTATGAATGGAAAAAAATATTTAAGAATTCAAGCACAAGTCTTTCAACATTTTCCTCACTCTTTTAGAATGGGATAATATCCAGACCAGTTACCTAATCCAAATTCCTTATGTTTCTGAGAATTTTGGGTCCGATAAAAAGGCCACAGTTCTATTGTAGGCTACTTGTATAGTCATTCTTTCTTCAAAATGCATTTGGTGCACTTGTAGGAATTATTTGTCAATGGAGAAATTTAATATTAGGATGAGAGGTAAGTGTTATTTGTGGTAAACTATCATGATATCTTGTAGTATTGGAAGGAATTAGTTTATTCTTTAAATATATACTGTATATTTGTTTTCATTTTATTGTTGAATAGGTTATTATCTTAGTTTTTTTGTTTGACTAAATACCGGTACTGATTTGTATTTTTGTTTTGTTCTTTCTTTAATTTGTTTTAAATCCTATACATTCTGTTAATAGATATTTACTGTTTATTTTCCTTTCTGAGCCTTGGTCTTCTTCACCTAAGGTCAGTATTGGACACTTTTTTGTTATATAAACTTTGAATTTTGTTATCATTGTATCATTATTATTTTCATTATTGCATTATTATTATTATTATTATTTGTATTTAATATTATTTATTATTATCCGTGGCATAGTTAGTAGAGCATTGGCTGTTGATCAAAAGGTGGGTGGATCGAGCTCGCACTGTCAAAATGCCTATTAGTTTGCTTGGGAAACAGCTTAACTTGCTCATGTAGTAATGTACACCCTATGTGGTGGATTGTGTTATTTTATTTCATAAATTATATTTTTGTAAGCGTTGTTTCCACATAGCGATTTTGATAAGTTAATTTGACTTTATATTGTCTTTGTCCCAGTTTTGGTTTGTTTAGTTTGCAAGTTTTACATTTTAATTGGTAGCTGTCAAGCCCCGGCAACTTGACCTAGCAATTTGTGGCAAACGCCTAACGATAATGGCGAATGACGGGAATGACGGTGTTTGGCATAATAATTGTGATTTATTGTGTTTGGCCTACCAACTAAATGGGCTACCTTGCCCAGACGAGATGCATAGAAAGATATGATTAGTAAAAGTTGTTCTTTATTTTGTGTACTGTATTTAACCCTTCCTACCCGGGCTGTCTTACCCAATGACGGTCGCCCCTACCCAGGCGAAATGGCTGAAAAATGTCTAGGCCTAGGCTCCCGTATTTATTTTTATTTTCACTGCTAGAACTTTCCCACTCATCTATAATCGTAGTGCGGTTTTCAATCTGTATTTTGGCGTTGAGTAGAGCTCTGTAAGTCAACTGGTTCAGTTGTGATGACGATTTCAGTGGAGGCAATATTGCAGAGATGTTGCCAATATGGGGGCTTTTCAGACACTAATTTCGTCTGACCTCAGAACAATAACATTGAAGAGTCTTCTCCTTCTTCTTTTCGGAGGTGCGGTGACGCAACGCTTGGGTTTGTTGACATACGTCGTACGCACGGCGTTCAGACCAAGCTTAATTAGGCTATTAAGCTGCTGCCTTAGGTAAGGCATACCGGGTAGCGGCCCTTCTTTCGAGCTGTCCTTACCTAAGGCAGACCGGGTAGGAAGGGTTAAGTAATATATGAGTGTAAGGGTATATTATTCTTTATTATAATATGCATTATTTCAGTAGCTGTTGGCAATTATGTACCGTACTACTAGTAACCAATGTTACCGTATCCATAGTTTCTTTACTTCTCCTTGACATCTGTTAAGGTAAAACTAGGTTGAAAATATTTTGTAAAAAAATTTATATCCGGTATCACACAAGCGCATTTCCCTAAATATTTGTCATCAACACTGGTCTGGCAGCTTATGATGTAGTTATTACCACCGTGCACTCCCTGTTGAAGAGCGGGGCTAGGGTGGGTGCTCTGATGTTTCAGGGACTTCCATGGACATTTGCCACAGACTGCTATACCACCTCTACTATAGTCTATTCGCTGTAAGTAGGCGAGAAATCATAACCTCTAACCTCTGTAACCCACATATAACTAGAGTAATCAAGCTAATATTTCTACCATTTGGGAAGGGCCAGTCAAGGAATAGATGTGGAAATTTACAGCCAACTTGCTCAAGCCCTTTTTGAGTTACAGAGGATAGAGGTCATGATTTCTCGCCTACTTACAGCGAATAGACTATAACAGCACTGTCGTCTGCCAATAACGCACACTGGCTGGCCTGACCCTCGAACTGTTGACCTTTCGGTTTGCAGGCGAGTGCTCTACCAACCATGCTACGACCTGTGGCGGTTAAGTTTGTAAAGAATTCTGTGTCCTACATTAATCAATCTCTAGTCTGATGGAGAGGGACATCAGAGGGAGGTGGAGGGACAGAGGGGGAGAGGTAGACCGAATATGAGGTGGAAGGATGGAGTGAGGAAGTACATGAACGAAGGTGGTGCTGGTTGGGGGAAGGGGCGTCGACTGACTGGGGACAGAGGTGCATGGGGGCGGTTCGTTCGTGGCCACCCCTTCGGGGATCACGGCGTCAGGCAATAGATAGATAGATAGTCTGATGTCTGATACCAGTGTAAAAGGCCCCTGAAATACTACCAGAAAAATTTTGACTATTAATAGTTGACCATAAAAGTTCTTGTATGGTACCCACTTACGCTATGTCCCCCTAGGTAGACTAGCTAATTAGCACCCGATGGTCCAATTAGCACAGAAAACTAGTGCAAGAATAACCTAACCTAAACACAAAATAGATTGAGTAAAGTTAAATTAATACTTTAGCATCCAATGTACCTTAATTATTGTACATTTGATGCTAGATTTATTAATATAACTGTATTTACACAGCTGGGTAGAAGTAGGGCACCCTTATGCAGAGCTGCCCCCACTTGTTAGTTTCAAGATTTGATCATATGACTTGCTTCCATGTCTTTCTAGGTCTACTCCACGGTACAACTCTCGCCACATTCACTGACTTTCATCTTTTTACCCAATTTAGATCATTTTATTCTCCACATGACCAAACCATCCAAGCTATCTGAGCAAGATTAACCCTTGTCTAGCACGGTGTTTTGGGCTCATTTGGGCATATTCAGGCCCTCCTGCATGATAAATCAAGCATCTGCATGAAAAAAAAAAATATTTAGCAAAAAACTAGGCGCTAAAAGCTTCAAAATGAGACCAGAACGAGCTACGTAGCACTCGTGGTTCTCTTGCAGTGATGCCACGAACATGGAAGTTTAGCATATATCGGTATATTTTTCCCAGCTATGCTCACTACTGGCTACACTGCCGGCGTCTCGAGAACACAGGGAACATGAGTTAATAGGCGGCGGTAAGCCCTGGGAGTCGGCTGTCTGGCCCGCTGTGCTCCCGGCCATTTGCACTCTATTTTAACCCTTTAAAAGCCTTAATAATGCTCCTAACTTGCTGCAAATTGGTGCACGACTTAAGTCGAGCGCCGCCAATAAGGGGTTAACCTCTGAAGTGCGTTCATTGTGCCATTAATAGCATTAATATTTATCCATATGCGCCTATTATGAAAACAGCGTTTGGATGGTCAAAATCGGAGATATAGCCCGCGAGTTGTATAATGTATGGGTGAGGCAATCTGCTTTCCCGCCAATTTCCCCCAAGGCCACTGAGACGCAGTCGATCGATACTCTCTCTCTCTCTCTTGCACTCGCTTGCTATCAGTGATGACCACACCTCCAAAATATACCTCAGAATAAGGGAATAACAGGGAAAATAGGGTGGGGAAGGAGGGGAGGTAGAGGACTGAGATTTTGCATGGCCCAGGGGCCAAAAAAAAATAAAAAAATAAAAAAAAAAAAATATAAAAAAATATTTTTTTTCGATGTCAAAAGTTGATTTTTATTTTCTCTGACTCTTAAGAGTCTTCCCGCAGTGCGCCGGGGGAACTCTTAAGAGTCTCCCCGCAGCTCCCGGGTTAAGGGAGCCCACCTCATTTTTCTTCTCTCTCTCTCTCTCTCTCTCTCTCTCTCTCTCTCTCTCTCTCTCTCTCTCTCTCTCTCGCCCTCTCTTCTCTCTCTCTCTCTCTCTCTCTCTCTCTCTCTCTCTCTCTCTCTCTCTCTCTCTCTCTCTCTCTCTCTCTCTCTCTCTCTCTCTCTCTCTCTCTCTCTCTCTCTCTCTCTCTCAGTCCCATTCAGCCTATCTATACACTATATATTTCTTTAATCATTGCTAACAATAGACAATATTTTCCAGCGTCAAGTAAGCCAGCGGTTGGGTAGTGGTCCAGATGACGGCGAGCCAATCAAGAGGCATCTTTTCTTCAAACACATCAACTGGGAGGAAGTTATCAACCGCAAGTTAGACCCTCCCTTCAAACCTGTGCTGGTATGTTTTATCATATATCAATGTTCTTTCCTCTCACTAAAACATTAAGCTCTCCATAATACAGTTGGGTCTGAGTACATGATTAGATTGATATCCAAAATTTGAAAATAGATAAATTAATCGTGATCGTGTACTCAATCTTTAACTGTGTTGGTGGTGTAATGGTTTAGATGCTTATGTTCTGGGTGTGGTGTCCCGAGTTTGAATCCTGGGAGGACCATATGCTTTCATTAGTTTATTCAAGTACATTGGGGTTCGGGCCTGAGTAGATAGATAGATAGACATTGGGGTTTGTAATGGATGATTAATGTTAAGAACGGGGTGTTACTTATTGTACATTTGGATTATAGTGCTTGGTCTGGGTAATTGTCATTCTAAGCGTAAGAAAGTGCAAATCTGATCTAACAACATTATATATGGTTTTGCTCCTTTTTTTCCCAATTATATTTCATTTTTTCTTGTCTCACTTCTGTGTGTCACCTCGTGGGAAGCGAGTACCAGTAGGATAGGCCTACTTTTGTATTTACTTGTTATGGTAAACAAATACAGTGAAAGTCCTCTAGTTCGGCACCCAATAATTCGGCAAAGCCGATGGTTCGGCATTTTTTGGCCCAGGATATCAAATAGGTAAATAGTACAAATAAATAGAAGAAAACAAAAATATATGTATATACAGTACAGTGGAGCCCCCATCCTAGCTGCTAATCGGTTCCGCAGAAATAGAGCTAGGATTGAAACATCCAAGATCGGGGCACTGTTCTTATGGGGAAAATTCAATCGGTTCCGTGCTCATGCCAAAATTTGCGTCTTTTTCTATTTTTTGCCTATGAAAACATGTTTTATTGTACACAAATTAAATTTTATGCATTATACTGTATCATATAATACACCATAGAATAAGTTTTTAATAACTAGAAAAAAAAGGCCCAATATCTAAACAAGTACCACACTTTTTCCCAGTGTTAGGCTATGAAAACATGTTTTTTGTCTAGGCTACATCAAGTAGCCTAGGCCTAAATCTTATGCATTGTAAATAATAATGTAGACATGGCTAAATGACAGTCCTAACCATAAATACTGTAGATTGGGGCATTGTTTCTATCATGCGAATTTGTTTAGGCCTAGCCTAGGCCTAGCCTAGGCCTAGGTTCTAAATTCGTCCAGCCACCCCTCAAGTACCCATTTCGCCCCAAATACATCCAATAAATACATATTATGAGGAAAAGACGTATAAATACGTATTATGAGAAGATTACTTACCACACAGATTTTATTATAAATCATTGTCATACTTAGCCTAGCCTAGGCTAACATCGTCTAGGCTAGGCAATTCAATCGCTTTCGTCCGACATGGACTGGTCTTTGCTGTGTTTTGAGCATGAAATTCCTTCATTGCTACCACCAGGCCAACCATCGCTATCACTAGATGTACTAGAGGTTATAATAAACGCGAGAGATAAGGGGTTCAGGCACAAAAAGGCTTGCAAACAGTTGTTTTGTCAATTATTATGTTCTATCCAACAACCAACTCTACTCCTAAAATCGATTAATGAAATATTACAAACACATGTGGCAGTCCGTGGATTCGAACCCAGGACGCTCACACCGAATATCAACACCATATGCATTGCACCACGAAGGCAGTTAAAGAATGGTGGACACTGCCTACGATTTATTATGCAACTTCGAATCCTGCATATCAATCTAAGCATGTACACACATCCCAACTGCAACTCACGTAGGCTATGCATATGTGAATGGAAAGAGCAATTAATGGGGCCTTAACCACTAGGGAAGGCCTCTCGATAAATTACTCCTGAACCAATATCAATTATTATGTTCTATCCAACAACCAACTCTACTCCTAAAATCGATTAATGATATATTACAAACACATGTGGCAGTCCGTGGATTCGAACCCAGGACGCTCACACCGAATATCAACACCTTATGCATTGCACCACGAAGGCAGTTAAAGAATGGTGGACACTGCCTACGATTTATTATGCAACTTCGAATCCTGCATATCAATCTAAGCATGTACACACATCCCAACTGCAGATACTGTACTAGCTAAACTGCAAGCGTCTGCTTAGTGATGGCGGCATCTTGCGCATTTGACGATCGGATCTCGGATTCACTTGGATATCGTCTCTAAACGGCAAGCTACTGGCAGATTCTTTCGTTATGTTAAAACAAAATTATTGTTTTTGTTTGTTTTCTAGTTTTATGTTGAGTTTTTCGTTATCTTTGCTATTTTTTCGGGTTTCGGCTGGGATTTTGATGCGAGGAATGAGGCTTTTGGCGCGAGAATTGAAATGGGGAATATTTGGTGTGTGGTGCGAGAATTGAATCAACGAAGACCGGTGTAGCGAGGATGGGGGCTCCACTGTATCTATCTATCTATTTATTGCCTGACGCCGTGATCCCCGAAGGGGTGGCCACGAACGAACAGTACAAGTATATTGTATATAAAAAGAAAAGCGCCGAAAATTGTCGAACTGAAACCGTTATTTCGTAACCCAAGCCAAGTCCCGTCCGCAACACACACACAGTGGGCGGGTGCCCAACCCCGAAAGGGGTTGAAATAGGGGAGCTATCCCCCCACCAAAGGCGGCTTTCTAGGGCCTTTCCTAGCTGATGCTGAGAGGGTTGGGTTCCAGTCATGTGGTGATTTTTTTTTTTTTTTTTTTTTTTTTTTTTTTTTTTAAAGAGACAATGAACGGAGGAAGGAAAAACACAGATATAACAAAAATGTCCATGTGCCTAAAGGCATCCTCCATTTATAAAATGTTTGTAACAACTGGATTTAAACATTTGTAAATTGTAAGTTTGTGGAAAGCAATTCGAGGGAAGTGAATTCCAAAGAGTAGTAGCTCTGGGGATAAATGAATTCTGATAAGCAGAAGTTCTGCATTGTGGAGGAGAAAGTGTAAATTCATGGGCGCTCTCAGCTGCCCTAGTTCTACGGGGAAAGATGTGGAGAGGCGGCACAATTGAAGCAAGTTCCTCGGAACAATTGCTGTGAAAATATCTGTAGAATAATGCAAGGGATGCAACGTTTCTTCGTATGGATAATGTAGGAAGGTCCTGTGTGATTGCAGGGTTATTGATTAATCTAATAGCTTTATTTTGAATTTTGTCCAACTGCCTCAATGCAACCACTCCACTTCCACCCCACAGAGGTGAACAGTAATCCATCTGAGAACGCACATGACTTTTATATATTACGGCCAACTGCTCGTCAGTGAAGAATTCTCGAACTCTGTACAGGAGTCCCAGTTTTTTAGAGGCATTCTTAGCAATGCTTCTAACATAATGTGTCCAGCTCAAGTTAGTAGTTAATGTTACACCGAGAATGTCAATACTAGGGGAAGTGGGAATATTTACATCATTAAAAAATATATGGGAGTCAGTGAGATTCTGTCGGTTAGAAAATTGAATGTACTTGGTTTTCTGTGCATTAAAGGAAACTAGATTCTTTTGTCCCCATCCATTAATTCTAGAAAGGTCCTGGTTCAGAGAAATTGCAGTGTTTATTTTTGAATTTATAAGATCGGGTTGGGTGAAAGAATTGGTAAATGTGAAGGAACTGTGGAGTGTTGAGTCATCTGCGTAGGAATGTATTGGATTATGAGTGGTAGATATGAGATCATTGATATGAATGAGGAACAGAATTGGGGCCAAAACTGATCCCTGGGGAACACCAGCATTTATTGAGTGAAATTGAGAATAAAGGCCATCTACCATTACACATATTTTTCTGTTATGAAGATAAGAATAAATTAGTGGAACTAATGATGCAAGGCCGTAGTGTGACATCTTCGACAATAAGGATTGATGCCAGACTCTATCAAATGCCTTTGATATATCCAGTGCTAGTGTATGTGTTTCACCATGTTGGTCTGTAGCTTGGTTGATTTGATGCGTAAGAAGGCAAAGAATGTCTGCAGTTGATCGACATCGTCTAAAACCATATTGCCTATCACTGATTAATTTATTATTCTCAAGATGCTTAATTATGTGATTTTTAATATAATTTCAAAGACTTTACCAAGAGTGGAAGTTATAGCTATTGGTCTGTAGTTTGATGGATCTGAAGAGGCACCTTTTTTAGGAACTGGATGAATGTTTGCTTCTTTCCAGGGTACTGGGAAGCATGAGGTATGAGTACACAGACGGAAAAATTTTGCCAATACAGGAGCGAGCACCAAGGAGCAATTCTTAAGTACTATTGGAGGAATTTCATCTGGACCAGGAGCCTTATCTACTGAGAGATTCTGCAAAATAGTTTTGACATGTCTGGTGTGGATCTTAAGTGAGGAAATTTCAGGCGAATTAAAATTAAGTACAGGGACATCTTGATTTATTTCATCTAAGGTTGAGTTGGTGGAGAAAATATCCGCAAGAAGGTTAGCTTTACCTCTTGGGTCACTTACAAGATTACCAGTCGGAGATTTTAATGGTGGAATGGATGAAGCAGTAGTGAAGTTGGATTTGAATGAGTTAAGAGTAGACCAAAATTTTGTTATCATTTGGATTATTTAGAAGTTTATTTGCCTGCTTGTGGAGAAAGTTTGATTTAGTTAGGTTTAATACAGTTTTGGCATGATTTCTGATGTTTCTAAAGTAATTAAAGGCTTCATGTGTTTTTGATCTTGTGTATGCATTGTAGGCTATTGCTTTTTGTTCAGTTACTCTAGCACAATTATGGTCAAACCATTTAGGTGAATTAGATCTTTTACTGTACTTTTGATGAGGAATAAAAGTTTCCATTCCAATTTTTACAAAATCTTGTATGTGGCTCAAGGTGGAGTGTGCATCATTAGAAAAGAAAGATAGGCTGGTCTATCAGAGTGAGAACTGAGCAATCTCTGCCATACCCATAGCTTACTCTGACTTCCTTTTACAGTAAACCCTCGCTATCTCGGACTAATTGGGGGGAGACCCAGTCCGAGATGACCGAAAATCCGAGATGTCCGGAGTCCGGCTTGTGTCCGACCTAATAAAGGATAATATCCGACCTAACCAATGTCCGTCCGAGACAACAATGAAATCGGAGACTACGGAAAAAATCCGACCTCAAGAGAGACGTCCGCGTCAACCTAGAAAACGAAGACAACCCTATTCGAACCCTATAATCTGTAATACAAAACACAGTACAGTAAACCCCTGCACAACGAACACTCTTGCAACAAATTTTAACTTTAACGAAGGTTGCATAGTACTACCCCTTGCCCGCACAACAAACACTTTGGCTCGACTTTACAAATTTTTTACCGAGAATTACCGATGGTTTGGAAGTTTTTTGCCAGGGTATTTTTAGCTTTTTTCCACATAAAATCGCTCACTCCCCCTCTGCAACTCTCTTTCTATCTATCTATCTCTCTAATGCATATCTACCTAACTCCCTTAACCCTTAATTAGCGGCGAGCAACATAAGTCGAGTTAAATAAAGCTGGACTATGTGGCGGCGCTCGACATAGGTCGAGTGGCAATTTCAGCACGTAATGTGGCTGAGAGAGAGAGACAAGTGGTGGTAGGAGACTAGCGAGCGTATGACTGCTCCAGACCACCGCGGCGAACCTACTGACACAAATCTCAGCTCCCTCTCTCACTCGCTACATACTCAATTATGTACCGAAAGTACCGAATTACCTGCTTTTTGCACTCGCGTTGCACGGTTATTGCAAGAAAACTATCCATCATACAAGGATCGTTATGGTGTCATTCGAAAGCTCTGTTTATGCCCTTTCAGGGATAGGTACTTGTTTTACGTTCTGGGTCTTATTTAGGCATGAAAATGATCACGTAAACAGCCCTATTTTGGCTAAAAACACCCCGCTGTGCGGTACATATAAATAAACCGCATAGGCCGCTCGTAAGGTGTTAAACATTAACATAACTATGTCTTATTTGGACTTTTTGTAATTAAAATGTAAAACTTGCAAACTAAACAAACCAAAATTGGGACAAGGACAATATAAAGTCAAATTAAATTATCAAAATTGCTATGTGGAAACAACGCTTACTAAAATGAAAATTATTAAATAAAAGAACACAATCCACCACATAGGGTGTACATTACTACATGAGCAAGTTAATCTGTTTCCCAAGCAAACTAATCGCACATATAACAACGCACTATCGTCACGTTAAAGGAAGTAGTCAAGTTTGGGAAGTCCGGGATGTTCTGGCAAATTTTACTAAACTCTGCATGAATAAAGAAACTACACGTTAAATGTCAAAATATTATTTAAAATCAAATTTGCAACATGACAAGACATTAACAATAGTACAAAATACAAATATTGATAAGATATCTATACTATTACAAAATAATATATAAAATACAGTACAGCACTCACTAACGATAGTGCTATCGGGTAGGTACCTGTAAGCATAGCATGCCTCAAGTGACCCCTATCAATAACTACCCTACAAATAACCTACATTTATAGCACAAATAAACTAAGGAAATCGCAAAAAGTAAGCAATTGATACTATCGACAATGAATACATATAATATAAAGACAAATAATTGCAAAATATGAAGTAACAACAGTTTAAACAAAGAGTACTCTTTTAACAAGAACAATAAATTTAAAAAATCATCAATATTAATATTAATAATAATAATAGAAAAAGAAAAAGATAAACAATAAATACAGACAAAAAGTAAGCAGAGGTTATACAAGAAACTTCAAGTTAAAAATGCTTAATCTTTGAATAATATCTAATGCGATGGAATTGAAAAATATAATATCCTTCCAGCACATAGATAAATGATAAATAAGATAATCAACAAAATATTTCAACCCTCCCCTCCGTGCGAGCAGAAACGGAAGATTTACGTTTGATAGATTTTTTTTTTTTTTTCCTCGATATACACTCTTTCTATCTATCTATCTCTCTAATTCATCTACCTAACTCCCTTATACAGTAACATAACTATGTCTTATTTGGACTTTTTGTAATCTTTGAATAATTTCTATGTGATGGAATTGAAAAATATAATATCCTTCCAGCACATAGATAAATAATAAATAAGATAGGCTTATCAACATCATTACAGTAACGGGGTCGGAGTTGAGGCTTGGGACATGGAGGGGAGGGATTAGGCCTACAGCACGGGGATAGTTTTTTTTTTTTTTTTCCATGTGAAATTTATCATATTAATGACAAATACGACCCTTATAGTTAGCGGGAGTTTACTGTATATCATTTATTAATTATAACAATTTATTATGACTTTTATTTGGTGTTTACGAACATTATAGGGGTAATATGCCTGATGGTTAGGACCTAACCTAATTAACCCTCCAGCCCCGGCTATTGTATTCTATAATTTCCCCGAAACCCGGGGGTTTTGGCCGAAAAACTTCTACGCCTAGGCTACCGTATCTTTGTTATTTTGACTGCTTCCGCATTCCCGCGCATCCCCAAGCATAGATGTGTTTCGTACCTGTAGAATGGCAATGAGTAGAGCTCTCTAAGTCAACTGGTTCAGTTGTGATGACGATTTCCGTGGAGAGAACTTTGTGGCGATATCAGCCACTTATCACTACTTTTCACTACTTAACAATAACACACAGCCACACATGAACAAGGACGCCTCTCCTTCTTGTGGTCGGAGATGCGCGGCGTCGGTCCAACCGGCTGTTGTTTACATGCGTCGGACGGACGCCTTGCACACCAAGCTTACAGGCTATCAAGCTGCCGGAGCCTCAGAGCCCTACCGGGTTCCGCGGGGGGTATTTGTTATGGGTGCCTCAGAGCCCAACCGGGTCTGGTGGATTAATCACATATAACTAATAGTTCACGCAACGAAAATTTGCCCCGGATGTAGATGGCGTTCTGTTTGTCGGATATTCACCCTTATTGCCCGGTGACGTGAAGGCGTCATCCGACAACGTCGGACACTGTCGGAACGATGACGGAAATGTCCGAAATACGGAAGTACAGTACATGTCCGAGAGGCCGTAGCCAGTCCGGCTAGTCGACCTCTAGAGGTCTGAGATGGCGAGGGTTTACTGTAATTATATATTTTCGCCTTGCTCGGGGTCTTGGGGCTGTTCGGCCAGGCAGCCTGAGGAACAACAAAAACAACACACACACACAGTCAGTCTGCTGACTCCTGCTTGGATAACAGCCCAAAACAATCGATCGACAATTTTCTGCATTCCAAATCGATATATGAAAGCTGTGGACAGTGACATAATATTGTTACAATGGTGAAATATATCAATAATATTCCATAATCATCAATCAATAATCGAACGAGAGTAAACTAGCAAGAAGTCGGCTCTGGTTTGGCGATTGAGGGGCCAAAGCTCCTCTTATATTTTCCATCTACGGCTGAGATGAGACAGAGGTTGGGGCGAGGGAACACAAAAGTATTCCCGGATCCTAAGAATTGGAACTTAAGATGTTTCTGTTCGGGCTCTGTCTTGGGTCGGCTACCCCCAGCTATAGGGTATGTGTTTGGGTACATACTTAAAATTATTGTTTTAGTTTTCTCCCTAGATCTCCATTATCCTCAAGATTCTCCTTCAAGATAAATGTATACAGGCCCGCTATCATATAGCTTGCCAGGAAAAAATGAACACCTTACTGGCATGAAGAAAATGTGAAGAAAGGTCTTAACCCGTACAGCCCCAGCGACGCGTCGGCGATGTATGTAACGCACAGCCCCAGCGACGCGTCTGACGAGTCACCCTAATTGCTCCGACCGTAACCTCAGGTGTAGCCACTCGAGAGGGCTCAGATTTGTATGGGAACTGTGTACGTATCCCACGCAACCGTGCCGATGGTTGAAAACTCTCAAAGTCCACGTGCGTGCGCGTGAGCGCGCAATAACCTGTTTTTTGGGGGTAATTGCCTTCAATTTTTTACTCTTGTAAAATACGTTTTCGGGGGCTCTGTAGGACCATTCTTTAAGCTTTTTGAGCGGTTTTTCGTGGTTTTTCCTTCATTCCTAACCCATTCGCTATTGTTTCTGGAATAAAACCATTTTTTGAAAACCGGCCGGGTTCTGGTGAACAAACATTACAAAACTAGCCGGGGCTCCACGGGTTAAAATCGACAAACTAACAGGGCGAATGTTGTAAAATCTAAAAATTAACAGGGCTAACGTAAGGGAGAAGGGGGTCTAAGAAAAGCAAGTACATACCCTATAAAGGACTTTTACTGTAATTGTATGTACAGTATACTGTATATGTAAGTATTTGCTCAGTTTCGGTTTGTTTATTTTGAAACTTTTACATTATAATGAAAATAATACTGTACTATTATTGCCAACAGAGTGGAGATGATGACGTAAGCCAGTTTGACAGCAAGTTCACCAAACAGACACCGGTAGACTCTCCCGATGACAGCATGCTCAGTGAAAGTGCCAACATGGTATTTGAGGTAAGGCTGCCACCACACGTTTGTTCCTTTTTTTTACAGGAATTATGATTACCGTATTTCTTATAGGGCGCGATATTTTATAGGACGCACCCTACAAGTAGAAATTTGGAAAAAAATTATAAAGCCATAAAACCAACCTGCGGGTGCCGGGGGGAGCTATCCCCCCGCCAAAGGCGGCTTTCTAGGGCCTTTCCTAGCTGATGCTGAGAGGATTGGGTTCTAGTCATGTGGTGATGGGCTGGTCTATCAGAGTGAGAGCTCAGCAATCTCTGCCATACCCATAGCTTACTCTGACTGTTCCTTTAACTTATATATTTTCTAGATCTCAAGTGACGGCGTCTCTTCCGTGGATTGACCTGCCAATCTACCAAGATTGGAAGCCAAAACGTCACATTTTTCCCTTGCCTCTCCACTTTCTCTTCATAATTGCTGAGGGGCACAGGGCCCTGGGTGGGGCTTTGGTTTCCCGGGCATTTCCGCACCCTCCTCAGCTCCCCGCCATGGAGTGGCTTCGGTCACCCAGGCCTTATTGTGGTCGGCAGGGAGGGTTCTGTGGGGGCGCTCGGTTATGGCCTTGGAATTGCTCGGGGCCTTGGGGCTGTTCGGCCAGGCAGCTTGGGGAACAACAACAACCAACCTCGTAATTATGAAGAGCCATTAACGTGCTTTGTTTACATTTGAGACGCAGTTTGATTTTAGAGGCCTAATTTTGGGGGGGAAAAAGCGTGCCTTATTAGCTGAAAAATATGGTATTATTATCGTCGAATGTACAGGCTCTCAGCCTATGCCCGAGAGGGAGTACATCTACCGAGTCTAAAAGAGAGGAGAGAGACGGGAGACATGATAATGATGTACAAATGCACCCGAGGGCTGGATAGGGAGGATATATTAATTATGAATACAGGAATAACTGGAGGCCACAGCTACAAAGTAAAAAGACCTACCTGCAAGAACGATATCAGGAAGTTTAGCTTCCCCTATAGATGTATTGACAAATGGAATAGGCTGGAGGAGGAGGTGGTAGGGGCAAGGAACATCCATATTTTCAAGAAAAAATTGGATGAAAGTAGACTGAGAGACGGGACAACATGAGCTTAGCTCAACTCCTGTAAACTACAATTAGGTAAATACAGTCGCGCTAATAAGTGATGTCTCGGCACCAAATATATGTTGATCAATAATTGGTATCAGCAATATCTAAGCTTCACTTCTTCCTATCGAGTGAAATATACAAACATGTTCCTACACTTACCCACCCTATTCAACATCTGACAGACATTAATACAACACAGAGCAAGCCAAACGTAATGACAGCTGGGACATGACTTATTAGCGCGACCGTACAGTAGTTGGAATATAGAAAAAAAAAAAAAATCCTGTGTAGGCCTATATACATACAGTACATTCTGTACATATCTATTGCCTATTTTAACGGATTTCTGGTCGCTCTCAACCTACCATATTCTCCGCTTCCTCAAAGATTCCTCGATCAGATTTGATTCTCTCCAGCCTTTCCCTACTTCACCTTGAATAGTTGTTATTGTTGTTCCCCAGGCTGTCTGACCAAACAGCCCCAAGGTCCCGGGCAAGGCCAAGGCTCTAACCGAGCGCCGCCACAGTACCCTCCTTGCTTTACCACTAAGAAAGCCCAGGTGACCAAAACCGCTCCCAAGCAAGGAGCTGAGGAGGGTGTGGAAACACCCGGGAAGCCCCACCCAAAGCCCTGTGCCTCTTGACAATTTTGAAGGGAAAGTTGAGGGGCAAAGGAAAAATGTGACACTTTGGTTCCCAGTCAGTAGGGAGGTCAATCCATGGAAGTGACGCTGCCACTTGAGATCTAAAAAATATGTAAGTAAAAGGAACAGTCAGAGTAAGCTATGGGTATTAATTATAATGTAAAACTTGAAAACGAACTCATAAGTTACTTTTCAAATTAATATAACAAACTCATTAACCCTTCCTGCCCGGGTGTCATTTTAAAAGGACACACCTTGCGAAGGCCCGGAGCCCGGGTGTCCTTTTAAACTCCGTAAGCTTGAAAGCTTCCTAACCCTCCAGCACCGGGCCCCTAAGCTCCGTCGTATAGTTGGTACCGGGTGTTTCGGCGATTATTGTGCAATGTTAATTCAGCTGAAACTTAATAAATACAGCATGGATTATTATTAATAAAAAAAAAAAAAAAATCTGCTAACCTTCGTCTGTAGAATGGCGAGTGTGCGAAGGAGAGTGTTTTTCCACAGGAATTTCTTGCCTGGCCCCGGTTAGCGCGCACCTAGCCGCTCGTCGCACCAGAGTCTTTGCCTCCGATAGGCGATTTTAGTGATAGATGTTGACAATTGGATATTTATTGAGATTTTTAGAGTTATTTTGAGGACAATCATATAAAAGTATGTGTATTAGGGTGTCACAGATGTTGACGATTGGATATTTATTGAGATTTTTAGAATTATTATGAGGACAATCATATAAAAGTATGTGTTAATATTAGGGTGTCACTGATAGGATAGGCTATTGCTCATTTTCACTCGATACCGTACTTTTTATTACTAATTTACTGTACGCCAAAAACCGATTCCGCTGTGTCCGATTCAGTGCCTCCTACGACGCCCGCCCTGGCCCGCCCCCGGCCCGGCCCCATTACTAATGCGCATAGGTTTTGTGTTGCATTGATTTAAGTTATTTGTATTTTTTTTTTTTTCGAGCGCCAGTGAATTCTGTGGAAAAATTGGCGCTTGTGAGAAATAAGTAACATGCTTATTATTATTATTATTATTAAGTTATTCTAACTAATATTAGGCACTGATTATTCGTTATCACAGGTGTTTATTATCAATTGCACATCAAATATTAGGTTTTGTGTCACTTTCACTTAGATAAATATGGTTTTAGGGTGTCACTGTCACTGATATTGCTCATTTTCACTCGATGCCGTACTTCTTATTACTAATTAGGCTAAGTTATTGTAATATTAGGCACTGATTATTGTTTATTATCAATGTCGGTCGCCCGGGGCAGCTTGCGTAGATAGGGATACAATGGCCGCCCAGAAAACTGAGTCAACACGCTCACCCTCACTCGAACTTGAGCTCTCTCACTCGCTCACTTTACCCACTTCACTCTCTTCACCTTCACCAGCTTCCGCGACACCTGTTTCCCCACCATTGCACCAATATGCATTGCTCTCATGTTCACTGGCAAATCCCTTCAACTCAATTTCTTCGTCACTAGTAGAATATGCACTCGATGCGTAACAAAACGAATGGCCACTGCTCATCTCGTCAACATCACTGTCAAAATCTAGCTCACGAAAGGTTCTATCTATCTATTTCTCCCGGAGAAAGAACATCCTTGGCGAGGGGCCGTCGTGTAATATGACAGGCCGGGGCGGGCGTCGTAGGAGGCACTGAATCGGACACAGCGGAATCGTTTTTTGGTGTACAGTAAACTCCCGCCCTTTCGAAATTCCAAGACTTTCGGACTAGCATTTCAATTCGGACTCATGGTTCAGCCTTTCGGATTTATCTGAAAGGCTGAGAAAAATTAAATCGCATTCGGACCAAAGAGCCGAGTATCGGACTTGTCTGGTTAGGTGAATGTGTATTCGGATTTATAAACTTCAGACATTATTTCAGCCTTTCGGATTTGTCTGAAAAGGCTTGAGAAAAATTAAATCGCATTCGGACCGAAGAGCCGAGTTTCGGACTTATAAACTTCGGACATTATTTCAGCCATTCGGACAAGTCCGAATGGCTGAAGTGTGAATTTCGGACTCGGCCCTTTCGGACTTTTGACACTTTCGGACAGGGGTCTCCCCCAATTAGTCTGAAAGGGCGGGGGTCTACTGTACTGTCCATAATGGCGTCGGGGCGGAGACTGATGCTGCGGTGTAGTACGAGCGTAGTGGTGCTGTCTGCCGCTTTTCAACAAACTAAATTGACGCGCAAGTTTCAAAAGCAAAAATTCAAGCAATTGCTTTCAGAAGCCCATCTGGGCTCCACGGCGCGAGTTTGTTATGGGCTTCTCAGAGCCCAACTGGGTACCGAGGGGTAAGCGTGCTTTGAAAGCCGCACGGCGAAACGTTTGTAAACAAACCCGATCGGAGCGCCGCCAAGCGTTAACAAGAAGAAGGAGAAGTCCGACCTTGTCTGCCATTACCAGTTAGAGTGAAAATTAGTCACCCAAAGTGTCTGATATTGCTAAATTTGTGGCAAAACAGCCAAAACTCTCTCCACGGAAATTGTCATCACACCTGAACCAGTTGACCTAGAGAGCTCTACTCAATGCCAGTCTACAGATACAAAACAAGGATACATTTTGAGATTTGTGTGAATTCTCTATCAGTTAAAATAGCAAAAAAAGGCCTATGTTTACATACAACGTTTTTTGGCCATATCGCCCGGATAGGAGTGCCGTCATTTAGAAGGCCAGCCCGGGGGTGGGGGGTTAAAACTAAAAACTATCAAAACGACAACACACTAGACAAAATCTATATGTGGAAAATTGCATTTAAATTTATCGGAAATTAAACTTTGAAAACGACAAACTTATACTGTATATAATATGGCAGAGAATGCTCAACTCTCACTCTGATAGACCAGTCCATCACCACCAGACTAGAAACCAATCTTCTCAGCATCAGTTAGGAAAGGCCCTAGAAAGCCGCCTTTGGTGGGGGGATAGCTCCCCTATTTCAACTCCTTTTGGGGTTGGGCACCACCTAGCATGAATAGTAGTACTCCATCTTGATCTAATCCTTCTGCCCAGCCCTGTGAGAGTTCTTTTGGGAAACTCAGTAGCCTGGTTAAACTATTCTAAGAAAACAAATACCTGTTTATAAAAAATGAAAACGTTGTTCAGACACTTAACCCTTGGGATCCGGGAGGCCTCATATGAGGCAAAATGGTCAGCTAAAAATCGCCGCTATAATCATCAGAACTCGGCAACCACGCGTTGTAGCGATGTAATCTCTACGGCATTCTACATACAGACAACAAAAAGTTCTACAATTTGCAAAAACATTTGACTGCGCTAGGTGGTCTCAATCAGTAGCTACTGAATTATGAAGTTTATTTTACCAAAATTCATATGAGGCCCCCCAGATCCCATGGGTTAAGGTATCTCGATCTTTTGAAATTTGACCTTGGATAGAGGAGTTATAGAAGTTCACACTTTGACAGGAAAGTTAGTTGTTTATATTAATATTATATTTATATTATATTATATTATATTATATTATATTATATTATATTATATTTATATTAATTAAAATATTCTTTCAGGGCTTCACGTATGTTGCACCATCAGTGTTGGAGGAACTAGCGAGACCAAGTGTAGTGAAGGCCCGATCACCCCGGAAGCCCCTGAATCAACACTCGGGGGGACCTTTCTCACCGCGGGCCCTACAGAACCCATTCAACTTTGCCAACGGTACGCAGGACGGAGCTCACAGCAACACCCACCACCACGCACACTGTGAGCAGATGGACACAGGCAGCTCACACCAGGAAGCACACACTACGCACACGACGCACACGACGCACACACAGACACAGGGTCAGCAACAATCTACATGGAACTGGAAGCATTAACCCCAGACAACGTAGGAGATTATTTTATAGTGGAGCCTTCTTGCATAGTCCACCCTCTCTATACCTGCCGTCACATCAACGCTCTCTCCGGCTAAATTTTTTACCAAGGAGGGGCTTCCAAGCTTTGGGCAGCTTTGGCAATGAATTTTTATCAGAATTCAGTAATGTTGGCGGCATGTGATAATATACATTTAATTTAACTACTGGGTTTAATGACAATGTTTCGCTAATATCTTCTTCATGAAATGTTGACAGAAAAATTTGCTTCTGCCTTCTTCCCGATATGTTGCCGAGAAAGAGTGGCACTCGGAAAGTTTCGTCTATCTACTGCCAGACGCCTTCATCCCTGAAAGGGTTGGCCACGAATGAAGCACCTCCATATTCTGAGGCAACAAAGTTGATCTATAGCATGTTTTGGAGGAGGCTCACTAGCCCAACTGCCAGAAAGTTGCCAGGAAAATAATGGCGCAAAGAAAATTGCCAGAAAGAACGGTGATGTGACAAGGCCATAATCCGTGCTGGGATCCAACAAACTGAAAACCGACAAATCAGAGAGGAAGGAAGGTTTGGGGCGGCCTGTGAGCAGTAGAAAAAAAAATATAGAAAATTATTCGTTCCTGTTTGTAAGGTTATCATATTTCTTTTGTTTAACTTTATTGTTTATGTACCTACTGTATACCGGTGTTTAAGCCCTCTTATATATTTTACATTTTTCTGCGTAACATTAGATGATCTAATGAAGTAATTCCTCACTTAAAGTCTTCTCTTTTTAAGTGGTTTCATTATTACACGTATTTCAGTACCGTAAATAACAAACTTCAATTAAAGTTATGCTTATTTATGAGACAAAATGGTGTACAAAAATAATTGCTTCACTAAAAGTTGTTTAGTTTGAAGACTTGCTGTTCAGGAACGTAACTACAACTTAATGTGAGGAATTACTGTAGCTTAGAAAGGATCTTGAGTCATCAGAAGAGTAAAGGCTATATCAGTTAACCCTGAATCCCACAGATCTTTTCTATGCTGATTAAAATGGTCTAATAATAGCCAGAATAGAATGAAGAAAAGTATAAAAAAGGGACAAAAGTTTTGAGCCACCTTCAAGCATCTTGCAAAAAGAAAAAACTATTAACCCTTTCACGCACAGGACGCAATTTGAGCCTATTCGGGGATACTTTAAAGCCTTTGTGACCATCAAGTGTGTTTAGAAACATTTAGTTTAGTTACTTCAACCTCTAGTTGTCTTTGAGTTAGCTGTGGGCAGAAAACTAATTTTGGAGAGGAAATGATAAGATTGAGAGAACTATATTTCTGATTGCTAATTGGCAACCCCTGCGTCCACACGTGCGTGAAAGGGTTAAAGATATTTATTCCTATTTGAAAGGTTATCACATTTTAAGAATTTGACGTAAACATTATCTTATTGCATCTATTGAAATTATAAAGGAAAATTAATTGTTCCTGTTCGAAAGGTTATCGCATTTTCATAATTCGAAAAAAAAAAAATTGTACTGATCTACAATTTATGACATAAGCTCAAAAGGAAACCGTTTAGTTTGTTGATATTTTGCACGAATGGTCACATCTGTTAAGGGTTTATTTTCTGGAGATTCTTGTATACTTGTGGAGTCAAATGCAGGTTTACAATAGTCTCATATTAGCCAGTTTTATGTTTATGATTAATAGGCAAAAAGTTACCCTCATTTTGTACCATTTTTTTTTTTTAAATAGTTTGCAAGTTTTACATTATAATAGATGTTAGAAGATGAAAATATGTTACACTCTTTCTTTATACAGTGTGAAGTTATGAAACGATATTCCAGTAAATTTAAAATTATGCAATGATATACCCGAAAAATGGAATGTCATGCTTGAATAATATGTTGTTAATTGAGTCTTTATTTTTTAAGAAAAATTTAAAATTTTGTAAAAAAATTTTTTATTTATACTAATCATCATTTTGAAAAATAGAAAGTCGCAGTTAAAGAAAATATATCACTAATTTGCAATCGTTAAAAAAATATCGATAATTTAGAAATAATTAGGAAAAATTTAACATTAATTTAGTAAGTCAGAGATATTAAGTTTTACATTATTATTACTATCTCCAATAATGAATATTACTCCCATTATACAGAATATATTAATTGAGTTAAGCACGGCCTAATTATTTTGAAAACTAATTATCTTACTATATATCTGAGAAACATTTTTGTACCAAATGAAACCTGGGAATCACATTTTTTAAATACTATGTATGGAAAGTGAATATCTTATATGATTTATAATTGGCTACTGATTGTTGCTTGTGTTTATTCTTCTGTGAAACATATGTTGTGATTTTTAGGTTTTATGTATACAACAGATACCGGTAGGAATTTTATGTTGCGACATTGATTTATTTAATTAGGACAAGCCTGTTGGAACTGATTCAATTTGCCCAGATAATCCATGGCCAAGATTTTTTTTTTTTTTTTTTTTTTATCCCTCTATATTAGAGTACAGTAGGGTCCCGCATTAAAACGAGTCTCGATTAAAACGACCGACCTAAAATATTAATATTTAATTTTCGATCAGAACGAATGTGATCACATAAAACGAGTCCGCCGCCAAAATGGGGCAAATCCGAGGAGTTTTCATATAGAGCGCCGAAATATCGTTCGCTTTGTATGAAAATTTTCGCTTACAGTGAACATTGACGATATTGCGCCACCAAAATGCTGTGTTCACATAAAACGCCCTCGTTTATCGACCATAAACTCGCTTTATGTGAGACCCTACTGTATATCACTACCGGTACTTTTTATAAACTAATTTGGCAGCATCCTCACCTTATGAGTATGATTACAAATTAATTAAATAAAACACCATTCGAGTAGGAGATTTATTGACAACAAAGTTGTGCGGATAGCTTCTTCAGGTGGCTTCAGTGAGCTGAAGAAGCTATGTGCTAATGTTATCAATAAATTGCTCCTCTGCTTAATTTTATCATAAATGAAGTTGATTGAATGGCCCTTGAATAAAGGGCCATGTCCAAAATATAAAAATACTTTCATTCAATCAGCTGCCAAGTTAATTTGACCAGAGTACGGTAACCCTTCATAAAATGTTGTGATGTGGCATATGAACTATTATTATTATTATTATTATTTATTAGTGACCTGATCTTGGAGGAATCATGTTTAACAAGTGAAATCATGGCAGCATAATTTTATTTAACATCGTTCCTAAAGATACAAAGTTATGTTCTTCCAAGGTTATATAAGTATTTGGAAAAGGGGTGTACTGTACACTCAGATACCATAGTCTATAGCTCTCTCATAAGAATTTGTGGACCCTATGTCTTTCTTTATGCAATTATCTCTATCTGAACTGATATTTGGGTAGAATTTGCTTTTCAATAATTAGCATATATAGTTTTCCAGTTGATGTATAGAGAATTATAATCACATTTTTTTTTCCAGAGATATACTTCCATAATTAGATATATGTGAAGTCCACAAGTATTAATTAGTGGCTAGAGACTATTGCATCCGAGTTACACCAATAATTTGGAATGACTGATAATCCGAATCATTGATACTTGACCACTTGCGAGTTTCGGGCTAAGTGGAAGTTCAAGTTTCTGGACATCGATATTAACCGGGACTCGAGACAGAGCCCAAACAGGTACATCACAATACAACAAAAAAGGAAAAGAAACCAATCATAAAATCACACACATCTAGGTCGTCCAGGAGAAACACCCAGAGACCCAGGCCCATTTGAGGTCTCCAGCTAGATTCCCAGGTCCCAGATCCCCGGAGAGGCTCCGATTTCCGCAGGCAGACCCGCAGCAAAGCCGCCACCACAAGCCCGCCAACAATGCTTCTAGGCGTACCCTTCATTACTACCGGTTCCCTGGGCCAGGTTTCTGATGGACTATTATCTAGTCCAACTGGCGCATGACTTTGCCCCTCAACTTTCTCTTCGTAATTGCTGAGGGGCACAGGGCCCTGGGTGGGGCTTTGGTTTCCCGGGCGTTTCCTCACCCTCCCCAGCTCCCCGCCATGGAGTGGCTTCGGTCACCAAGGCTTTATTGTGGTCGGCAGGGAGGGTTCTGTGGGGGCGCTCGGTTATGGCCTTGGCCTTGCTCGGGGCCTTGGGGCTGTTCGGCCAGGCAGCTTGGGGAACAGCAACACCAACAACAACTGGCTTTAGGCCACTGCACTCCACAAACACTCTTCTCACAGACCTTACACAAAGAGCTTTCGACGGCATCAATTCAGCTAGACCACCACACAGATCACTATTAGCCACACTCGACATTAGTAAAGCCTTCGATGCCATCCCCCGCCACAACCTAACAAACAAAATCTACAACACAAACATGCACAACAACACAAAACGGTGGCTGGCCAACTTCCTAGCAGGCAGATGTGCACACGTATCTTTTGCCGGTCAGTCATCTAAAATCAGAAACTTTCCAAACGGAGTCCCACAAGGATCCGTCCTATCGCCCCCGCACTCTTCAATCTGTACATGCACGATATAACTACACCCAATACGCCCCAAATAAACTTAGCCTCCTATGCAGATGACATAACACTCACATGCACACACCATGACCCAAAAAGAGCAAACAGATCTCCTTCAACCCTATCTCAACACAACTACATGGCTGGTGCACTACAAACAGACTTAATCTAGCCCCAGCCAAATCCACCGCAACCCTGCTCACAAGTTGGACAGGAGAACACGAATACATCCCTCAACTCACCATAAACAACACACCCCTAACACATACACACACACCCCAAAATCCTAGGAGTAGCATATGATACTCATATGACATTCAAACAGCACACCACAAACATTAAAAAGAAACTGACACCCAGACTTAACGCCCTCAGGTCACTTGCTCACACAAAATTTGGACACAACAAAGAAACTACCACCACAGTATATAAACAATACATAAGATCAGTGATGGAATACGCAAGCCCAGCCTGGGCTTCTAACCTAGCTGAAACACATCATAAGACCTTACAGACTATTCAAAACAAAGCCCTGAAGATCATTACAGGCTGCACAGCTACTGCACCCACAGATCACCTACATCAAGAAACCAAAATCCTCAAAGTCAAAGACCATCTGGACATGAGAGGCACTCAATTCCTGGCAGCAGCCTCCACCAGAACCAAGACCACCCACGCTAAACTTACCATGGCAACACCACCCACAGACACCAAGAAATATCAAAAACAACACCCAGCACACGGTATCACACCACAATTATTCGTCTCTCTCCCTCCCTGCCCACCCCGAACCAAACTTCCAGAAGAAGCACATCCATACTCATATCTCTCCCCGATCCATCCCACTCACTCACAGACCAAACACACTAGCTGTCATGCACGACCTTGACCCGAAATCCATCCTTCCGAATTCCTTCACCCATTCCTCGCGAAGGACAGAGTCCACCTGGCCAGGCTGAGATGCTGGGACACCATCCAGATTCCTGAGCTATCAGAAAGAGACTGGATGGACTCCGTTGTCGACGCCTGTCCGGGATTGTAACACAGCACCCACATACCATCTAAACAACATCATAGAAGACATGCATTTCACACAACCACTTTTAACGCCAACAACACAATCTACACTCAATGAGAGCCTCTGTGGGAAAGTCCCGATCGTTGGGCCATGGCCTTCTCTTCAGGGAACTCGGGGCTGTTCGGCCAGGCAGCT